>JACEFZ010015744.1:135000-177500 GCA_014155875.1 Cepaea nemoralis | reverse complement strand
TTTGTTACCCTTTGAAAATAAAGTCTGTTCGTTCGTTCGTTCGTTCGTTCGTTCTTCCGTTCATTCACGCTACATATTATGATTCTCTATATTCCAATGTCCAATTTCTCGTTCTATGTGTCACTTTCCTTTGCTCTATTCCCCATCCCCCACCCCCGCCTCTCTCTTTCACACTTCCTCTCTTTCACTTTTCCTCTCTTTCCCGCCCCAGTCTCTTTCGTTAGTTCCACAGTATGTCCTTCACTTTTATGTCCAGTCTCTCTTTCACCGTCTGATTCTCAAATGTCTACCTCTTCCTCTCTTTCACGATTCATCTCTTTCACTCCATAATTTCTCTCTCATGTTCCATTGTATGTCCTTCATATTTTCCTCTCTTGCACTCCCTGATCTCTCTCTCTCTCTCTCTCTCTCTCTCTCTCTCTCTCTCTCTCTCTCTCTCTCTCCCGCACCCTCTCAATTTCTCTCCCTCCCCCTCCTCTGTCTCCGTCTCTCTATCCCTCTCTTCCACTCCCTCCCACCTTTCTTCGCCCCCCCCCTTCCCCCTTCCACCCAGCCTCTTCCCATATTTAAAGCCTACATTTGCTATCACTCAGAAATTCTAAGCTAAAAAGGTCAGACAATAAACCAGGGATGCTCCAAGTTGAAGCCTCATGTTGCCTTCTTTACTTGTTATCTGCCTCACTTCAGATCACAGCCCCGTGCTCTTGTGTCGACCTAGATAACCCCACCTGGGTGTTCTCCCAGATATAAGAAGACTGCCGGTATCTGTGTGAAGTGTCCAGTTTGTGTGAACGTGCCTTTCTTGTGAACGCTTATCTCAAATAAAGGTATCATTGCAGATAACATTAGACTCCGATTCTGTAATAGCGTTTCTCAAACTTTCACAACTGTCCCCATTTTCGTCCAATTCTCGTCACATTCTCAATCCATTATTGATCAGACAACAGTTTTTGCGTCCCTTCCCTCTATTGTAAAGTGATTATGTACTAAGGTAAAGCTAGTTGCATATTCTTTACAGGACTTCGCAGTCAACCCAACCAGTTGTTGCTATTTGTGATCTCTTGTCAAGTTTGTACATAGGCTGTATTATTAGTATCGCCATCATTATCATCATCAGCAAGGCCAGCATGGCCGAATAGATAAGGGCGCTTAATCTTCCACTGCACTGATGCCGAGTTAGCCGGTTCAACTCCTATACGGGTCAGTTGGACTAAAATTGTAACTTCCTGTCCTTGACTTGGGGGATAATAGATAGATAAGAGCGCTTAATCTTCCACTGCACTGATGCCGAGTTAGCCGGTTCAACTCCTATACGGGTCAGTTGGACTAAAATTGTAACTTCCTGTCCTTGACTTGGGGGAGTAAATTATAAGTACCCCAGAAGTTTGGGTTCGTCTGATGGCCCGGGACCCTGGTCATAAGGATGGGTCACAAACGTTACGATCGACTGAATCAATTAACTATTTTTTTAGTTGCATATTCCTTACAGCAGTCAACATCAGCATTTTTCAGCTGCTGTTGATGTTTTTGGCAAGATTACGCTCAGTAGTTTGCCATTGCTTTCTGAGCGACCAGCTCACATACCCCCGTAAGTAACCAACGCGACGCGATCCCCTACCGAATCTCACGCAGCTATGTTCCCCACGTAGATATACGGGATTACGGATACATTCGTTAACTCCTTCGCCAGGGAGACCGGCTTAGACTAATAAATATTCTAATAGTAATAAACTACAGGCGTTCATTAAACCGATGACTGCGCAATAGAAGGGCGGGCACCTTATATAAGAATCATTGAAAAACTGAAAAAGACTGTTAGATTCATACAAGAGACAACATTGCAGTTATAGACATAGTTTAGGCGAACGAAAGAAAGAAAAAGAAAAGAAAGAATCACTAAGAGGAGAACTAGACATGCCAACGAAACGAGAAATGAGGAAATGAGACAGGCTCGGGATAGGACAAACATTTACAACACCTGATTAAAGTATGAGAAGCGGCTGGCCGAGCGAGTAGAATGAGAGACTCGGGTTCGAATCCTCAGTAAGGTGTACAAATTGTTCTGTCAGGGGGAACAGAAAAACCCTAACCACAGTTCGCGGCGACTGCACTAGCTAGGTTGACTTATTTCTTCAGACTTCTTCTTCTTCTTCTTCTTCTTCTTCTTCTTCTTCTTCTTCTTCTTCTTCTTCTTCTTCTTCTTCTTCTTCTTCTTCTTTCGTTCGCTTGAAATATGTGTATAACTGCAATGTTGTCTCTTGTATGAATCTAACAGTCTGTTTTAGTTCACTCAGCGGTCCATAGAGTTTATCTTCCACGGTTGTCTCTCTAGGCCAGAAGGTTCACCTGGACTCTTCAGATTCAAACCCAACCCTCCACCACCCCTACACTCCACCCTCCAAACCTTCTCCCGGTCATTCACCGCAAGGTATTATAGGCAATTGATGACAGACAAACTTATAACTAAAACTGTGAAACAATCTTCCACAAGAAATAAAAGACACCATCAATCCCTATACATACAGTCGCAACCTATTTGAACACTATCTCAGTGCAGACTACATGCCCCCTTAAAAATGAAAGAAAGAAAACAAAAATAATTATTTCAAAGGACTTGTAGTATAATAACAAATAATGTCGCTTAAAAGTCGACAGGGTTGACATCATTGTACCGGGTTGTTATCCCATATGGCTCAGTCTCTTTCCGCAGCGCGGAAAGCGTCGCACAAAGTACGAACTCCGTAGCTCCAGCGCCGACTTACAGGACTCTCCGAAATAACTGCACTCGTGAACACAAGGACACGGCCCGGATTCGAACCCACAACCTTCGGAACCCGAGGCAGACGGCTTGACCACTTCGCCACGGAGACTCCCTGGGTAGGTAGTGTAATAAACATACCCCTAACTGTGGTACGTTAAACTTACCTTAGGAGTGCTGCGTGGTCTCGAGGTATGGTGTCCGCCTCGAGTGCTGGAGGACAAGGGTTCAAGCCCCGGTGATGACCGGGATTTTTTCTCGTGGACTTCTAGTAATAAACTTTCCCCTGGTCTCTGGGTAGTGAGATCGGACGCCCGTGTGTATTGTTGCGCACGTAAAAAATCCCTTGGCAGTTGGAAATCGAAAAAGAGCAGCCTAACGGCGCTGCCCGGGCAAAATTTCGAGGTTAAAAATCTACCAAAGTATTTCAGGATTCTTGCCGGTGCTACGGAGTCCGTGCACTGTGCTGAGTTTCTCCAGACTCAGGTTTGAGTTAGGAGGAGAACGGAGCATTTATGGGTTGCACCCGTGTGCCGTGATGTTGATCCATCGACTAAACTAAACTAACTAAACTTACCTTGGTTACTTATAACTGGCGTGTCAAAATTAGTTTGAGTGAATCATGTATTATTGATTATTGCACAATTTTCAGGCGTTTTAAAGCATATTGTTTCTGTAGCTGTCGTTGTCTAAGATTAGCTTCATATGTAACGTATGAATGAAATAATGTATGCGAGCAGAGAGATAGAAAGGGCAGAATGTCAGACGGGCCTGCGTGCCCAGTTTGTTAACCCTTTTAAAATAAAATTAGTTCGTTCGTTCATTCCCTTGGAAACCACAAGGCAACGAAACAGAAGGGGATATAAAAATGCTACGAGTAAAGAGTTAGAGAAAGAGATGAATAATCTTGGGCGGCCATGGAGGAAGCTGCAGATAACAGCAAAAGAAAAAGACGGGTTGGTGTGACTTGACCGATGTTGCCCCAGTGGCAGTTCTGACGGTCAGAAGCAGATTTCACGTTGTTTATGTGCCAGGGGTTTGAAGATATCTGGTTAGAATATTATTGCTGTTTTTCCTTGTTGCTCCACGGTACTCCATGAATTTTTTCAGATTATAATAAATAAATAAATAAATAAATAACATGTCCTATGTTGCAAGGGGTTCACCCCTTCACCTGACAACTGGACTATAATGTTGACCTGTCGTCCTTGACTTGGGGACGTAAATTACAAGTACTTCTGAAACCAGAGTGGGTTCGCCTGATGGCGAGGGACACTGGTAATAGGGAAAGCTAATCCGTGAGCAAAATTCAGTCCAGCACTACTAGAAGTACTAGACTACGCGTGAGTTAAAAGCGAGCCTGCCTCTCCCTGTATCTTCAACCCCAGATCTTTCCAGTTGTTACGAAGTTTTCCAGCTTCTCTTGTCTCACCACATGACCAAAGAACATATGGGATCAAACCCGAGGCAGGGAAGTCGAACCGCTTGTTATGTAAACTTTAAAAAAAAATTTGCTGTTGTTTTTAGCGTCTTCCAGGCACAAACCGCTAATTACTTTAGCAGGCCAAGGTATTCGCAACATAAGTCTCAGAACCACATCTCCGTAGTTTCCAAGTTCTTCATTGTTCGTTCACCTTCTGTGATTCACTCCTATACAGCAGAACATGTTCTATATACCATATAAGTACTTTTTTCTGACATTAAATAAAAATGAATCAACCAGGTGCCGTCTCCACGATGAAGGTTGGCTGCAATGGATCTCCAACATTGTCAGTAGAACTGACTCATTCTGTCAGGCTGCTGGTTGTCCATCTCTTGATGTTATCTTCCCACTTGTATCGTTGTCTACCTCTTGCTCGCTTGCCTTCAACCTTGCCCTCCATTGTGGTTTTTATAAGAGTGTTATGTCTTTTAACGTGACCAAAGTTGTTCACTTGTCTCTTTTATTTATTTATTTTTTTAAAAATCTCTTTCAATATTTAAATAAAAAGCCACTTATTTCATCTCCTATAGCCAAATTTCCCAGAACCTAATCCACGAATAGAAGCCACGATCCACTTTTCATAGTCACCTAAACAGCGCCACTGACTTAACTTCAATCTGGTCGGGTCGTATCTTTCTCCGATCAGATCTTTATGGGTCATTTAAGAAGTTTTGCATCAGAATTTACTGCCCAAGCTGGCCATTTCTCACACACAGCCTTCTCAGTTTGGCCTCTCTTTCCGTTTTCACTGGACACTGGCTCGCCTTTGCCTGGCATAGTGGACAATATTTATTGCTTTGAACCTTCCATTAAGCTCGTAAACTGCTACTCGCGGGGCCGTCTGGCTACTTAAATAACACCAGAAAACGACATCTGAAAGAAATGTGTTTGGGCTACTTCTCATCCCAGGTACCGAGACGGGATATTTTAAGTGGTTAGTCCCCCAGGTTGTTTGCGCGCGGCGTAAAAACCAGGGATTCATCAAGGTTTGATGTCTCTAATTTTAACGAATGTGAGTGAATAGAATAGACCCGACGTCTAACAATTGATACAATATCTCGGGCGGGCAGCCTTCGTTGATGTTATCTTTAGCCAAAGCGGCGGTGAAAATGGTGACTAGCGCACTGGCTTGCAGGCTTGGTGATCTGAGCTCCAGTCGACCTCCAGTCTAAAATGGGTATCCTAGGCAGTAAAGGTGAAAGGTGTGTTTTTGACTATATCATATCACCAATCGAGGCCCGGTGGGTTTATACAAATATGGGGCTAGCACCATATGCCTGTCGCGATATATGGTGTGTTGAAGAGCCCTTTAATTTTGTACTTTTACTAGTGCAGGGGCAGCGGTGAACAGCAATCACCCTCCTCTCTAAACTCAGAAATCCGCGGGTGATCACGACAGGTACTGTAACTTTCCAACTGTGGACAAGCAAATAGTATTATGATTGTCTAGATCAGTGGTTCTCAACCTTTTTTGGCCCATGCTGAGAATGTGTTGAGAATGTCATTCCTCCCCTTTCGTATTTCTTCCCTATAAATTCCCCCCCCCCCACCCCCACCCTGCCCCTACATAGTATACGTAAAAATGGAAGCTAACATTAATAACACAAACTAGAACAAGTTTAGACATTTACATAAAACGTGATTTGTGGGTCTACTTACGTTATAAGACGAATATCAGAAGGGCGAGGAGTACAGAACCGTAAAGTATGGAGGGAAAAACAATGTCAAGTAATCGGTTCTTGTATTAACGCGATCTTGAAATAATCTTCACCACCCCCCCCCCCCCCCCCCCCCCCCCCGAAACCCTAAAATTGGGAATTCTCCACCGGTTGAGAACCACTGATCTAGATCGTGATTAAAGGGCGCACTAGCGAAGTTGATATTGAACTGCCCTGGTAATGTCATGAGCGCGGTCGGACGCAGGTTCGACGATTGGACTCGTCGCTTGTCAAAGTGAGGGAAAGATTGGGCACCTATTGTTCCTGGATATCAGGCCTAGAAAATATGATGGTTGTCGCGTCACGCCCGTAGATTGGACACCTATTGTTTCTGGATATCAGGCCTAGACAATATGATGGTTGTCACGTCACGCCCGTAGATTGGGCACCTATTGTTCCTGGATATCAGGCCTAGAAAATATGATGGTTTTCGCGTCACGCCCGTAGATTGGGCACCTATTGTTTCTGGATATCAGGCCTAGAAAATATGATGGTTGTCACGTCACGCCCGTCCCTTTTTTTTTTTTAAAGTTGCTTATCCCTTACGGGACGTTGCAGTCAACACCAGCATTTTTCAGCTGCTGTTGATGTACTAGGCAAGTGTTACGTTCAGTAGTTTGCCATTACTTTCTGAACGACCGGCTCCCATACCAGCACGTTATAACACAACGCGACACGGTCTGCTGCACAAATCGGTCGCAGCTGAGCTTCGAACGCCTGGTACCCGGCTCACGAACCGCGTTCGCAAGCCTTTAGCCACCGAGCGGTGCTTGATTTCAAATATATATCTGAGGCTGGAGGGTGGTTGCCGGTGATTTGATTAAAGGATGTCTAGAGTCTAAAGTTCACGCAATTGGCTCACACGCAAAACTGCCAAACCGACGCTCTGAAGTTACTGAACACAAATGCACGGCTGCAGCCCACTCGATTACTTTATTCTAATGTGGTGGACAATACACAACATATCTCCTAGCCAGCCGGGTCCTGCTAACTTTCGTTCAGGGTGCAAAATACAATGTTTCATTGTGGACGATATGTAAGGTGGTCCTCTCTCCTCTCTCTCTCTCTCTCTCTCTCTCTCTCTCTCTCTCTCTCTCTCCTCTCTCTCTCACGTTCTCTCAAATCTGTGTCTAACTTTCAATTCGGTGTATCCTACTTATAGTGTGTGTTCTTTACCTAGGCTAGGTGTATTTCATCTATTTCTTGTGGCTTGAAAACCTTGTGTATCTTATTGGTAAAGCTTGTTTTGTAGTTGTCAACTGATTTAGGCGTTGCCGCTATGCTCTCCCGTGCCTAAATGCACGCTATTCGTTCTTTTACATCTAAACAACCCTTATTGACGTCAGTATATCACTGATTGTGTTTTTGTGTCCGCTAAATGTGCTGCATCTTTCTGTATTATGACAACTGTGCTATGCTACCACAGACCCATAGCAAGAAACTACTTCTGGATTAAAGAAGAAAAAAGGTCATGATTGAGCGTGACAGGGATTAAGCCTAAGTGTGCAATGCTTCCCTCTTCAAGCTGTAGCCATCTCACTGCCTACAGATTACAAGCCAAAGCCCCGAGAGACGTACACGGTCGTTTTGTGGTTTGTTTATGTTAGCTCACTTTGAATTTAAGCGTAGTTTATAAACGTGTTACTACGCCTAGAGTACTGGACTCATTTTTGCGTGTGGATTGGCTTTCCCTATTACCAGAGTCCCTCGCCATGAGGCGAATCTACTCCGAATTCAGATGTACTTGTAATTCACGTCCCCAAGTCAAGGACAGCCGGGCACCCGGGCGAAGGGGTTAACGACTTTCTCCGCAATACCGTATATCCACGCGAGGAACACAGCTGCGCGAGATTCGGCAGCATATCGCGTCGCGTTGGTTACTTACAGTGTATGTAAGCAGGTCGCTCAGAAAGCAATGGCAAACTACTGAGCGTAATCTTGCCAAGAACATCAACAACAGCTGAAAAATGTTGGTGTTGACTGCAACGTCCTGTAAGGAATATGCAACTTTTTTTTTTTTTAAAGTCAAGGACGAGAAGTCAACATTTTTGTCCAACTGACCAGTGTAGGGGTTGAACCAGCTATCTCAACATCAGAGCATACGAGAAATTTAAGAGCAAGTGTTCTTATCCATTCGGCCACGCAGACCTGTGAACTTTTATACTCTTAGAAGAAGGGGGGGGAAAACAATTTATGTCGTTTGTATTATTCAGCACGCAACAAGTGTGAGGTCCTTCCTTACAGTGCGTCGCCCGTTTAGATCAAACAATACCGTAAGACACCAGGGAGAAAACCGTCTGTCTAGTCAGAGATTACCACAAAAACTTGGACCGCTTAAATAACGACGGAAACTGTCATGTTTACATCAAAACAAACCAGGCGGTTTCCCGTCTGTTTGTACCTTCACAGAAGAATCAAGTCGCGAAGGTGTAGCCCAGCGCTGATTGTAACGAACCCTACGATTATCTCCGCGAGCCGCCGGTGTAGTCAGACGCGCCGAGAGCTACTTCACACGAACGGGCCAGCCTTGGTCGCGCCGACAACAGCTTGCCGAGCGGCAGAGGCTTTGATGATTTATATTGTACAAGTGAAAACACTCTGTCTGCACGGGAAAAGAACAGTACCAAACAGTACAACCACACCGGGAGCGGCAGATATAGGGAAAATACCACGTTCATTGGAACATTTCTGGATAATTTCTCGTCGGGCCAAAGTTGAAGTGGATTTAACCGATACATGTGAGTTTATTTTGCGTGCATTTGTAAAAACTATTCCCGGTTTCGCGTTAAAGTTTCATACAGTTAATAGGCTATTATTTATTTGTTATCTACGTGTGTTTTTATTTTAATTACTGTTGTATTCTGGATCCGCATAGGATACATTACAACAGGCTGAAATGCGTGTCTATGTTTTGATGTTAAGGGTACTTAGCCCCATTATGAATAACATGTGTGGAACTGCGGTAAAGCGGTGTGTAAACAATATAAAGTAATGCAGCTTTACAGAACAGAATTACGAAACATACAGGGCATCGCGGCGACTAGCCTTCATCGGCAGACAAATACACACACACACACACACACATAAACATTAGTTGCATAACCTTTACGGACGTAGCAATCAACACCAATATTGTTTGGCTGTTCGTGATTCCTGGGCAAGTTTACGTTCAGTAGTTTGCCATTGCTTTCTGAACGACCGGCACCCATACCATTTCATTAAAAACCAACGCAGCTGTTTCGAACGCGGTATGCGGGATTAGGAACTGCCTCCGTAACATCTTCGCCACGGAGCGAGTACATACACAAGACACAACATATAATCACGGAGAAGTCCCTCCAGTAGTCGCTGGAGGGTCCTCTTCCTGATTATTTAGATGTTGTGTTTTGTGTATGTGTGAATGCTAGTCGTAGTCGCTGCAACTTCCTGTATTTTTCGTAATTCTGTTCTGTAAAGCTGCATTAATTTGTCTTATTTTATATTGTTTAGTCCCACTATGGGAAATGGGAAATAAAGAGGGTAGTTACGAACAGATAAAGCTAAGAGTATGACGGGTGTGCGTCTTGTCACCAGATCTCTTCTCCCTATATAGCGAAGTAATAATGAGAGAGATAAAAGAGATGCCAGGAATACTACTTGGAGGTTATAATACAAATAATATACGCTATGCAGATGACACAATATTGGTGGCGGATAAATCAACAGACCTATAACAATTGTTGGACATTGTAGTAACAGAGAGTGGAAGGAAAGGACCCTCTTTGAATATCAAGAAAACAGTAACAATGGTGGATATCACAGAATATGGTGACATCAAAATGTGACATAGAGATAAAAGGAAAATTCTTAACCAAGTGGATAATTTTAGATACCTAGGGGCATTTATAACATCAGATTGGAAGATGTACAACAGAGATTAGAGCAGAATAGGTCAAAGCAAAAGCCGCATTTCAGAAAATGAAGAGTATCTTATGCAATAAGTCACTATCACTGAATGTAAGAAAGAGAGTGCTGAAATGCTATGTAGAATCAGTTTTGCTGTATGGCAGTGAATTTTGGAATGTAAATGAACAAATTAAGAAGAAATTAGAAGCAACAGAGATGTGGTTCCTGAGAGGAATGTTGCAAATTCCTTGGACTGCCAGAGTAACTAACGACGACTGCCTGAAACAGGCTAATGAAACTAGAACATTATATACAACAATAAGAAAGAGACAAACATCTTTCTTCGGTCATGTGATGAGAAGAGAGGCATTGGAGAACATCGTGACAACTGGAAAGATTGATGGGAAGAGAGGCAGAGGCAGACCAAGAGAAATTATGCTGAATGGATTGAGACGGTGGCATGGAGGAATATCAGCAGTAGAGTTGATCCAGAAAACCAAAGACCGAGATCTGTGGAGAGCCATGAACGCCTACGCCAGCTGGCAGGGTACTTGATGATGATGATGAGTCCCACTATGTGCCTTTCGGCCCATTGTGGTTCACCAAGCTGTCTGCCAGTGTTAGTGGACAGTTTTGGTGATTCTAGTTTGTAATTTTGATAACCGCCTCTGTACCCTGGTCAGATCAAGTGCAGATAAATCTACACTTTGATCTGAGCCGCAAGGCCGAGATACAACAGGCTGACATACAACAGGCTGACATGCAACAGGCTGACATGCAACAGGCTGACATGCAACAGGCTGACATACAACAAGCTGACATGCATGTTTGACAAATTCTGTGCCAAACGAAAAAGTAGGGTTCGGACCAAACAAAAATGAAAAACGACAAATGGGAAGTAGGAGTGTCACAGTTACGGCTTAACAGTTGTTAATTAATAGCAGACGTGTTGTATTATAATTCAGTGACAATATTTCGGTGATATATAAGCCAATGGCAGATACGGGAAAGTAATTAAGACTATTAATCGTCCCTTGGCATTTAATGAAACTAAAGATAGGAGATACTGATGCACGTAACTGTAAATAAGTAGGGGTCACGTAGACACGCTCGAGGCGCTAAATATACAGCTATACCCATGTTTAGTAAAAGTCCCATAGACACGCCCAAGGCGCTAAATATAGATCTAGACCCATAGTTTAATAAAGGTCCCGTAAACGTGAACAAGGCTCTATATATAGATCTAGACCCATAGTTTAATAAAGGTCCCGTAGATACGCCCAAGGCGCTAAATATGGAGCCAGACCCAAGTGTTTATAGATAAAACGGTGTTCAATGGGTGCCGTGGCCGCCTTTACTTCTCACGACATTTACTGGTACAGATTTTAGGCTTGGTCGTCATGAGAGCCAGGTCAGTTTTTTAAATTCGAAATCGCCCCGACGTGGATGTAACCCAAGATCACTATTACGACAGGCGAGAGAGAGTCTATCTGTTGATCTACCGCGAGCCTCAATCTTAAAAAAAAAAGTCGCTTAAACGTCGACAGGATCGACTTAATTGCACCGGGTGTTTATCCCATGTGGTACAGTCTCCTTCCGCAGCGAACTGCCAAAAGCGTCGCACAAAGCACGAACTCTGTAGCTCCAGCGACGACCCCCAGGAGTCTACGATAAAAATGCTACTCGTGAACTGAAGGACGCGGCCCGGATCGAACCCACAACCTCCGGAGCCCAGTCAGACAGCTTGACCATTTCGCCACGGAGATTCCCAATCTGTGAAATGGCAGCTAAACATTTGTTGCAGGAGTGTCCAACATACGCAGAACAGAGAAAACACTATTTTGACATACACCCGCTCCATTTGAGGCCAACTTTATGGAGATTTAAACAACCTCCAGTTTGCTGCAATTTTACATTTATTCATATCGATGTCTGAGGGTGTATGGAGAAGAATATATTTGCCAGCGTCCAAAATTATGAAAACGAAAGTTTCAGTAATTGAGTATCTATATCAACCATTAGGTGCCGTGTCCACATTGAAGGTCAGCTGCAATGGATCTCCAACTCTCTGTCTCTTGCCTATATATTATCATTGTGTATTATATTATCATTGTGTATTATATTATCAGTGTGTATTATATTATCATTGTGTATTGTATTATCATTGTGTATTATATTATCATTGTGTATTATATTATCATTGTGTATTATATTATCATTGTGTTTATTATATTACATTGTGTATTGTATTATCATATATTTAACGCTTTAAACTCAAGCGTAGTCCACAGATATGCGATTGCTTCCTGTGCTCTACTGGACTGGTTTTTCGCGTGTGGATTCATGTACTGACGTAGAGACAGGCCGCGATTTGCCTATCTCTTCATGTTGTCTTCCCATTTGTTTCGCTTTCTACGCCTTGTTCCTCTGAATTTTAATTCTTATCTCCTGTAAAAATTGGTTGACACAAGGCGACTTTGTACCTATAGTGGTGATCACACGTAGACATGGGCTAACTTGGTAGCTAAACCGGTGATCACAGTTTAGCTACGGTGATATATAAGCCAATGGCAGTGTAGCTAAATCATAAAACCCACAAAAACCACGGATCTCAACTCTAACAAAGGCTGAAGAAGCAGGTTGAACGAGACCGAATTTGGAAGTTTTGTTTTTGAATCAAGCAAGCTAAATCAATAAAATGCAGCTAAACCAGTGATGGGGAACTCGAGTAGTCTCGAGGTATGATGTCCGCCTTGAGTGCTGGAGGCCACGGATTCAAGCCCTGGTGAGGGCCGGGATTTTTTCACGTGGACTTCTAGTAACATAAATATCCCCTGGTCTCTGGGCAGTGAGATCTGACGCCCGTGTGTATTGTTGCGTATAAAAAAATCCCTTGGCAGTTGGAAATCGAAAAGGAGTACACCTGTATAGCCTAACGGCGCTGCTCGAGCAAATTTCGAGTTAAAAATCTACCCAAAGTATTTCAGGATACTCGCCGGTGCTACGGAGTTCGTGCACTGAGCTGAGATTCTCCTGACTCAGACGTGAGTTAGAATAGAACGGAGCATTTATGGGTTACACCCGTGTTCCGTGATGTTGATCCGTCGACTAAACTAAACCAGTGATCACACGTAGACATCGGCGACTTTGTAGCTAAACCGGTGGTCACACGTAGACACAGGCGACTTTGTAGCTAAACCGGTGATCACACGTAGACACAGGCGACTTTGTAGCTAAGCCGGTGATCACACGTAGACACAGGCGACTTTGTATCTAAACTGGTCATCACAACGTATATACAGGCGACTTTGTGGACACAGGTGACTTTGTAGCTAAAGTGGAGATTGGGGAAATGCAGCGGCGTGATCAATCCGTTACATAGCATGTAACACAGTGGTTCTTAACCGGTGGGGAATTCCCCCCCCCCCCCGGGAGATTTAGGGTTTCCAGTTGGGGGGGGGGGGGGGGGGAATGAAGACCATTTCAAGATCGCGTTAATACAAGAACCGATTATTTAATATTGTTTTTCCCTTCATAGTTTACAGTTATGTACGTCTCATCCTTCTAAAATTCATTTTATAAAGTAAGTAGACCCACACATCATGTTTTATGTGGATGTCTAGACTGGTTTTAATATATGCTATTAAATTTATCTTCCATTTTTACGTATACTGTGTAGGGGTGGGGGATTTTTAGATAGGAAATACGAAACAGGGGGAGGGGGGATGACGTTCTGAAAATACGGTGGAAAAGGGGAGGGGGGGGGGGGGTGGGTTACGGGCCAAAGTTTTGATAGGAAGGGAGGGGGGGCATAACGTTCCTGAAAATATGGTGAAGGGGGGCACGGGCCAAAAAAAGGTTGAGAACCACTGATGTAACATAATCAGAGGTAGCTCTGGGAGGGCACATCATCATTATCATCTTGTGCCTCTGCTACCTGGCGTATACATTCATATCTTTCACCAGATCTCTGTCCTCGGTGTTCCAAATCAACTCTGTTGGTGATATTCCTGCATGCCATCGTTCTCAGTCCATCCAGCATTGTTTCCGTCGGTCTGCCTTGTTTCCCATTGATCTGTCTGGTCGTCAACGATTTTTCCCCCCAATGCCTCTCTTCTCATTGCCTGACTAAAGAATGCTGTTTGCCTCTTTAATTTTTATTGTTGTATAGTTACATTATTACATTACTCTTCCGTTATCCTCTTTCGCTGTTAGTTGTCGCCAGATATTCTCAACACACGTTTCATGAACCACTTTCTGTTGCTTCCAAGCTATTCCTAATTTGGCCATTCATGTCCCATGATTCACTACCACACAGCAAACAGGTTATATATAACATCTCAGTACCCTTTTTCTGACATTAAACAATAGTGACTTATTGCATAAGACATTTTTTTTTTCATTTTCAAAAATGCAGCTTTTGCTTGACAAATCCTGACCTCAGTCTCTGTCACAGGTTAAACATTTTTACCAACTGAAACTCGACAAACAGTTTGATTTAATTAAATCTTACATTTTACAGGAAAAAACAATAAAACGGATAATTAGGCGTCCCGTAAGCATTTTTCGGGACAGTAAATGTTTGAAAAAAAAAAAAAAAACCGCAACCGTCCAGAAAAACCGGGACGTCTAGCCACCTTAGACCAGTGGTTCTCAACCGGTGGGGAATTTTAGAGTTTCGGGGGGGGGGGGGGGGGGGGCATTAAGAGTATTTCAAGATCGTGTTAATACAAGAACGGAATACTTGAGATTGTTTTTGTTTTTTCTCTCCATACTTTACAGTTCTGTACTTCTCGCCCTTCTGAAATTCCTTTTATAACGTAAAGTAGACCCGCAAATCATTTATGTAGACGACGTCTAGGCCTGTCCTAGTATGTGCTATTTAATATAGCTTCCATTATTACGTATACTGTGTACGGGGGGGGGGGGGATTTATAGGGAGGAAATACGAAAAAAGTAGGGGGGAATGACATTCTGAACATATGGTGAAGGGGTGCATGGGCCAAAAAAGGTTAAGAACCACTGCCCTGGACTTTGTAGCTAAAGTGGAGTTTGAGAATACAGCGTTGTGATTAATCTTTTGTTTTGATCAGCGTATTACAGAATTAAGAGTCAGCGTCTGGGCAGACAAATGTTGGATAAAATTGTTGAATTAAAACATGAAAGAAGAGCAGATAACTTGTGTTCGGAAGAGGGGAGACAAACTAAAATGAAGATAATGTTTCCGAAAAGGGAGACAAACTATATTGATTTGCGGGAACACGCATAACTTTATCTAAGAGGGGGGAAAACACACAATAAAAATGCATTTATGCAAACATTTCTAGAGCATCTAAATGCTTCCCATATTTTGGAGGGAATCATCAACGATCGGATGGATCATTATAGCAATGAAATTACGTTAATTAAATTAAAGTTGTCATTTTGCACTATTTGGCGCTATCAATGCATGCTTTTTCTGGAAGTATTTGGTGGTGTTGTCGTTTTCAGGCCCCTATGAAATATAGCTTTGCCTTCTGTTAGTTTTGGGTGTAGATTGTAATCTTAATTTCTGACCTCTATTTTACCACTCTTCATTTGTGTCCTTACTCCATTATACAACTCTACATTTGTATAATTCATTCTACCACTCTTCATTTATATCATTCATTCTACCACACTTCATTTATACGCCTATGAGACCTGGACACTTACTAAACAAGCTGAGTAGCGCATAAATGCCTTTGAATATGACTATATATATATATATATATATATATATATATATATATATATATATATATATATATATACTATATATATATAGACTAGTTATAAGAATATTTTTTTTTCCCGCGTTTCCATCCTGTTTCAGGATATTGCGGTCAACATCAGCATCTTTCAGCTGTATGTTGATTCCTAGGCTAGATTACGCTCATCAGCACGCCACGACTTTCTGCGCGACCGGCTCCATACTCTCATAAGTCACTAGCGTGACTCGAACCACTTCTAATTCTCGTCCGCTCACGTTGACTACGAGAATATTCGGGATTAATGGAGAAAGCTGCTAACCCCTCGGCCAGGGAGCAGGCGAGTTCTAAGAATATCTTGGGTAAAGAAAAGAACAAATGCATCAATACTTCAAGAGCTAAATATTGAAGAAGGTTGGCTATTAAAGACGATAAAACAAAGAAAATTTAAATATTTTGGTCACTTGAAACGTCACGAAAGTTTGGAGGGAAAAATAATGGAGGGGATGCCTGGGAAGAGAGGAAGAGGAAGGCCAAAGAGAAGATGGGTGCAGGATGTGGCGGATGATCTCCATATGGGTGTATCGGACGCGGGACATCTTACTTATGATCGAGAGGTTTTCTGGAAGGTTGTTATGGGAGTGAGGTTCTGCAAAGGACATGCTACTGAATGAATGAATGACACTTCATTTATATCGATATTTCTACCACTCTTCATTTATATGATTCATTCTACTACTCTTCATTTATATCATTCATTCTACCACTCTTCATTTGTATCCTCCATTATACCACTCTTCAGTTGTATCATTCATTCTACAAGTCTTTTTTTGTATCCTTCATTTTACCACTCTTCATTTATATCTTTTATTCTACCATTCTTCATTTATATCCTCCATTATACACCTCTTCATTTGTATCATTCATTCTATGTCTTTATTTGTATCCTTCATTCTACCACTCTTCATTTGTATCCTCCATTCTACCACTCTTCATTTGTATCCTTCATTCTACCACTTATTTATTTCCTTCATTCTACCACTCTTCTTCATTCTACCACTCTTCTTCATTCTACCACTCTTCTTCATTCTACCACTCTTCTTCATTCTACCACTCATTTATTTCCTTCATTCTACCACTCTTCTTCATTCTACCACTCTTCTTCATTCTACCACTCTTCTTCATTCTACCACTCTTCTTCATTCTACCACTCATATTTCCTTCATTCTACCACTCTTCTTCATTCTACCACTCTTCTTCATTCTACCACTCTTCTTCATTCTACCACTCTTCTTCATTCTACCACTCTTCATTTGAATCATTCATTCTATCACTCTTCGTTTATATCCCCAAGTTTACTACTATTCATTTATTAATTCAGCTAAACAGTTGTGAGGGACACCCACAGCCACGGGGGTCTCGGCGGGATGTTCAACATCAAAGTTGGGAACATGTTGCACTGACTGAGATCCGCAGAATGGAGACAGATGTTCCTGTGTGTATACTGTTAAGCGCTGTTCAAGAAAATAAAACAGCGCACGCATATAACATACAACAGCCGAAACACATTACAAACAACAGCGGACACACATAAAAGACTCGTAACACCATATAAATAGTTATAATAACAGTAATTTTATAGCGAGATCGTTTGAAATGGAATAATAAAAAGAAACATGTGTAGGTTTACAATGTGATGGTTTTGTTAATCTAATACAGGCGAACAGTAGTGTCTGTGTTAGGAGGTACTTTGATGTGGAGAACAAAGAGAAATATTGACAATAGACAGACAACTTTTAATGTCGAGGAAAATAGAACAATAGCGAGTTTATAGTGAGGTGGCTTGTAAAAGAGAATCAACGTCAAACAATGGCAACTTTATAGTATGTAAATCTTTTTAGTAGACAGACATGAAGAGTAAAAGTAACTATATTGTTTCTTGTATAGTTGTTGTAAAGACGTTGTTCTTGTTGTTTGTTCTTCTTCTTCTGCCAATTATCTCTCATTGAAACATACAAACATATAGTGAATGCAATGTGAGGAGGACAAACAGGGGACACTCAGAACCCTTCACCATAAGATCAGTAGTACAACATGGTTGTGTCCTGTTCCCCGTTGTTCATAACTTATATAAAACACATGGCATGAAACAAGAGACCACAATAACACTCATGCAGTACGGAACGCAGAAGAACCAACGGCAAATTCCATCATTAAAGAACTACTATTTTCGGACGAACAAACACTAATTGCAAAATCAGAAGCAGAACTACAAGTCTACATAGTCTAAAACAGTGGTTCTCAACCTTTTTTGGCCCGTGCCCCCCTTCACATATTTTCAGAACGTCATCCACCCCCCCCCCCCCTTTTCCTATCAAAAATATGGCCCGTGCCCGCCTTCACCATATTTTCAGAACGTCATCCCCCTCCCCCTTTCATATTTCCTACCTAAAAATCCCCCACCCCTACACAGTATACGTAAAAATGGAAGGTAAAATATGTTAAAACAGGTCTAGACATCCACATAAAACGTGATTTGTAGGTCTACTTACTTTAACAAATGAATTTTAGAAGGATGAGACGTGCATTACTGTAAAGTATGAAGGGAAAAGCAATATCAAGTAATCGGTTCTTGTATTAACGCGATCTTGAAATGATCTTCATTCTCCTCCCCCCCCCCCCCCCTGGAAACCCTAAAATTCCCCCTGGGCCAGGGGGGGGGGGGTGGGAATTCCCCACCGGTTGAGAACCACTGGTCTAAAAGACGTGTGTAAGTAGCGCCGAACAATGCGTGAGAAGGCCAAGGAGAAGATGGGTGTAGGATGTGGCGGATGATCTCCAAATGGGTGTATCGGACACGGGACATCTTGCTAGATCCAGCAGTTTTCCGGAAGGTTGTTATGGGAGCGAAGTTCTGCAAGGGACATGCTACTGAATGAATGAGTTTGTCATTGTTGTCTGAAAGAGAAGTTAACGTTGAAATCCTCCTGACCGGTGTAGGGATTGGATCTTTACTCTGTTGTCAGCGTACCCAAAGTTTAAGCGCATTAATCCGCTCAGCCACGTAGACCTCCTGTGTATATTGTGTTATATTTATTGTAGAGCACTTGCATAAATAAGAAAATGACATTTCCGAAACAATTTTTTCTGCTCTACATTTCAGAAGCAGTGTGACCTCCAGCTGTTTTAAAACATTCCACCGCAATCTACATACGAGACCAGGCTACGGCGCTCTACAACGCAACCATTCTACGACTTTGATTAGCCCTCGCTACCAGCCCGTATGTCACTCAAACTGGTCTGTTTCTGTTTGTTTACAACGGCCACCGCGTCCTGAAAGTACTCCAGATATTAGGTGTTATCGGCAGCCGGAGTGGCGTCTTCGTACAATATTAGCAACTTCAGAGGCTGAGATTTAATCCAACTGAGCTATAAATCATCCGGAGTGATCAATAGTGTCAAATCGCTTTGCTTCGTTCTTACGAAATTGGCCGTTTAAGGAAAATAATTCTCATTGCGTCTTCGCTTTTATTGTCCTAAATTTATTGCTGTCTGGCTCTCGGACTAACACGATTGCTGGATGTTCCTGGCAGGTAATATGTAGTTGGGTGATACATTGTCTGCCTCTATGGAAAGTATTTCTCAGTACGAGAATGGAAATATTTGTGTGTGTAAACGTGTTTCTTTCACTGCATGTTGGAAATGCGAACCCTGAGGATGGCACTCTAATTGGATATAGAAGAAAGGCGATGAGAGGCTGGATCATACAGTAAATAGTTTTATGACAAGGTGCCTTCTGTGTGTGCAGTTTTTGTGTGGATTCACTAAAACAAGTCTGGTTATTTTAAAATCAGTTAAATTAATATAGTTTACAGTCTGCTAGACACGCGTCTGGTTGTTGTGTACGTATCAAAAGACGACTGGGAATCTCCATTCTTGGCCAGATTCCAAGAATATCAAATAAAAAAGGGGTGAAGCGCAGACAAGAGGACTACTATGCAGGGGACCAGAGAAGAGGCCAGCCAACAATAGGACTGGTGTTATGTACGTACTGCTTGCTACATGCTGAGAATAATACTGAGGAATGTGAGCACTTATGGACTGAATGGACCGATGTACAGTGAGGATAGATACTCTGCCGACTAATTAACTATCGCCTGATTGTTTAAACTGGAGTTTGGTCTTCCTGTGACCTATTTGGTAGTTAGTGTACTTTTAAACCAATTACACAAATATAGTGGAGACTTCAGCGTCAGTATACCCACGTCTTGTTTTGAGTGACGGATAGGAGTGAAATCCTTGATTGCCAGCACTTCAAGCACAAATAGGTTTAAATATATTAGTAGACTTGTGATCGGCATTTCAGGAAAGAGTCTATAAGAGCTTCTAGTTATTTACAATTACATCGGTAGAATATATTGCCTATATGTATCATGTCTGAAGCTTCTGGATATTTACAACGGTAGGATAATTTGATAACACGAACCTCGTCTGAAGATAGCACATCATTCGCTGGATTATCTTCTGAAGACGTAGCTACCTAACTGTCAACATTGGCGTCATCATCATCACCCACAGCATGGCAACAGCAACCACAACACGCAAGATGGCAGACATCGAGGCTCCTAGCTGTGATCATGTTAGTTCTAGTTGTTGGTGGGATCGGCCCTGCCACATCTCTACGCTTGGATGGACCG
Source organism: Cepaea nemoralis (assembly GCA_014155875.1). Lineage (NCBI taxonomy): Eukaryota > Metazoa > Mollusca > Gastropoda > Stylommatophora > Helicidae > Cepaea > Cepaea nemoralis. The sequence goes on along the minus strand of JACEFZ010015744.1, from coordinate 157,230 downwards.
TACCCGAGGTGCGAACCCATCACCATCAAAATGTGCAAGGACATGCGTTATAACATGACACAGATGCCAAATTTAGCCGGTAAGTCGCTTGATGTTGCCGGTCACGTGAACTGTGTGTATCACATGCTGTGTAGACATACGGGCGATGGTAATGTTTTTTTTTTTTTTTTCGGTGTGTTCGTTTATGTGTGTTAGTGTTTGTGTTTGTGTTATGTTTACGTGTGTTCATGTTTACGTGTGTTCGTGTTTATGTGTGTTCATATTTATGTTTAGTTTAGTTTAGTCGATGGATCAACATCACGGCACACGGGTGTAACCCATAAGTGCTCCGTTCTCCTCCTAACTCAAACCCGAGTGTGGAGAAACTCATCTCAGTGCACGAACTCCGTAGCACCGGCGAGGATCCTGAAATACTTTGGGAAGATTTTTTACTCGAAATTTTGCCCGGGCAGCGCCGTTAGAGCACTTGGCTGCGTGGTCTCGAGGTATGGTGTCCGCCTCGAGTGCTGGAGGTCCCGGGTTCAAGCCCCGGTGAGGACCGGGATTTTTTCACGTGGACTTCCAGTAATAAAATTTCCCCTAGTCTCTGAGTAGTGAGATCGGACGCCCGTGTGTATTGTTGCGCACGTAAAAACTCCCTTGGCAGTTCATATTTATGTGTATGTGTTCATGTTTACATGTGTTAGTGTTTATGTGTGTTCATGTTAATATGTGATCATGTGTATATGTATTCAATTTTATGTGTGTTCGTGTTTATATGTGTTCATGTTGATATGTGTTCATTTTTATGTGTTCGTGTTTCATATACGTTCGTGTTTATGCGTGTTCATGTTCGCATTAAAATGCATTATTCATTTGGTAATTATGTTGACGTTTCGTTCCACGTGACCTGATCCAAATATGCACGTGTAAAGGTAGACCCATATCAGCTGCTGCCATCGAGGTGTGACATCTTATGTCTGCACATATTCTAGATCACAATATACGAGATGGGGTTCCCAGTTCTTTTCTTTGTCAGTTTTACATTTCAGACAATTCTGAACATTGTCTGGCCCCAAATATTTTAAAGGTTGGTCTAATTCCAGAGCCTTACTTAAAATCATTAATACTTTCTCAGAGCCTTACTTGATAAAATACTAATTTCTCAGAGCCTTTCTTTATAAAATTATCATTTCCCAGAGCGTTTATTGATAAAATTATTATTTCCCAGAGCCTTACTTGATAAAATAAGCCTTTCCAGAGCCTTGCTTGATAAAATAATTTCCCGGGAGACTGAATTGAAAAAAAAAAGTATACTTTCCCAGAGCCTTTCTTAAAAAAAAATAATCCGTCTGCTTTGGATTGAACCTGTTCCACCCTTGGCGGGCTAGCAAGCCCACTAGCCACTTCGTCACTTCGATTCCCTGTTATCCGGGATGGATTCACTCTAACACATGGTATCTATTTTGATGTGGTTTGTGAAGCATCACTTTTCAGCACTTGGTGCCGATATAAGTGCTGCAGTTTCATCGCACAGACCACACAAAGATCCTTTCTTTTGTCTCATTGAAGTGGTGGAGGAACTTATGTGTTCCGGTGACTAGACGGTAGCCTAACCTCTGGCGGGTCTCCCATGCCGTGCAGGTCAGGGAATAGGGATCAGATAAAGAGAGACACAAACCTGCAGCCTTGTAGGTAGACAGGGGACAGTCAAAGATTAGGGAAAACACCCCCACCCCCCAAAAAAAACAATACTTGTCGAAATCAGATGTACTCCAGCCACAAGCTTGACGAAACAGCGCAACACAACTCTCTATATGATGTGATGAACTAAAAACTTCCATACATCTTGCAACCAACCAATCAAGCAACCAGCCAACGAATCCAAAAAAAAAAAAAAAAAAATTAAGTCAAATAGAAGACCAATCAATCAAGCAATCAGCTAACCAATCAAAACATACAACCAGTTAGACAACCAATCAAACAGCCAGTTAACGAATCAAATAAAGTAACCAATCAAACAGCATGTCAACCAGTCAGACAAATAACCGATCAAACAACCAAACAGAAAACAACCAATCTAAAAAGCAATCAAATAAACCAACAACCAATCATGTTATCAAACAAGCAATCAAGTAAACAGCCAGCCAACCAACCAACCAACCAACCATACACTTTAACGTCTGTAAGTCTTTCTTCTCTCTCTGCATCAACGCAACGTCGGCCTCAACACGTGGGACCCTCACTTATTTGTCTTGTGTTGGTGTGCAGCAGGACAAAGCAGTCGATCGATTACCTTTGAAGTTTTGTTGATATTTGATGAATGTCGTACCAAGAACGAACGCACTAGGTGAACCAATAATCCAGACCCCGCGTGCTATGAGACACCGGCATTAACTCATTACAGTTGCACAGCTCGTCGCCGGTTGAAGAATTGCCGCAGCCAGTTGTCGTAGCATTGACACATTTCTTCTTCTTCTTCTTCTTCTTCTTCTTCTTCTTCTTCTTCTTCTCTTGATCATCACCTCCATCATCATCTTCTTATTCCTCATCATAGTACTCTCACCTCCTTCACCTTTATTTCTTCTCCCCCTCACCATCTGCATCTTCCCCAATTCCACTGCCCCTCCTGTTGTCCCCATCCTCCTCCCCTCTTCCTCGTCGCTGCCTCAGTGCTCTTCCAGATGTGTTCTAAGATTCACCTCCATACAACAGTACAGATGTGGTATAACATCCGACAAATGCCGACCTCTCGTCCTTCACTTGGGAACGTACATTACAATTACCTCAGAAGTCGGAGAGGGTTCGCCTGCTGGCGAGGGACACTGGTAATATGGAAAAGCTAGTCCACATGAAAAAAAAATGGATAAATAAATAAATAAAACAGTCCAGTGTCCATAAAGTAGTAACATATATATGGACTGCACTTGAGTACAAAGCGGGCGAGCAAACAAACAATTTGTGTTCGTCTAATTTACTATGTAAGTTAGTCATCGTATTTCAAGGGACCTACCATCTATTTCGTAGTGCCTATCTCCTTTCACAGAAACGAATATATACAATAACTGTTAGTCAGCTGCATATCCTTTACAAGACGTTGCTGTCAAACCGAGCATTGTTTGGCTGTTTGTGATTTCTTGGCAAGTATACGTTCAGTAGTTTGCCATTGCTTTCTGAATCCAGTGGTGCCCACTCTATGACCACGAGCAGCTTGACGATGGAGGTGATGGCAGTTACACAGGCTTTCATATGGCTGGAATCACAGCATTATACCAACGTGTGTGTACTAAGTGATTCAATTAGCATGATTTAGAAGGTCGGAGCTGGATCTGTACGTAGACAGTGGACTGAGTAGCTGCGGAAGTCTGTTGTCCGTAAAGTCACCTTCATCTTCGTCCCGGGACATGCGGGAGTCGAGGGAAATGAACGAGCTCATAAACTGGCTGGCTCTGCACCCCATGTAGATGGCCAGCCCATGGAGCGTGCCGATGTTATTAACGTCCTTAAAGATATGGCGAGAACAGAGGACTTTGACGTCAGTGAATCCACATCGCTGTCCAGGATGAAAGACTTGGGAGTAAGAAGTGGCACGGTCAGACGCGAGAGGTACATCGGGAAAACGAGGCGCCTCGTCAACCAACACAGAACTGGCACTATTAACCATCGGACGCTGATGCATATGCTGGCGGGAGGATCTGAGCACCTATGGATCTGTCCGGAGTGCAATGAAGATACCCCAACTGATAACTGCTTTCTGAACGACCGGCACTCATGCCTTTGTATGGAAACCAACGCAAAGCGGTCTGCTTCTAAGTCGCACACAGCTGTGTTTCGAACGCGATATGAGGAATTTACGAATTGCGTCTGTAACCTCTTCGCCACGGAGCAGGTTCCAGAGAATAAAATCTGACACGTGTGTCCTTGGCAGGAAATTTCAATCAACCCCATGTTGATTTTCTAGGCAGGTATACATTCAGCAGTTTGCCATTGCTTTATGAACGAGAAGTCAACGAGAAGTTTAACTGAATGCCGGTGTAGGGGTTGAACCGCCTACCTGACCTTCAGCGTACCGGAAATTTAAGGTCGAGAGCTCTTATCATTTCGACCACATCTGCGGCACAGAATGTCTGTAAATGGGAAGTTATATACATAGAGAGCTGACAAAACTGGAATGTAACGAAGTGAACACATTCGTATCTAATTGCATTCCTCATTTTCCATTTACTCTTCTTTATCCTTTTTTTGCCTTTTAAAAATTACCTTTCCCCCAAACGTTATTTGCCATATGTTAATGCTTTCCTTGCATGTCTTTGATGTGTCTTAATTCTCATCGTTTTCTCATTTTCGCCCATCTATTTCCCTTCCATGCGCCGGCTTTAAAAAAAAAATGATGTAGGAAATAAGCTGTCTTATTTTCTCTGTCGGGTCGTCACAACCTGAGTGTCAACGTCTGCGCCCAACCGCATATTACATTTTTTGTTGTTGCGCTGTTTCTCTCCTTCTTTGCTGTCCCCTTGTGTATTGCCTATATCACCGTCATCATCATCAAGCGCTTGTCTGCTGGCGTGGGGAGGGGGGAGTGCGACATGTCTTGATTTCCGACAGAATATATCAATTTCCCAACTGACATGTTTCGTGTCATGAAAGGCTGTCAGGAATCTTCTCTGGCTGTCTTCTTCTATCTCTTTTTTCATAATTCGTTCCAAATGTCAAATGCCCCATTTTTTCTCTTCTCGTGATGTTTTCAGTTGTCATTGCCCGTTCCTTTTTATCTCTCGTCGTAATTCCCCCCCCCCCCCCCCCCCCCTTTCAGTTGTCACATGTTCCAGTTTGTCACTTCCGATAAATTTGTATCATTTGTTACATGTTCTAGTCTATGCTATCTTCTAATTTGTCCAGTACATGTCCTAGTTTATCATTTCCTCTAATTTGTCCAGTTGTCATATTTTCTAGTTTATCCGTTCTCCTAATGTGTCCAGTTGTCACATATTCTAGTTTATCATTTCTCCTAATGTGTCTATATATCACATAATCCAGTTTTACTATTCTCATAATCTTTCCAGTTGTTTTTCACAACATAGTACAGTTGTTCTCTTCTCATAATCTTTCTAGTTGTCACAAAATACTCCAGTCGTTTTCTTCTCATAATCTTTCCAGTTGTCACAAAATACTCCAGTCGTTAACTTCTCATAATCTTTCCAATTGTCACAAAATACTCCAGTCGTTTTCTTCTCATAATCTTTCTAGTTGTCACAAAATACTCCAGTCGTTTTCTTCTCATAATCTTTCTAGTTGTCACAAAATACTCCAGTCGTTTTCTTCTCATAATCTTTCTAGTTGTCACAAAATACTCCAGTCGTTTTCTTCTCATAATCTTTCCAATTATAACAATATATTCCAGTTGTTCTCGTCTCATATTAAGTTGACACAATAAGTTCCAGGAAATCAGTATGGCCGAATGGATAAGAGCTCTTCCTCTTAAATGTCCGATGTGCAGGTGCCAAGGTAGCGGGTTCAACGCCTACACCGGTCAGTTGGACTAAAAGGTTGACTTCCTGTCCTTGACAAGTACCTCCTGAAGTCGGGAGTAGGGTTCGCCTGATGGCGAGGGACACAGGTATAGGGAAAGCTAATCCACACGCAACAATCAGTCCAGTGCACTGCCCTGTAGTGGCAACTACCAGAAATAGAAGCTCGTGTATGGGCTACGCTGGAGTTCAAAACGAGTGAACACAATACATGTTCCGGTTTTTCTCTGTCTATAATCTTTCCAGTTGATACATGTTCCGGTTTTTCTCTGTCTATAATCTTTCCAGTTGATACATGTTTCAGTTTTTCTCTGTCTCATAATCTTTCCAGTTGATACATGTTCCAGGTTTTTCTCTGTCTATAATCTTTCCAGTTGATACATGTTCCGGTTTTTCTCTGTCTATAATCTTTCCAGTTTATACATGTTCCGGTTTTTCTCTGTCTATAATCTTTCCAGTTTATACATGTTCCGGTTTTTCTCTGTCTATAATCTTTCCAGTTTATACATGTTCCTGTTTTTCTCTGTCCATAAGCTTTCCAGTTGATACATGTTCCGTTTTCATTTCCATATTCCAGTTATATATTCCGTTTTCTCTGTCCGTAATCTTCCCAGTTATACATGTTCCAGTTTTTCTCTGTCCACAATCTTCCCAGTTGATACATGTTTCAGTTTTTCTCTGTCCATAATCTTTCCAGTTGATACATGTTCCGGTTTTTCTCTATCCATAATCTTTCCAGTTGATACATGTTCCAGTTTTCTTTTTCATATTTCCAGTTGATATATATTCCAGTTTTTCTCTGTCCATAATCTTCCCAGTTATACATGTTCCAGTTTTTCTCTTCCATAATCTTCCAAGTTATACATGTTCCAGTTTTTCTCTGTCCACAATCTTCCCAGTTGATACATGTTCCAGTTTTTCTCTGTCCATAATCTTTCCATTTGATACATATTCCAGTTTGTCTCTTTCCATAATCTTTCCAGTTGATACATATTTCGGTTTTTCCTATTTCCATAATCTTTCCAGTTGATGCATTTTCCAGTTTTTCTTATCCACAATCTTTCAAGTTGATACATATTCCTGTTTTTCTCTGTCCATAAACTTTCCAGTTGATACATATTCCAGTTTCCCTGTCCTCATAACGTAGCCAGAAATGTCGACTGTAATTTTGTGATGTTTGTAATAATTTGTCGACGTGACCTAACCTCATTCAAACTTGTAGATTACTCTTGTTGTCTGCAACAGCGTGTTGTTTAATAGTTAAGAAGTTGCGCTGACAATGACAAGAATGCGGTCGGACGACAGTTAGATGGCTGGGCTTGTCGCTCGCTACTGGAGGATAGACAGGCCACCTACTGCTCTCTGCACTCAAGTCCTGGAAAATGCCATGATTCTAACACGTGCCTTATGCACAGTAGGTTTCTGCTGGTGGTCGTGTTTGTGATTTAATTAATCAAATGTCTAAACTTGTGTTTTCTGCCCAAGATATTTTCATGTCTTTTATCTAAAAGATAACGGATATTTGTAGCAAGTTATTTCTTGGCAACTTGGCAAACTTTTTTTGTTTCCGGGCGCTCGTTCGCTAGTTTTTAACTCAAGCGTAATTCATACACACTACTTCTTGAATAGCTTGTATTTTTAATGACAGTGCAGTGTTTGAAAATATTGCCGGTCCAAGTTTTGTATTTACCTATTATGTTGCATGAACTTTACAGCAGGTGAATGAATATAAAACTTGGACCGGCAATATTTTCAAACACTGCAGTCATTAAAAATACACTATATGGTGCTAGACTGAACTTTGCTTGTGGATTAGCGTCCCTATTACCAGTGTCCCTTGCTATCAGGCGAATACACTCCTTCTTCTTAGGCACTTGTAATTTACGTCCCCAAGTCAAGGGCGATAGGTCAACATTTTAGTCCAACTGTTCGGTGTAGGGGTTGAACCCCTTAACTCGGCATCAGCACACCTGGTGTTTAAGAACACAAGTTCTTATCCATGCTAACCTACGCAAACGAATTCGCACAAAAGAAGGCAACGAAAAAACATTTAAATCGTATGTCTCGCTATAGCAATAGAGAAGTTACAAAATACCCGCCATGGTAGACAACCTGTGGTGATATTGACAGACGCAAAATCAGTAATAGGGGAGGGGCACTCCTGTCTGGGAAATTGCCAGTTCTAAGGACACTACTTTCTGAACTTATCAGTCAGCATAAGGTCACCATACAGTGGATGCCATCCCACTGTGGAATACCTGGAAACGACAGAGCTGATCGATTGGCTAAGGAAGGAGCAAAAGAATAACAGCCTGATATGCCCATTACATTCCACCAAAAGAAAAGAATGATCAAATCAGTCGGAAGGCCACCAAACCCTACTCAAGACGACTACCACGTTATGGACAGACCAGAACAGGTCATTATTCTGCGCCCAGAACAGGACACAATATATTACGCAACCACTTGTATACAAAATTCAAGATTGGTGACTCAGCCATGTGCACATGTGGTTTGGCGTCGCAGACAGCAGAGCACATACTCCAGGATTGCCCAAACTACAACATATCCAGGACTGCCCAAACTACAACATATCCAGACGAACATTCTGGCCTAGGGAGACAACAGTGGAATAAAACTATGGATCACTGAATGAATTAAAAAAGACTGTTAGATTCATACAAGAGACAACATTGCAGTTATAGACATATTTCAAGCGAACGAAAGAAGAAGAAGGTCTCGCTAGATAACATAAACGGTGAAAAATATTAGACAGGTTGGAATTCAGACTCGTCACCGGAAAATTACGTCAGTACCTCGCTGAAAACTGGAATAAATTCGTATATAAGTGATTTAAATCCGCGATGATGTTAAAAACAACAAGAAAAGAAATCAATAATTTATAACCCTCTCAGTGCGTAGGATTATATTAGCGAATCCCCCAAAGCAACTGATGTCCCGATTTCGGCGCGCTTGTTACATCACTAGAGGCGCCATTTGTTGTGGGTGGGGTATGAGCTCTTCTGCTTGTAGTGTTCTTCTTATCGATTGGAAATCTCGTCAAGGGAATACCCCTCGGTGTAACCCAGGCTTTTCTAGATGTGCTTGCTGATGTCGGATTGAGATGGGGAGAAGACGTTTGTGACGGACAGAAGGCGGGAATATTGTTTGTGTCGAAACAAACAGACTGTTGAGCAGGTTCTGTTGGATTGTTCTCCGAACCCTACTCAATACAAGATAAATTAGACCAACTAAACAACCATTCCAATCCACGAAATTTGTATGAATGTCGTCCTCTGTTCACAAGTACCCTGGCAGAGACATAGGCTGCAATTTCTCCCATGTGTTGGGAATTTAGCGGGAAACAACTCACCGTGGCTACAAGGACATCTGAAGCATTTCTACGCCATGAAAGATGCAGGCCGGCCTTTGATAATTCGATTTTCTATTCCGGGGAAAGTTATAAAGCTATACTGGCCCTCTGGATCACCACTCAACTCAAAGCTGTATGGGGTTAAAGGGAAAGACGGAAAGTTGACCCTGAGAATTTGACAGGCATAGTAATAATGGAAGTCGGGGATCGCAATAATAATAATAAGAAACAATAGCAAAAGAAGAAGAAGAAGAAGAAGAAACAACAACAGAAGAAGAAGAAACAACAGAAGAAGAAGAAATAACAGAAGAAGAAGAAGCAGATGGATAAGCAGCAGAGCAAAAGAAGAAAACAACAAAAGATGAAGGAGCAGCGGCGGCGGGAGAAGAAAAAGAAACAGCAGAAAAGAAGACGAAGAGGAGCGACAGAAGAATAACACAAAACAGTAGCAGCAGAATAAGAAGAAGAATCGGTAGCCTAAGAAGAAAAAAAAAAAAGAAGAAAAACAACAACAGTAGCAGGAACAGAAGAAGACAAATAAGAAGAACAAATAACATCAACAGAAGAAGGAGAAGAAAGTCAATAGCAGCAGAATAAAAAGAAGCAACCGCGGCATAATAAGAAGAAAAAGAAAGAATAAAAACAAGAACAGTAGCAGGAACAGAAGAAAGAGAAGGAAAAGAAGGAAACATTGCAAGAGAATAAAACAGGAGAAGAGCACTCGATAAACTCGTGTCCTGTTATTCTCATTCGTATAATTCTATCTAATAGTGGTAAGGTGACACTTGTGCCCCAGTGACCTCAAGAGATAAGCTGTCGGGGATCATGGCCACTTGAACAATCTTCGGAAGGTGGACAGTTCACGGGATATAGACAGATCTGCTGATTGACAGATAGGCCCGGACTGTCACAGACTGGGGAAGGCAAACCCAAATAGAAGCCTGTGATATTTTCTGCTATAGACTATAGGCTTGACAAAAAGGTATCATACCTGTTTGCTTTGTAAGGAAGCATGCTCATTTAGTTCTTGTTTACAAACGAAAACCAAGAACCCAAAGAAATTAATAGGCATATAGTTTTTTTTTACTCTTGAGTCGCACTTTCAACAAGTTTTCTTGTGGCGCCGGATATTTTATACGAGCCAGATTTTCTTATCGCACCGGATATATTATCTGAGCTCACAATTTCAACAAATTTTCTTGTTACACCGTATAATTTATCAGAATCACATTTTCAACACGTTTTCTTGTGTCACCGGATAATTTTTAAGAATCATATATTTAGCAAGTTTTGTTGTGACAACATATGTAAAGAAACCAACCAAATAGAGACCGCAAGAACACCGCATGACGAGAACACAAAATAAGAACCATCTGCAAATCTAACCATTAGAGAACTGTTTGCGGACGACCAAGCACTAGTAGCAAAATCAGAAGCTGAATTACAAGACCACATGAATAGTTTAAACGAAATGTGTAGGAAACATAACATGAAAATTAGCACAAGTAAACCAGAGGTAATGATTATAACTAAAAAAGAAAAGGCAACAACGATTCACCTAAACGAACATCCCTTGAAACAAGTAAAGAGCTTCAAGTACCTAGGAAGTATGATATCATCAAATGGCAAATCAGAAGACCAGATCGAAAATAGATGCAATAAGGCAAACCAACTCATTGGACAAATGACACCAATACTGAAGAACAGACATGTATCAATAACTACTAAGAAAGCACTTTACAACACAATCTTTCTACCGACTCTATGTCACCAATGACAAACCTGGATTATGACAGAAAAAGAGAAAAGAAAAATCATAACAACTGAAATGAGATTCCTGAGAAGAATACTCAGTGTATCAGGAAGAGATAAGATCAGAAATGAAGAAATCGGGACTAAAGTAGGAGTTATAGCACTAGATTTTATTAGAAGGCAGCAAGTCAATTGGTTTGGCCATGCAAATAGGTTACCAACTAACAGTACACCACAACAAGCAATGATGTACAGACCAGAGGGAAGCAGAGGAAGAGGCCGACCACATAAACGTTGGACGCAGGGATTACAGAGTCCATGGGAATATCGATACATGAAGCACATAAGCGGGCACTCTCCCACTGTTTATACTTCACCTCGACACCGCAAGATACAAGAGGAACATAATGAGATGAGATGAGTTGTGACACGGGATATTTATCTCAGCCAAACTTTTTAAAAGTTTTCTTGCGACACCGGATAGTTTTATCTGAGCCACTTTCAGAAAACGTTCTTGTGACACCAGATATTTTAACTCTGCCACACTTTCATCAACAAATTGTCTTGTGACACCGGCCATTTTATTGATAAGATTCGAACCTCACAAGCTCTTGATAATTACTTACGATAGAGCCGACATACCAACGACGGGTCGAAATCAGTGGATTCAGTCCGCTTTGCGTTGACTTCGGTGGTATGAGGCGTCGGCCTTTCAGAAAAAAATGGCAAACTAAAATTTGTACATGCTCTTTTCATGGCGTTGCAGTCAACCCCATCATGTGTCTGGCCCTGTATGTTTAATGTGCTAACGGTCGGTACTTGATGGATGACGTGGATAGTATCACGCCTGTCTCTTTTACCCACCCACACCCCCCCCCCCCCCCCCCTTTGAACTTGTGAGTCCAGGCCAGTCTTAACACATATCCAGGACTTGTTGCATAGGGATTCGAACATATAACCACTGGTTAGGCAGGCGAGCTAGCTACTAGTAACTACACTTACATACACAAACACTTGAGAGTCTCCGTGGCAAAGTAGTTACCCTGCCTCCCTCGCACTCCGAAAGTTGTCGGTTCGATTTCAGGCTACGACATTCGGTTCGCGGGTGCAATTTTCTCGGAGACTCCTGGGGATCGTCGCTGTAGCTACGGATTTCAAGCTTTGTGCTTTCGGCAGGCCGCCCTGCTGAAAGCGATCAAGTCATATGAAATGAAACCCGGTGCAGTTAAGTCGACCTTCTAGCTCTTTAAACCCGTTCAAACGCGCACGCGTGCGCGCACACACATACTACAACTTTGATAAACCGTCACCGTCGAGACCAGGGCTGTAAGGGGATAACCGAATGGACGGATAACAGAAATATCTTAATGACATATATACAGTAACGTGATTTCACTGCGGGATAGGGACGAAAATTAAAATAAAATCCTTTAAAAGTGAATAATACATACATATTGTATTTAATTTTACAAAACGGTCAATATACACTTCAATATACGAGTAGTAATGTAGATAACTATTGTATTACTAAACCTGCGTTACTTAAAAATAATCAGTCTGGTAAGAATTGAGACAGCGGGACGAATGTGACGAGAGGATCTGGCCGACGATCGACGCTCAGAGGAAAGGCGAGACGGACTTATAATCAGATTGTTACTGGAACTATTAGGTGTTGGACTCTTCGCTGGCTGCTGAGGGATGGGGGACGGAGCGCTTATGGGAATGTCCCGAATGCTGTGATGTCGGTTCCTAAATCAATCAATCAATCAATCAATCAGTAGTCTCCTTGTGTGTCTTTGAGGACTCGAGCTTTCTACGCGGCGATGTTCCGTAGCTTACTCAGAAGTAGGATCTGTGTTGCATTTTCCCCCTCTTACATTTCAAACTATTCGATACACTTATAACATTGTTTCTGCTTCTGAGTGGCTAGTCGTAGGTTTTTGGTTAAGAACTGATCCTTCATCGTCATCAATTTCTTCTTCTTCAATGGTAGTCACACTAGAAACATATATATATATATATATATATATATATATATATATATATATATATATATATATATATATATATATATATATATATATACACACACATATGTTTACCATATGTTTTTGTGAAAACCTCACATACATAAGATTACTTTCTACCCTATCTCCCTTCTTTATTACATCATCTTATGTTTACATTACCCGTTCGCCTTCAAACACAAATTTCGTTTATCATTTATCTTCCACTGGCTTTTTCCTTCATTGAATTTTCTTCCCCCACTTCCAAAACACGGCAGCCGCAAGCGGGAAGGGAGGCTTCTTGTTTATCAAACATTCTGTGAGAAATATTTCCTTTATAACTTTCCCCAGAACAGAAAATGGGATTATCAAAGGCCGGCTTGCATCTTTCATGGCGCAGAAATGCTTCTGATGTCCTTGCAGCCACAGAAGCCTTGCTTCCCGCTAAATTGCCAACACATTGGGACAATTGTGGCGTATGTATACATGAGGCTCTGCCAGGGATAACACTTGTGAACACAGGACTACATTCATACACATTTCGTGGATTGGAATGGTTTTTCAGTTCGCCTAATTTTTCATTTAAAGATTCAGGGAGTTTATATATTTAATTCACGAAAGTGACGCTGTGACGAAATTAGAAAAGGAATGGAGATCATTGAAAAACTGAAGAATGTGGGAGCATGAAAGATTAATACATGTTACAAGATGAATTATCCACGTGTATTGATCAGACAGGTGTATCACAGGTGTGAGGAAGAAATAAGGCAGAATGTGAATGGCCAAAGGAATATTTGTCGCCACTTAAACAGCTAAGTTAGGAATTATCATCATCAATCTTCAAGTGAATTGAGATGTACCGTTTCGTCAAAGCCATGGCTCAGTAGAGTCGACAAGCAATTTTTCGATTTTGCTTTCCCTAGCCTTTGACTGTCCCCAGCTTACGTACTTTAGGGCAGCATGTGTGTGTGTGTGTGCGCGCGCGCGCGTGCGTGCCTGTGTGTGTGTGTTTTTGTCTGGTCTCTCTTCCATTACGTGTCCGACATTGAAGACCCTACCAGTAGCTACGCTACCGTCGACATGGCTCTTGGGATCACTGGAAGGTGCAATCCTCTGTACCTTTTCCAGGTACAGAAGAAGGAGTAAAGATTTAAAACTGAGTGATACGGTATTGCATTTACTGGTCAATATATAAAAGTTAGTTCCACATCCAATTTTACGTTCAGTAGTTTGCCATTGTTTTCTGAACGACCGGCACCCATACAATTTCGTTAAAGAACCAACGCAAGGCGGTCTGCTGCCAAACCGCCCACAGCTGTGCTTCGAACACGGGTGTACGGGATTACGAACTGCATCCTTAAATACTTCGCCACGGAGCCGTCTGGTCATGGTATAGTGTTACATTTATTGGTCATTATATAGTGTTACGTTTATTGGTCATGATGTTACATTTATGTCTTCTCATAACATGCCCACCCCCAAATGTGTCTGCGTCTCATTTCTCTAATCGGTTGACGGTTTTCATTTGCTTCTTGTAGGACTTGCTAATAATTGGTTTGTCCTTAAGTCTATCATATTCTTTGCTTATTCTGAAAAACCACATCTCCACTGCCATTAGATGTTTCTCAGCTTGTCATCTCATTGTCCACGTTTTACATTCATACAAAAGTACAGGTTCTATGTAGTAAAAACAACCTGTGTATGAAAAAGCGCCAGGCAGAATAGCTGGCGACAGATCTAGAGTCTCTCCAATGGGCCGTGATAGGAGCGATGTTCTGCAAACTATAGGGTATATTTTTAATGACTGGGGTTTTTGAAAATATTGTCGTTCCAAGTTTTGTATTTACCTTCAGTGGAGTTCATGCAACATAAAAGGTAACTACAAAACTTTGAATGGCAATGTTTTCAAAAACCCCACAGTTATTAAAAATACACCCTGTACCTATTTCGTGATGGTGATCCTAAATAAAACATAGAGGTAACCGCGACGAAGTGGTTAAGTCGTCTGACTAGCCCTCTGGAAAATGTGGGTTCGATTCGGGACTGCGTCATGCGGTTTAAGAGGGAATTTACCGGGAGATTTCTGGGGATCGCAGCTTCAGCAAAGGAGTTTGTGGTTTGTGCGACGCATTCGTGTGCCTTATGTGGACTCTGGATCTACCTGCCAAAGAGAAAACGAAGTACAGCAACAGATCAACTAAGGCGTGGCTTCAGTATGATTCAGTGGGCCACAGGAGTGAGAAAAATAACAGGACCAAAAACAAATCCTTTAGGGAGTATTCACAGATCTGCGCTGCCAGACGAGGCCACAGAATATTGAGCTGAAGCAGACTTTGTGGCGCTCTCGAATTGATCTTGGAACGATGATGAACTTCTTCTTCTTGGCAACAGGACAGTAGATGATAGTGATCCGATCGCTTAGGGAAGCTTTCTTCTTCTTCTTCTTCTTCTTCTTCTTCTTCTTCTTCTTCTTCTTCTTCTTCTTCTTCTTCTTCTTCTTCTGTCGTTTGCTTGAAATGTGTCTGTAACTCTGTATATGAAATATTATTTGTTTTAGGTCACTCAGCGATCCATAGAGTTTATCTTCCACTGTTGCCTCTCTACGCCAGAAGGTTTGCCTATGTTGTAGTTTGGGCAGTCTTTGAGTATGCTATCTGCTGTCTGTGACGCCAATCCACTTGTTCGCATGGCCGATTCACCATTCTTGAATTGTGTAAACACGGTGTTTCTCTCTCTCTCTCTCTCTCTCTCTCTCTCTCTCTCTCTCTCTCTCTCTCTCTCTCTCTCTCTCTCTCTCTCTCTCTCTCTCGCTGTGTGTATGTGTGTTTGCTTGCTTGCTTTCTCCAGTAATTTTAATCAAACAAGGCAAATTTCGCCACACCGTGTCTTCTATTTCTATGTTGCATACATTTCACTTATCTTTTTCTTCTGTTGTTAATAAATAATTAAGCAACCCCTGATGTCATCAGTATGTCACCGCTAGACTTCGTCACTCTCGGCGATATTCTTGACACTAACATTCTCATAAACCACGTCTTCGAATCTCCACTGTCATCTCATTCTTTGTTCCGAATTCGCGGGAGCGCTTCACACGTTACAAGTAATTTCAGGAGCGCTTCACACGCATAAAGACGTATTCAGTACGTGGTGCTACCTTTCCCCCCTAAAAGTGTAAAGTTAGCTAGCTGCTTGTCCTTTACAGAACGTTGCAATTAATTAACCCATTGATTTCGACCACCGTCGCCTCTTACAATCGAAATCAACGCAAAGCGGTCTGCTTCTAAATCGCCCGCCGCAGTTTTCGAACTTTCGACTATATGTCGGATAGCAGGCGGTTAAAAAAAAAAGGGGGGGGGGGGGGGGGTCCGGAGACAATTGGTCGCTTTGAAGAGAGATCGTCTGCATTCACGTTGTCCTGGAAACCAAATTGAGCGGGAAGACACTGGCAGACGAGCGCGAAATCTATTGTTCCATGGCCAGGCGGGATGCATGGATAGTTTAAATATCCATGGATAAAAAGAAAAGAAAGATATAGATTAATCAGTCTGCGTTAGATTGAAAGTTTTTTTTTTCTTCCTTAGCGCATGTCAGTCAATGGACTGTAACTGACGAAAGACGCGCAGCGTGACATTTTAAATACGCATCGCTCTTGAAACTCTTCGATTCTCATTCCTGCATTTTCTTTATCTATCTGTCCGTCCGTCCGTCCGTCCGTCTGACTGTCTATCTATCTATCTATCTATCTATCTATCTATCTATCTATCTATCTATCTATCTATCTATCTATCTATCTGACCTATTGTTCGCTCGTTTAAAAAAAAACAATTCTTATCCCTTTGAAAATAAAGATTATCTGTCTGTTTGTCACTCTTCACACACCCACAACAGGTCCCCGCGTTAGAACTTGTGTTTCATGTTTTAGAAAAGAAGTCGGATACATTGTTGAATACACTTTCTTCGTGTGAACTGCCGGCTGCGTGACGAAGTAGTCACGAATAGTTTGTAATCTTGCATTCAGCGTTTAAAACACAGCTGTTGGAGATTTGGCAGCAGACCACCTTACGTTAGGTTTTTATTTTTTTTTTTTAATTTTTTAATGAAATGGTATGGGTGCCAGTCGCTCAGAAAGGAATGTCAAACTACTGAACGTAAACTTGCCCAGGAATCGCGAACAGAAAAGAAAAAAAAAAACGCTGGCCATGCCGATAGGTGTGGGCGGTCATGTTCTGCCATCTCATTCGATCACCAGAGTCGTGGATCAGCTCCGTGTTCTTGTCTCGACCATGCCACGTGGCCAAGCCAACATGTGAACCACATATTACATACATAAAGGATGTCTTTACAGATCTTGTGGAGCAGTGGATACATGGCGTTAGCGCCATAATTGTATAGACCAATCGGGATTCGATAGGTGGCGTGGTCAGTGTCAAGCCGCTGTACCTCCCTTGTCCTTGTACCCACGTTTATGGTTGTGTCCATGCGGAAGGCCAGCGCAATCTAAAGATTCGACCCAATGGGAGTTAACACATAACCCCCCGGCTGGCATCCAAGCGTGCTAGCTGGTGCACTACCGTGACTCCATGAAGCAATTAGTGGAGATAAATGTTATGTTATGTTGTTATGTTATGTGGTGTTATGCCATGCTTTGTTGTTATGTTTTGTCATTTTTTTTATGTTGTGCTATGTTATGTTATGCTGTGCTATGTTATGTTATGTTATGTTGTGTTATGTTATGTTGTTTTGTTATGTTATCTCGTTTTGTGTTGCTTGCTTGCTTGCTTGTGTTCGTTGGCTTGAGCTCCAACGTGAAGTCCTGTATGTCGCGTGAAGGCATCCTGTTGTCCAACATCAGTGTGATATCATACAGGACCTGAGGTTTGCGTGAGTATCCGTTGTCCCATGTCCGGCTTATTGGTGTGCAGACTGGTGGTTCCTCGCTGTACAGGCAGACACTCTCCGACTTCGGAGGAATCGGCGATCCTACTGACTTTAGCCAGGGCCCCGAAGGGACCTGTTGCCCAGGACGCTCGACGAGGACGCGTCAATAGGTTCTGGCCAGTATATAACCCGGCCCTGGTGCTTTGGAAACACCTCTGCGTCCCATCTCGTTTTGTGTTGTTATGTCCTGGTGTGTTATGTTATGTCGTGTTGTGTTGTGTTATACTATGTTATATCGTGTTGTGCTATGTTATGTTGTATTGTGTTGTTATATCGTGTTGAGTTATGTTATGGTGTGTTATGCTATGTTGTATTGTGCTATGTTATATCGTGTTGTGCTATGTTGTGTTGTGCTATGTTGTGTTATATTGTGCTATGTATGTTATATCGTGTTGTGCTTTTGTGTTGTGCTATGTTATGTTGTGCTATGTTGTGTTATGTTATGTTGTGCTATGTTATGTTATATTGCGCTATGTTATGTTGTGTTATGTTATGTTAAATTGTGCTATATTAAATTGTGCTATGTTATGTTGTGTTATGTTATATTGTGCTTTGTTATATTGCGCTATGTTATGTTGTGCTGTTATGTTATATTGTGCTATGTTATGTTGTGTTATGTTATATTGTGCTATGTTATATTGTGCTATGTTATGTTGTACTGTTATGTTATATTGTGCTATGTTACGTTATATTGCGCTATGTTATGTTGTGCTGTTATGTTATATTGTGCTATGTTATATTGCGCTATGTTATGTTGTGCTATGTTATGTTATATTGTGCTATGTTATGTTGTACTATGATATGTTATATTGCGCTATGTTGTGTTGTGCTATGTTATATTGCGCTATGTTATGTTGTGCTGTTATGTTATATTGCGCTATGTTATCTTGTACTATGCTATGTTATGTCAAAATACGTCGCTGCCCATTGGGCAATCTCATGCGTGCACAGTCCTCCAATGCAGCACAGCACTCATCCCAGAGTGTTTCTGCTTATTGTTCCCATTTTGTTTGTGTTGCGCTCGCTCGATTTGAACTCTTGCGTTGTCCTCGTATACACTACTTCTAGTAGCACAGAGTTGAACGTTGCGTGTGATTTACTTTCCCTATCACCGGCGTCTCTCGCCATCAGGCGAACCCACTCCAACTTCAGAGGTAGCTGTTTCCAGGAAGAGTTGATTATGGTTTTTTTCTCTTTCCCATTAAGGCGGCATTGGTGTGCTTGACCAGACTTTACTCCCAGTTCGCGCAGTCGGGCTAGAATCGCTGTCTCACTAGTATCCACCAAATAAGTCCGTAATGCACTGATTATATCAGCCATGTCCATGCTTCTTCCCGCTTGTGTTGGTGCATTATTTGACGGCTGGTCTATACGTTCGTTGCCCCTTACTCCGGCATGTCCGGGTGTTGTGTGTACGTACAGGTGAGTGATTTGAGGTGCGACTTCCGAATGCTGGAGTCAAATGTTCAAATGTGGACGAGTGTATCGTGGTTGATAACGCACTCGCCTGCCGGCTTACAGTCTTTGGTTGCAATTTCGTGGAGATGAGATATTTTCACGACTATTCGGTTTTGGAGTCTTGTACCTAAGAATTCGGAGAGAGTTCGGTTCGCCTGATGACAACGGAGACTAGTAATTAGAAAAGCTAACACACTCGCAAAAATCAGTTCAGTGCACTCTCACGTAATAGAAACGATCAGTTATAGGAGCAGCTCGTGTGTAAACTACGATTGAGTTCAAAGCGAGCGGAGGCTCCGTGGCGAAGTGGTCAAGCCGTTTGACTCGGGCTCCGAAGGCTGTGGTTTTGATTCCGGGCCGCGTCATTCGGTTCACGATTGCATGTTTTCTAAGACTCCTGAGGGTCGTCGCTGGAGCTACGAAGTTCGTGCTTTGTGCGACGCTTTCCGCGCTGCGGAAAGAGACCGAGCCATATGGGATAAAACCCGGTGCAGTGAAGTCGACCATGTTGACTTTTAAGCGACTATTTTTTAAGCGAACGTAAACACAGCTTCATATAGCGCAGCGCTATCATTAACCACACTCATTACTATCATCATTAATATATACAAATAGGACTTTATTGATGAACAGGCGACCAGAATGGCTATTTCCTGTTTCATGCCCTTTTTGCTGTCGAAACATCGTTCATCTTTTCGTGTCCTTCTATCGCCTTTAAAAAAAAATTTATCTGTTTCGCTTTGTCCTCCTCGCTCACTTTTCTACTCTTTCTCTCTCGCTGTCTCTCTTTCTCTCTTACTATCTTTCTGTCTGTCACTGTGTGTCTCTCTCTGTTACTCTGTGTGTGTCTGTCTCTCCCTCTCTTCCTCTCTCGCCTACATCGCCCTCTCTCTCTCTCTCTCTCTCTCTCTCTCTCTCTCTCTCTCTATGTATGTCTGACTATCTGTCTATCCCTCTCAGACTGTCTATTCCTCTCCCCCTCTCCTTCTCTCTCTCTCTCTCTCTCTCTCTCTTACTGTATGTATGTATGTCTGACTATCTGTCTATCCCTCTCAGACTGTCTGTCTATTCCTCTCCCCTTCTCTCTCTCTCTCTCTCTCTCTCTCTCTCTCTCTCTCTCTCTCTCTCAAACAATAGCATGCTTACAGTTTAAAAGGATGCCCACTAATTGTATTTTTGACTGCTAACGCTTAACGCCCATACATAAACACCCACACACATACGCAAACCACAGGCACACAAACTGTTACGACACCAAAGCCACATCTCCAAATATAGAACAGCCTTAGTCTCACTACACACATCTTTGTTTTACGTTACCCATCTCTGGTTTCCCCATAGAACATTTTTTACATTAGAGAAATTGATTTTGCGTCATATCAAGTTTTCTCTAACCAGAGAGGTAAATATTGATTTTGTTTTTACACTGTTTTCTCTTCTTCCGAGTCTGTTGTCTTTCCGTTCAATCCTTGGGGAAAAATATACGGGCCCTCAATTGGCGGTTATTTTTCTTTCCCCTTGCAGTCTGCTCGTCTTCATTTCTCTACACAAGTGCAAGTTAAATACGTTCTTCCTAACATTTCCCACCCCTTCATTGTTGGAATTGCTATGCAACGGTTCTCAAACAATGATGCAGTTGGATGACGAATGACTTGCGCGATGAATTGGATTAAAGTGAGGAAGAGTTGCGCAGTTCATCTATCATACTCCCTCGCCTGAGTCCATCTGAATCCAGTGGCAAGACAAGTCAAGACGACTGCAGACGAATACAGGTGCGGTGGTTGACCAGGGTGCTCTACGTGCTTGTCGTGCTCATTACATTCCAGAATTCTTTGTGGGTAAACGTCGTCTTGCCCGTTAAAGCATCAGTGGTTTCTTTCGCGCAGTCTACCGAATTCTCAGTCAATGTTGTGCCACATTCAGGGCGACAGACAAACAGTGTTGGAGATCCATTGCCGTCAAACTTCATTGTGGAGACGGCATCTGATTCTGTGATGATTGATTGTACCACGAGTAGTTAGAGCGCATTATCCCGAATGGAATTTGTTTGCAGTGGTTCTCAACTTTTTTGGCCCATGCACCCCTTCACCATATGTTCAGAATGTCACCTCTCCCCCCCCCCCCCCTTTCCGCAGTTTCTTTCCTACAAATCCCCCCCCCCCCCCCCCATTTCACAGTATATGTAAAAATGGAAGCTAAACTTAATGACACACACTAGAACAAGTCTAAACGTCTACATAAAATGCGATTTGCGGATCTACTTACATAATAAGACGAATTTCAGATGGGTGAGAAGTGCAGAACCGTAAAGTATGAAGGGGAAAAAATAAGATATAATCAATTCTTGTATTAATTAGATCTTGAAATAATTTTAATTCCCCCCCCCCTCCGGAAACCCTAACAACCCCGCCCCCCTCCAGGGGGGGAGGGGTCCACTGGTCTAGAGGCAGGAAACCCGACACACACATACAAACCAACGTCGGACACACTTTGATGTGCATCACTAGGTATGACGCACCTTCCTTGGAAGAGGAACGAGGAAAGAAACAATGTTGTACATTGATGCGATGTTATAATCATCATCTTCCACTTTTCCCGTCTAAGCGTCGTGGGGAGGAATAATTAGCGCTTCAGCGCCCGATGGGTGGCGCTGGATAGTGTCATTCCGTGTGATTGTACAATGTCTTTGGTGTCGTCAATCCATTTTCTAATCGGGCGTCCTCTTGCTACCCATTTTTTATATACCTTCCAGTACTTGGTGGGACGTGTGGTCAGTGCTACGAATTCTGCCTTTACTTCCCAAGGCATTTTCTAGTACCCATTTTAGGGATCTATCTACGAGGAACAATTCGAAACCGCCCCGATGGGAATCGAACAACAGCCAACAGGATAGCGTCTAGCCACAGCACAACCGTGGCTCCCCGTGAAGCCTGAGCCAGGTTTATATCTACGCCACTGATAAAATGAGCGAACTAACAGCTCTCTGGCTAAATAGTAATCCGCTTGTGATGACAGTCTCACTCTTGAGATTAAAACATTGACAAATATTCCGTAACCCAATCTAGCTGTAGGCTTCTACAGCGCAAACTATCATACTGGATTCTACTGTGCAGATTGTTATACCTGTCTCACGGGAGGAATGTCAGGGCCCTCCTGTGCAAGGGCTGCGCTCCAAGAGCCGTTTAGTTTGCCTATG
>JACEFZ010015744.1:0-130000 GCA_014155875.1 Cepaea nemoralis | reverse complement strand
ATTAGAACAAGAACTATGGAAAAAGTAGCCTGTTGCAAGATGGAAAGCATACTGCATAATAAAATGTCAATTGCAACGAGAAAAATAGTTTGAAGTGCTACATAGAATGTGTATGGATGTGAAGCGTAGGTGATGAGCAGACAAAATGAAAAACACCTAATGGCAGCCAAAAATTGTTTTTGAGGGAAATGCAAAGAATACCGTGGACAGACAGAAAAACCAATGACCAAGTCCTACAAGACACAAATGAAAACCGTAAACTGATTAGAGAAATTAGACGTAGACAGTCACATTTTGTTGGTCACATTATGAGAAGAAATAAACTAGAGAACTTGGTGACAACTGGCAAGAATGAAGGGAAAATAACAAGGGGAAGGCAGAGAAGTAAATATCTGGATGGCCTGGCCACGTGGCATGGTCGAGACAGGAGCACAGAGCCGATCCACGACTCAGGTGATCGTGTGAGATGACGAAACATGGCTGCCCACGCGTATCGATATGCCACATGATGATGATGATGAGTTGCTAGTAATGGGCGTGTCTTAGTTTTTATTTTGTTTGTCCCGTTTCTTTCCGAGGGGTCTGGATGGCACAATGGTTAGCTCGCTATCTTGTTAAAACGGGGGTTTGGGGTCAGTTTTACAGGCAGATATATTTTCTCCGACCACTAGGGCTCTTGGGTCAACCCAGAGCCATTAAATAATGGGTGCCAGCCAATTTTCCTGGGATTGTTTGCGATAGAAAAGGCGATGAGGAAAGGAACTTGCCACCTCAAATCGTAGATCTTGACCTAGAATATATGACGGTCTAACACTTAAAAGGGGTATGAATGGTCTCGAGGTATGGTGTCCGCCTCGAGTGCTGGAGGTCCCGGGTTCAAGCCCCGGTGAGGGCAGGGATTTTTCACGTGGATTTCTAGTAAAACAATTTTCCTCTGGTCTCTTTGTAGTGAGATCGGATGCTTCCGTGTATTGTTGCGCACGTAAAGCATCCCTTGGCAGTTGGAAATCGAAAAAGAGTAGCGGAGTTCGTGCCCTGAGCTGAGATTCACTGGACTCAGGCTTGAGTTAGGAATAGAACGGAGCGCTTATGGGTTACACCGTTGTGCCGTGTTGTTGATCCGTCGACTAAATTAAACTAACACTTCATTATCCAACGTTACAGTGTTACCTTTATTTTCACTCTGTAATATAGAACCGCCGGTATCCCTGATCTAGGGGTTACACGACTGTCTCTGTAATCCCGTATACTCTCGTGAGTGACCTTGACGTGCGCGAGAATCGGTATCGGTTCTTTCTGCGTCGGTAACTTACGGGTTATGTGAGCCGGTCGCCCAGAAAGCAATGGCAAACTACTCAGCGTAATCTTTCCAAGAAATCAACAATCAGCTGAAAGATGCTGATGTTGACAGCGATGTCCTGTAAAGGATATGCGAACACACAAAAATATAGAACCAGTTATGCTGTATGGCAATGAATCTTGAAATGTAAACGAACAAATCAGGAAGAACTTGGAAGTAACAGAGATGTGGTTCCAGATAGAATGTTGCGAGTTACTTAGACTGACTGAGTGATTAACAACGATTGCTTGAAAAAAGGCTAATGAACCTAGAAATATATATACAGCAATAAGAAAGAGACAAACAGCGTTATCTTTGGTCATGTAATGAGAAGAGAAGCATTGGAGAATACCGTGGCAACTTGAAAGATCAGTGGGAAAAGAGATAAAGAGAAATGATGCTGGATGGACTAAAATAGTGGCATGGGGAATATCATTAGCAGAGACGATCAAGAGCACCAAGGACCGAGATATCTGGGAGAGACATGATCGCCTACGCCAGTTGATATGGCACATAATTATGAGCATTATATACCCAAATACGCCTCACATGTCGCTCCGCTACCGTCCCTTCCGCACCTCACTATATATGGCATGGAAGTGTACATCAGAAATGAAAATCTCTTGAACAAAGACCTAGATCTAATCCATGTTAACGAACCCGCTAACGTCGCCAGACAACCCTCAACAAATTTCCACCCACCCACCCTTCCACCAATATTTCACCCGGCCGCCAATTTCTCCACAATGTTGATAATCCCATCTTTGTAAACACTTAAAATTGAGGCTAAAACAACCAACATCACTTAAGGCACCAATCCCACGCTTGCAAATGATCACTTTAAAATCCGGTTTTGAAAACGTTACGCAAAGTTTATCGGCTGCAGAATTTCCCGATTCCTGATGTTTGTATAACTTTCCACTTATTAGCCCTCTCACAACAGACGCTCTCTCTCTTTGTCAAGGACACATGAACGTATTACACACGAGCACAGCCTGATCTGTGGCCAAACTGCCAAAGAAAAAGAAGAAAAATACCCGTCGTCGCATTCATTATCATGTGACGCACCGAGCGGCGCTGACAATTCTCTCGGATACACCTGGGGGTCGTCGCTTTAGCTACGGAGATCTGGCTTTGTGGGACGCTTTCGGCAGGCCGATTTGCAGAAAAGAGAACCTTATGGGATAAATCCAGTGTAATGAAATCGACCCTATTGTCTTTGTAAACTATCCTTTTTAAATCGTTTATCTACACTTTGTTTTTCTCCAGGATGGTTTTTATAATTGAAGTGAAATAGACGCCACTTTTTAAAAATAAGACACAAGGGCAGGGGGGGGGGGGGGGGGGGTGTCCGCTTGGCCGAATTGTTAAGAGCGCTCGTTCTTAAACATCTTGTGTGCTAATGCGTAGTAGCGGGTTCCTTGACTGATGAATGTGCAATATTAAGTTAGTTGCATATCCTTTACAGGACGTTGCAGTCAACACCAGAATTTTTTGCTGTTGTCATCTCTTGGCATATTTACGTTCAGTAATTTGCCATTGCTTTCTGAACTGTGCAGTATAGGAGGACTTAAATGATACAAGAGAATCACCCATGTGGAGTTTATTGCACACAGCAGTATTGACACTCAGTGCGGTAGCAATTGTCTTTAGTGTGCGCATGTCACTAAGTGCTGTAGCAATAGTTGTTAGTGTGTGCGTGTGTGTGTCACTAAGTGCTGTAGCAATAGTCTCTAGTGTGTGCGTGTGTGTGTCACTAAGTGCTGTAGCAATAGTCTCTAGTGTGTGCGTGTGCCACTAAGTGCTGTATCAATAGTCTTTAGTGTTTGTGTGTATCACTAAGTGCTGTAGCAATAGTCTTTAGTGTGTGCGTGTGTCATTAAGTGCTGTAGCAATAGTCTTTAGTGCGTGTGTGTGTCACTAAGTGCTGTAGCAATAGTCTTTAGTGTGTGCGTGTGTCACTAAGTGCTGTAGCAATAGTCTTTAGTTTGTGTGTGTGTGTCACTAAGTGCTGTATCAATAGTCTTTAGTGTTTGTGTGTGTCACTAAGTGCTGTATCAATAGTCTTTAGTGTTTGTGTGTGTCACTAAGTGCTGTAGCAATAGTCTTTAGTGCGTGTGTGTGTCACTAAGTGCTGTAGCAATAGTCTTTAGTGCGTGTGTGTGTCACTAAGTGCTGTATCAATAGTCTTTAGTGTGTGCGTGTGTCACTAAGTGCTGTAGCAATAGTCTTTAGTGTGTGTGTGTGTGACTAAGTGCTGTAGCAATAGTCTTTAGTGTGTGCGTGTGTCATTAAGTGCTGTAGCAATAGTCTTTAGTGCGTGTGTGTGTCACTAAGTGCTGTAGCAATAGTCTTTAGTTTGTGCGTGTGTCACTAAGTGTTGTAGCAATAGTCTTTAGTTTGTGCGTGTGTCACTAAGTGCTGTAGCAATAGTCTTTAGTTTGTGCGTGTGTCACTAAGTGCTGTAGCAATAGTCTTTAGTTTGTGTGTGTGTCATTAAGTGCTGTAGCAATAGTCTTTAGTGCGTGTGTGTGTCATTAAGTGCTGTAGCAATAGTCTTTAGTGTGTGCGTGTGCCACTAAGTGCTGTAGCAATAGTCTTTAGTATGTGCGTGTGTCACTAAGTGATGTAGCAATAGTCTTTAGTGTTTGTGTGTGTCACTAAGTGATGTAGCAATAGTCTTTAGTGTGTGCGTGTGTCACTAAGTGATGTAGCAATAGTCTTTAGTGTGTGCGTGTGCCACTAAGTGCTGTAGCAATAGTCTTTAGTGTGTGCATGTGTCATTAAGTGCTGTAGCAATAGTCTTTAGTGTGTGCATGTATCATTAAGTGCTGTAGCAATAGTCTTTAGTGTGTGCATGTGTCATTAAGTGCTGTAGCAATAGTCTTTAGTGTGTGTGTGTGTGTGTGACTTAGTGCGTATTTGGTGGTCAGCGTGGCGTGGGGCTTAATGTGTTTGCTTTTAAGCTTTCGGTGCCCTTACAATGAGGTACAGGGTTATTGAGTACACCGGTCAGTTGGAATTCAGCGTTGGCCTTCCCGTTCAGAAAACAATGGCAAACTACCGAACGTAAAATTACCTAGTAAGCCAACCTGGTAGAGGCGTTGATAGAGAACTGCGCTGGTAACGTCGTGAACGTGGTCGGACGCGGGTTAGACGCCTAGGCTTGTCACTTGCTAAAGTGAGGGAATCGGCCACCGATTCCTCCAAGCTCTCAACTTACAAAATGTGAAGGAACTATCACATCACAGAACAGTATCAGAACAGAACAGAATCTGCAACAGTAAAGTTTATTCTTGTATTATTTTTAACTCACCCTGGGGTTGATCGTAACGTCCAGCAAAGGATATGCAACATATTTGATTTTTAACTGATTAAATTCCGTGGGATGATAAATCGTCTTTAAACTTCCCATAACTGCCATGGGCTGATAAATTAAACTACAGTTAAAATATCAATACAGTAGTTTTCCCTATGCAACTTCTTTTACTTTGATATTAATACAACATGTCGGCTACCATATTAACAACTTTTAAGTCATAATTGTGAAGCACCACAACTTCCCATTTTCCGTCGTCCATATTTTGATGGATCAAACCTACATTTTGTTAGGTACTGAATCTGTTAAAATGCGTTTTATTAACAGATTCTCTTCTCTTCCATCGCAGGTCAGGACAACCAGATAGAAGCCGAAGCCCGGATCCAAGACTTCTTGCCATTGGTGCAAACGAACTGTTCAAGTCTGCTCAAATTCTTCCTGTGCTCGCTCTATGCGCCCATGTGCACGGAGATGGTGGGCGAGACCCTGATCATACCCGCCTGTCGGTCCATGTGCCTCCAAGTTAAGGCCAAATGCGAAGCCTTTGTTGAAGACATTCAACTTTGAGTGGCCAGAAATGTTGGCCTGTGAGAAGCTTCCAGAGAAATCGGATCCGAGGAATAATTTATGCATGGCGGCACCTAATGTAACAGAAGACCATGAAGGTGGCACTGGTTCTCTTGTGAGAACGGGCATCGATGAGCCTGATATTAGTAAAATACTGAAAACAACGATTAACAACAGATTTCACAAGACCCCTTGGTTGAATCACCCGTCCACAACGGATAAGTCCAAGGGTTCTCAATCGCTATCTGACCCGTGCCCGCCAAGATTTGTTCACGTGGACAGTGTTCCGAAATCAGACAACACTTGTGCACCGCGGTGTGACGTCGACGTGCTGTTTCGTCAAGAAGACAAGAACTTTGCTGACGTTTGGATGATCGTATGGTCAGCCTTATGCTGCTTTCTCCACGTTGCTAACAGTAACAACGTTTGCAGTCGACTCCTCGCGGTTCAAGTACCCAGAGAGACCAATCATATTCCTGTCAGTTTGTTATTTAATCCAATCGGCTGCTTACATTATCCGAGCGGCTACTGGTGCGGATTCAGTATCCTGCGACACAACCCGCGATGGACGTCCATTTGTGATTCTGGAAGGTCTAGAAAGCACCTGGTGCATCATCGTCTTCCTTCTGCTGTACTTCTTTGGTATGGCATCTGCTATCTGGTGGGTCATTCTGACTATCACGTGGTTTCTGGCAGCTGGTCGCAAGTGGGGCCAGGAAGCTATAGAAGCACTGTCCAGTTACTTCCATCTGGCAGCTTGGGCTATCCCAGCGGTCAAGACTATTGTGATACTGACCATGCGACGTGTGGATGGCGATGAACTCACTGGGTTGTGTTACGTCGGCAACCAGGATCCTAACGCCCTGGTAGGATTTGTCATAGTTCCTCTCATTTTCTACCTCACTTTTGGGTTCATCTTCATCGTAGCTGGTTTTGCAGCAATGCTGAAAATCAGGAACAACCTCAAACAAGAAGGTGGCAACGCAAACGCAAACATTCGCAAACTAGAAAAACTTATGGCCAGAATCGGGGTGTTCTCAGTTCTATATACTGTCCCAGCTGCTTGTGTTATCGGCTGCCATTGTTACGAAAGGGTGAATTTCACAAGCTGGCGGAAACAAGCGATGACTTTACCTTGTAGTTTAGGTTCAACTGCCCAGTCAACTCCACCAGCTCATCCACAGGAATGTAATCTAGAACATTCAATACCAACAGTAGAAGTCTATATGTTAAAACTCTTCATGTCTTTAGTGATTGGCATCACTAGTGGAATGTGGATTTGGAGCGGGAAGACTTTGGCTTCATGGAAGGCCTTCTGCTCCAAACGGTTCTCCAGAAGAAAAACGCATAACTTTAACGCGGATTATCACCAAGCCCCAGTGATTTTAATGAAAAACAGCCAACAAAGCACCTCAAAATCCGGTAGCCACAGTCAAACCACTGCGTCTACAAGCACTAAAGTACTGGCAGCTAGAGTTTGACATAGCCACGCCGTGGCTTGTAAATATTGTACACATGAATACAGAATCATTCTCTTGTTTGTTAGCCCATGTTTTAAAGCAACAGTGCGTGTGATTTCAAGGACAACACTGCATTTGAAATCTGGCAGAATAGATTTCTTGTTATGTATATATTCCTGGACTTTGTGATATTGGTATTCAGATTTATGATAGTAGATGATACATTGAAACTGCCTTCGGTTGATAAGGACTTGATTTAAGAGCCAATTTTAAGGGCATGATGAAGCATTTGGTAAACTGCTTTCCATAAACATGCATTATTATGTTTTTGAATATTTAAAATGTCCTTGTTTTGTAAGTGTTCAATGTTTTAAATCGAAATGAAACCATATACATGTATAAATGCAGAAGAATAGGTTGCATTTCATGGAAGCAATCGCAAAGGAAATATGTATGTTAGGCACCAGCTGGCAATGAAAAGGTGATGGATGTAAGAAATTAAAGGTCTAGTCAAGTCAAATATTTTGGACACATTAACACAAAAAAATCACACTGGGAAGTCGCATTTGACAATATATTATCCTTCGGCACTGGATCAGTTAAAAATTGACACCTCACTAAAAGCATACTTGTATAAAATAGTGTGTATGAACTACGCTTGAGGTCAAAGCGAGCGAGCGCAGAAAAAAAACCTACCTACCTACATTGCAGAGACGGCACATGATTGATTCCCCCCCCCCCCCCCCCCCCCCCCCAAAAAAAAAAAAAAATTAATTTAACCATTGGATCATATCAGGTATCGGAGGTCAGCATGGCAGAATGGATAAGAGCACCCCTTCCTACACTTCCGATGTGCTGATGTTGAGGTTCAACCACTACACCAATCAGCTGGACTAAAATGTTGACTTCTCTTCCTTTAGGGGACGGAAATTACAAGTACTTCCGATATACGGAGTGTGCTGGCCTAATGGCGAGGGACTCTGGTAATACGGAAAGCAAATCCACATGCAACAATCAGTCCAGCGCACTAGAAGTAGTAGCAGGTGAGGATTTTGCTTGCGTTTCAGGCCTGCGAACAAACAAACAAACAAACATATCACATATCGTCCTTACGCAGATGCTCTATTGCAGTGGTTCTCAGCCTTTTTTGGCCCGTGCCCCCTTCACCATGTTTTCAGAACGTCATTCCTCCCTTTCGTATTTCCTACCTAAAAATCCCGCCCCCTACCCTACACAGTATACGTAATAATGGAAGCTAAATTTAATAGCACATACTAAAACAAGTCTAGACGTCCACATAAAACGTAATTTGTGGGTCTACTTACTTTATAAAATGAATTTTAGAAGAGGTGAGACGTACAGAACCGTAAAGTATGAAGGGAAAAACGATATCAAGTAATCCGTTCTTGTATTAACGCGATCTTCTTCTTCTGCGTTCATCCGGGTTTTTTTTCTTCGGATGTGACTGCGTTGTGCCTGTTTACAGCAGAGCTGCGTTCTTGCGCCGTTAGGCCGACACATCCGACTTCTGCGGGCATTTGTTGACCGGGTTAAGCTTCCCGGGAGTATTAACGCTATCTGAAATCATCTTAATTCCCCCGGGGGGAGGGGGGGGGGGAATTCACCACCGGTTGAGAACCACTGCTCTATTGGATGGTTAGAACTCGGTCATTGTGCAAGATGGTAAAGTCTGGCTTATATCCTGTTCATCTCTGGATTTGTTCAATAGTTCTTGTATGTTTGCGGGTTACCTGCCTTGAAGACGTGGTTATCGCATCCTGTTAGGTCTTTGTGCCATCACTGTGGCCTGGGTGCGGTGAACGCGCTTCACAATTCCCAGACAAACCGGGACGAGGGTTCGAAATCAGCTGCTGACGATTTGAAAGCAGAAGCCTTGCGTTAATTTCGGGGATACCTGCGTCGAACGAAATAGAGGGGACCTAAATAAAACACGAAGAGAATTTGTAAAAGTCGAGAGGATCGACTTCATTGCACCGGGTTTATCCCGTATGGTTCGGTCTCTTTCTGCAGAGCGACCTGTCGAAAGTGTCCCACAGAGCACCACCTCCGTAGCTCCAACCTCTCCAGTCAAGGACGAGAAGTCAAGATTTAAATCCAACTGACCAGCGTTGGTTCTTGTAATTATTTCAACGTTTTTCACAATAGTGGAGGTCACCATGGCCGAATGGATAATAACGCGTATTGGTAAACATCCGGTGTGGTGAGACCGAGGTAAGGGGTTCAACCCCTGCACCGGACAGTTGGACTAAAATGTTGACCTGTCGTCCTTGACTTAGGGACGTAAATTACAAGTACCTCTGAAGTCGGAGTGGGTTTGCCTGATGGCGAGGGTCACTATTAATAGTTAAAAGCAAATCCGCATGCAAAATTCAGTCCAGCATTACCAGAAGTAGTGTGTCTGGACTTCGCGTGAGCTAAAAAGCGAGCGCAAAGAAAAAGAAAAAAAGATAATAGTAGTGACGCAAAGAAGGGGCGGGGCGATTTTAACAAATCATCGCCAGGACGAAACGAAACAAAATACAGTACTTAGAAGTTATATTGGATGCTCTGAATTATCGGAGTCTAAACTCTGACTCCCGGCCAAGAGTTGAGAAAGATTCCTTGTCCATGACTGTTTTAATGAGGATGAGAGCTAATAGCTAAGAGGAACTATTGCTTGGTTGTTCATAGGCCATTCAGTGTAATCACGCCGCAAACGGAAAGGCCAGTAATTAACCCGTAATCCAGCATAGGAAATGGCAATAATGAATCCGTAGGTCTGTGTGCAAATAACACGAGAATGCATGTATTTTGCCCTCACACATGCTCACATTTATCCAAAACGCACGTACAGACATTAACTGCTAAAGGGCGAGAGATCAGCAATTAGGGCGGATATCGTTAAGTGTTCATGGCAGAAACAGTTTGTTTCGTTTCTTCCTGGTTTCGACGTTAGTGTTCGCGTTTTTTTTTTTAACAGCGACAATGTAATAATGTCAATTTAGTAACAACCGACTGTAATCTGATGGGATGGGATACGTGATGGCGCAGAGACTAGCCACGCTCGTCTACCGACCTGATGGTCGTCTGTTCGAATCTCGAGTTCAAAAAAAGGGGGGGGGGGGGGGGGGGTGAATATTTGTTGTTTTATTTATTTATTTTACAATTTTCTCTTCCACTATGAAGGTCGTGGTTGGTTCTGGGACTTTTTTTTGGTTATGTTTTGTTTTGTGCTCGCTCATTTGAACTCAAGCATAGTCCATAACACACTATTTCTAGTTGTGTTGGACTGAATTTTGCGTGTGGATTAGCCTTCCCTATTAGCAGTCTTTCCTCGCTATCAGGCGAACCCACTCCGACTTCAGAGGTACTTGTAATTGACGTCCTCAAGTCACGGACGACAGGTCAACATTTTAGGCCAACTGTCCGGTGTAGGGGTTTAACCACCTACCTCGGCATCAACACACCGGATGTTTAAGAACACGTGTTCTTATCCTTTCGGCCATGCTGACCTACGTTTAGGGCTATTTAATATTCTTCATTTGCTTTAAGTTCAGCGGGATTGCTATTAACTGATTCAGTGTCAAACAAAAATTAGGTTTGTACCTAACATGGTGCACAATCAAATGAACAAGTATTACGAGTATCATCTAAAGTTCCGTTCCCTGCGCATTGAAATTGCAGAACATACAGCGAAATGAAACTAACACGATGACCCTATTATGCCGAAATATCGTTCTTCTGTTCAAATAATTCGGGAGTCTGTTGCGAAGTGGTCAAACCGTCTGCCTCGCGCACCAAAGGTTGTGGGTTTGATCCCAGGCTGCGTCTTTCGGTTCAGGAATGCATTTTTATTGGAAACCCCCGGGGGTCGTCGCTGGAGGTACGGAGTTCATGCTTTGTGCGACGCTTTCAACAGGCTGCCCTGCGGAAAGAGATTGAACCATATGGGATAAAACCAGGTGCAATGAAGTCGATGCTCTCGACTTTTAAGGGCAGTTACTTTTAAGGGGCTAAAAGGGCTACATTTGGCTATATATTATCCTGCAGACACTGAGTAAGTTAAATTTTTTTTTTTTTGCATATCCTTTACAGGACATCGCTGTCAACAGCAGCATCTTTCAGCTGTCTATTGATTTCTTGGCAAGATTACGCTCAGTAGTTTGCCATTGCTTTCTGAGCGGCCGGCTCAGTATCCCGCAAGTCACCAGCGGGGGTCGAACCGCTCTCAGTTCTCTCCCGCTACGAGACTCAGCGTGATAAACGGGATTACGGAGAAAGTGTTGTAACCCCTCAGCCAGAGAGACCGGCGAGTAAGTTAATAGTTGGATGTTTTTAAGTCAGTATATATTTACAAGATGCTTTGCCTGTTTTATTACAACTGTTGTGTTATTTTACGTTTGCAAACATCTAAATTGCATTTGGTATTTATCACGATTGATTAAATACCATTACGTTGTAAATTTGGTCAATTCATTTGTAAACCAATCCGATTTTGCTTATTTATTTATGTTTGCAATTCAGTTGATATTGAATAAAAATGAACCAATCATACTGCGCTATTTTTTTTTCGCAGACCAATTCTATTCTATTTAAAGATGAAGGCAAGTTACATGCTATTCTGATATAAATCACGCCCTATGGTTGCAGACCAATCATGTTCTGTTGCGTTGATAACCAATCAGATTTTGCTTATACACATGCAGACCAATCAGATTTTTTTTATTGTTCAGATGTACTTAAACCAAATTATCATGTTCCAGGTTTTCTGTTATCTTTTTCTGTTATTCATCCTGAAGACTTGCAAGACATTTCTTTGTTAGAAAAGCTCGTTTTTTGCCTTCTTTTTAACCACAGTTTTAAGGTTTAAACTTTACTAGGCAATATTGTATTGAAGGGTACGGGCAGAAGAAGAAGAAAAGAAGATGAACAGAAAATGAAGATGAGAAAGAGAGGAGAATAAGGCAATTTAATGACCAGTAAGTTTGCAGACAGGCAAAATGTAAAGGTGTTTGTCAAGAAGTATACAAAATAAGCACACCAACACAACAAGCTGAGAATGACAATATAAGACAAACAAAACCAAACTTGATTGTCAAGCTGTGTGTGTGTACACCTTACATTGCACGTGTGCCAGTGAATATTTGTGTGTGTGTGGTCCATTTTCTTTATTTGTGGTAGTTAGATATTTGAAAATCTTCTCTCTCTCTCTCTCTCTCTCTCTCTCTCTCTCTCTCTCTCTCTCTCTCTCTCTCTCTCTCTCTCTCTCTCTCTCTCTCTCTCTCGGATACATAATGTGACATGCCCTATGCAGGACGTTGCGATGAACCCCAACCCAAGGTTGATTTATTAGGCAATTTTACCTCCAGTAGTTTGCCAGTTCAATCTGACCGAGATTACACATAAATATCAATCGAGGAAGCCTTTGTTTTGAAGTGAACTCGGCATGGGTACAAAATTATCATAATGTGTCATGCCGATAAGCGTGGGCGGTCATGTTTCGCCATCTCACGCGATCACCATAGTCGTGGATCAGCTCAATGTCTGTCTCGACCATACCACGTGGCCAAGACATCTGGATATTTACGACTCTTCCTTTCCCTTGTTCTTTCTCTTTCCTCCCCCCCCCCCCCCCCCCCCCCCCCCCCCCCCGGTCTTGCCAGTTATCACCAAGTTCTCCACTTTATTTCTTTACATAACGTGTCTAAACTATTGTGACTATCTACGTCTAATTTCTCTAATCAGTTTACAGTTTGAGGAGCGGCTGACCGAGTGGCTAGAATTCCGGATTCTCCTTCGGTAGACCGGGTTTCGCATACTCGGTAAGGTATGGATTTTTTTCTGTAGGGGGGCAAAAAGAAATCTCTAACCTGCACAGTTCGCTGTGACTGCACTAGCCAGGCGGGATTAATTCCTCAGGCTCAAGACCCCCCTGCCATACACCGCAATACTATATAGGCAGTAAATGACAGTTTACAGTTTTCATTAGCTCCTTGTATGATGTAGTCATTTGTTTTTCTGTCTGCCCATGGTATTCTTTGCATTTTCCCCAGAACCCACATTTCCACTACCATTATATCTTTTCAGCTTGTCTGCTCATTGTCTCTTTAAATCCACTCAGAAGTACATGTTCTATGTAGCACTTCACACTCTTTTTCTCTTTGTATCTTTCTATTCGTCAGTATGTTTTCTATCTTGTAAAGGGCAACCTTCGACATAGCGATCCTTGTTCTTATCTCTTCAAGGCACCTCCCATCGGATGTTATGACTTCCGAGATAGTTGTACGGATTCACACCCGTATATTACATTGTGGTATGTCTTTCTTTCTAGTGACGACCATAATTTTCTTCTTACAATTTAATTCTTACCCTAGTAACCGCATATACTAAATGTTGCAGATCATAAATATTAACATTCTACACATGATGCTAAAAACATGAGGCTACCTTACGTGCACAGATGGCTTCAATTGAAGATGAGACCAAATAAAAGTTAAGTACAGCGAATATTTGTACCTAAAGTTGGGATAGTAAAGTGAGAATGCTTAACGCCATTAGTTAATTTTATTGTAACTTTTTTTGTTATTGGAAATGTTCATTCGTTGATCTGTTTCAAGACTATAAGTTAATAAAAGTCTCCGATTACAGTTTTGAGTTTTCTACTTTGCTTTTGTTATGTCTTTGTTGTCTTTTGTATTTGCGTGTTGATGTTGCATGGCGTTGAAAATTACCATGTTTGTGTTTCTGGAGCACAAAAACTTTACTCTATGTATACCACCATCTTCTTCTTCTACTTCTTCTTTCGTTCCATTATAATTTATTGTGTATATCTGCTATGCTGTCTCTTCTGTAACTTCACTTACTTTTTGTGTTTTGTTAGTTCACTCAGTGGCCATTACGTTTATCTTCTGCTGCTGTTTCTCTAGGCCAGAAGGTTTGTTTAGATATGTCTTATTTTGGGGCACTCTTGGAGTATGTGATCTGTAGAGCCCAATCGACACTCCATTGACAATATAGTCAGTATTACAACGACCAGCTATAATTCCTAAAACTTTTCCTGTTACACATGTTAGGCAGTGCCAACATGGGAATCCTGGTCAATTTTAGGCATGTCCATCCGGCAACAGGTCAATTTTAGGTATGTCGATCCGGCACCAGGTCAATTTTAGGCAGTGTCGACCTGGGAGCCTAGGTCAATTTTAAAATATCTGCTATTGATACACATTCGAACAAATGACCACCTTGCAGACAGGCAAACCTGCCAACAACTGTGCCACGATTGACTGGCACTTTGTCGTCTTGACAGACGATAGTTTGTAAAATGAGTTATACCTCTTCATAACACAAAGCCTGGGCTGCATTTAGAGGTCATGTGTTGCTCATGCAGAATGATCCCCCTCTTATCCTGAAAAGGTTACTTCAGAGGAAAGATAACACCAATACGTCTGGGACAAGACAAGCTGCAAAAGCTGCCGGATCAGCAAATCAAGTGCTACAATTATTCCCTAAAGTAAATGTTCACGTAGAAATATTAGAGGCGGTCTACAACCACCCTTACCTCGTTATCTATGCTCGCTCAGGTGATGTGATTATCTACACAGATGGGTCGGTGTTGAAAGATTGGAGAAGTGCCTGGGGGTTCTTAGCAAAAGCCAATGGTCGACGTTTGGTGCAGGAGAGCCTGGCATATGATACCACAACGTCTAGCTTAAGAATGGAGGTGGAGGCGGTCAGTGCAGCTTTCCGCTGGATGGAGAATACGATACACACACACATCGTGATTGTAACTGACTCAGAAAGCATGCCGAGTAGGGTGAAGACAGGCAAGCTTCGTGCAGAGTGGCTTGTTTCGCTTCGGAAGTGACGGGTGACAAGCATCGTCTGGATCTTTTCTCCGGGGCATGCTGGTGTGCTGGGGAATGAACAGGCGGACAGATTGCCTGGCTCGGCAAAACTTGGTGGAGTATTGATGCATGACAAAGCAGATGTGGTTGCGACCTTGTGGGAGCACGTGTACACCTCGGAGGAGCAAATGGATCACCATGGTCTGGCAAGAATGCGACAACGAGGGGATCTGGCCGACGATCAACGCTCAGAGGAAAGTCGAGACGGACATATAATCAGATTGCTACTGGTACTATTAGTGTTGGAACTCTTCGCTGGCTGCTGAGGATGGGGACGGAGCGCTTATGGGAATGCCCCGAATGCTGTGATGTCGGTTCCTAAATCAATCAATCAAGCTTCGTGCAGAGTGGCTTGTTTCGCTTCGGAAGTGACGGGTGACAAGCATCGTCTGGATCTTTTCTCCGGGGCATGCTGGTGTGCTGGGGAATGAACAGGCGGACAGATTGCCTGGCTCGGCAAAACTTGGTGGAGTATTGATGCATGACAAAGCAGATGTGGTTGCGACCTTGTGGGAGCACGTGTACACCTCGGAGGAGCAAATGGATCACCATGGTCTGGCAAGAATGCGACAACGAGGGGATCTGGCCGACGATCAACGCTCAGAGGAAAGTCGAGACGGACATATAATCAGATTGCTACTGGTACTATTAGTGTTGGAACTCTTCGCTGGCTGCTGAGGATGGGGACGGAGCGCTTATGGGAATGCCCCGAATGCTGTGATGTCGGTTCCTAAATCAATCAATCAATCAATCAATCCCATTATCTATTCCTTGTTATGACAGCAGAAGTTGGTGTTGTGTTATCGCAAGACAGCTCTAGCTTAGCCGTGGCTTCTTGCCCTGGGACAGTTCATAAAAACACATGTATTTTTGGCGCTCGTAGAAGTTTAAGAAATAAGTAAAATCTAGAAGAACCACTAGATGACATAAAATGTTACCGACCAGGATTCGAACCTGTCACCTCCATATAAGACAGCGCCCCTCTGCAGGAATAAATGTACTTCGACGAGTGGCCAGAGAGACACGTCTAGAAAATAGGTGTCTTCATGAGCTTGGTCTATCATCCACATGAACCCACAACAATGGAATATGAACAGAATTCATATCTAACCATTGAAATAGCACCATAGGTCTCAGAATTGTATATTAAATTAACATAGGTCAAACAGCAGCAGCAGTAATAGTAGTAGCAGTATTAGTAGTAGCAGCAGCAACAGTAAGTGTATGGACTACGAGTTCACAGCTACCGAAGGAAAATAAAAACCCTCTACACAAAATATTTATTCACCCTGTACCAATTGACAACCTGGCATGGAAGTACCCATTCACTAAAGTTAAATACCCCACAATTTAAGTCCCCCGTCTTCCTCGTTGATCCATTCATTGCGCGACAGTTCGACAACTTTACCTGCAGGTTACCTACGGGCCTGTTCTGTCCGTGCAGTTACACAAAGCGGCCCATCCAATTTTCCAAAACATTTCTCACATTTTTTTCCAAACACCGCGGAGTTATCGTCCTTCGACCGTTTGCCAAAAGTAGCCGTATTATTTGCTTCAGGTATTGAGGAATGGTGCCCCGAGATAGTGGTGGCTACTTGGTGAAGTGAAGAATGGGACATTTCCTTCTTTGGTTATGGGTTGCGAATGCAATTTGTAATCCCTTAATTTTTTGTTCGCATATCATTTACAGAACTTCGCTGTCAACATCAGCATATTTAAGCTGATTGTTGATTTCTTGGCAAGATTACGCTCAGTAGTTTGTAATCCGTTATACCGTGTTCGAAACACAGCTGTGAGCGATTTGAAAGCAGACTGCCAAGCCTTGGTTTCCATACAATGCTGTGAGTGCCGGTCTTCAGGAAGCAATGACAAATTACTAACCGCAAGCTTGCCAAGAAATCACGATATAAAATAACACAAAGAAATGGAGCTTTACAGAAAAGAATTATGAAACATACAGGACATTGTGGCGATTAGCCTTCATCAGCAAACACATACATACACAACACACAATCACGGCGATGACCCTCAAGTGACTACATTACAGCACAAGAACGAGATGAGAAAATAAAAAGATGAGAACAATGAAGAGAGCATGACAATGAAAGAAAGAAAAAAATTAGTTAATACTCATCTCAGAATCCCAGGCTGTGATACTCACAAAAGAAGACACGGTTGTTTGCTGACAAGAAGAAAGAAGGGAGAGAAAGAACACGAGAAGAAGAAAGATGAAATCACGAAGAAGAGTCAAATATGAGAGAGACAGACAGACACCAGAGGAAGAACAAAAACGACAATGACAACAGCAGCAGCAACAACAACAGGGGATAACATTTCACAATAACAGAATGTACCCCAAACCACCACTTGTTTTCAAAAGGAAGACCAATATATTGTACAGTTAATTCTTGTACACACACATTAAGATGCTCGCCGGTGTTACGAAATTTGTGCACTGAGCTGCGAGTCTCCTAGTTTGCTAAAGGAGGAACCTTGAGCTTCTACAGTGGTTTACGTGGACAATGAACGTGACCGTTTACAAACCCAACCATCATTTTTTAAGATACCTCTGAAGTCGGAGTGGGTTCGCCTGATGGTGATGGACACTGTTACAATGGAAAGCTAATCCACACGCAAAATTCAGTCCATCATTACTATAAATAGTGTGTATGGACTAC
Source organism: Cepaea nemoralis (assembly GCA_014155875.1). Taxonomy (NCBI): domain Eukaryota; kingdom Metazoa; phylum Mollusca; class Gastropoda; order Stylommatophora; family Helicidae; genus Cepaea; species Cepaea nemoralis. Next base: position 112,733 of record JACEFZ010015744.1, on the reverse strand, counting down.
GCTTGAGTTCAAAGGGAGCGAGCGAAACAAAAAAAATGTCCAAGCATTTTTTATTATTGCCCCATGTACACGGTGTTGTTTTAATAACTGGGGGGGGGGGGGGGGGGGGGGGGGTGTTGTAAATATTGCCGTTCCAAGTTTTGTATTTACCTTTTATGTTGCATAAATTAACAGGGTGAATACAAAACTTGGAATGACAATATTAAAAAAAAAAAACCACAGTCATTGAAAATACAATCCATAGTTTCTTGCTAGGGTCAGTGATGTAATAGAGCAATCGAATTTTATAGGTCTGGATGCACGCAAGAATAGGTGACCAATATTTTCCTCACTTTCGCAGACGACGAGCCCAGGCATCCAACCCGCCCCTGACCGGGCCCATAACATTATCAACGCATTATCAACCTCGCTAACCTGCCTACTAAAGATGTATAGCCCTGGTCGTATCTTGTCTTCCACCTCGTTACCCATGTTGTTCTTCAAAAGGCAGGGACTCCTTTCATCAGGACGTATTGATTTATTATGATTTACTGTTCACGATTAGTTGGGTTTTATAGCTACGATTTTCTAAGGGATGCAATCATCAGCTGCAGTCCAAACTCCCATAATCGTATGTTGCGACACGCTTGGTTACCTACTATGTTTTGTGCTCGCCCTACTTCTGTGAATGTTGATCAATGCCTTTGAATTTATGTGTGATTGTTTATCATCTCGCCTTTATTATTCACAATCTGGTTATAGGTCGATTTGATACTGAAACAAGCAGCTTGAATAGGCACATTGAATAAACTTTTAAGTGATGTGAAAGAGACATTGAATAAACCTTTAAGTGATGTGGAAGAGATAAAACGGAATTCGCTAACTTGGAGAAAGAGAGCTCTGAAGACGAGTTGTACGCTGGAGTTTAGACGACCAGCAACTGCACCTCAAGGGTTCATTTAGAGGGGCTTTAGAACGTATTGGTCGAAGGGATAGAGAACAAACGGCCTGTGTTTCTTCGGAGTTTAGTCTGAAAAGTTTCTGAGAACAGTAAAGGTTATTTCAAACGGTAAAAGATTTGGCGTCCTAGGCTGTGTCCCTAGGTGTAAACGTGTGAAGCTTTATGGGGTCCAAAATAAACATGTGTCCGGGACTTTGCTTGTTACCTGTTGCGGCATAAGAAGGAGAGCAGGTAGTCTCTGAGGAGATACTGCAGGTAGGGTGTCAAGTTGTAGGTCTTCGTATATTCTAGGTCATGGGGTAATTAGGAGGGGGTGATCAGTTGCCATCGCCTTTTTTCGTCTGAAAAATCTGAAAATGGCCGGATATCTACTGAATTTACTTATTAACTTTTTTTTTTTTTAGCGTAGGCCTATTTATAGTAGTGGTGGACTGGATTTTGCGTGTGGATTAGCTGTCCCTATTAACAGTGTCCCTCGCTATCAGGCGAACCCTCTCCGACTTCAGAGGTACTTGTAATTTACGCCCCCCCCCCCCCCCCCCCCCAAGTTAAGGACGATAGGTCAACATTTTAGTCCAACTGTCCGGTGTATGGGTTGAACCGTTAACCTTGGCATCAGCACACCGGACGTTTAAGAACACGCGTTCTTACCCATGCGGACCTGCATATCGACTGTATGAAACAGCTGAGTACCGGTCGTTCATAAATCAGTGGCACGCTACTGAACGTAAACTTCCCCAGGAATCACGGACAGCAAACAAACAAAATGATGGGGTTGACTTACACGTCCTGTAAAGGATATGTAACTATCTAACTAACTAACTAACTAACTACGGTATTGCATTGGTCACAGAACTGTATTAGCGCGAACAGGAATCTTGCCACTTCTGGCGAATCAACCTCGACCACAGTCTCGATAAGAATGCACAGTAACCACTTCTCGCTAAGTTGTAGTAGTTTACTGTTAGGTGGTAGTCTAGTTATATGGCTAAACCATTTACTTGCCTGACAAAGATAAATCGCGCGTGATCCTGTAACGAAATCAATAAAAACATATGCTTACAATATTATCTCACATTGAACGTTAAAAAAAAAAACAAATTATGTGCTAGCCTGGACACACGTTCATGTAATACACAGAACTAACGATTACAGCGAAGTATTGAGACCTCTATTAATATGAGCTAAACATTTATATGTATCGATTAGCACTCATATAAGATGATTGTAATTTACTAAACCCTGCATAATTGTCCGAAATGTGTGCAGGTTTGGTATCGACATCATCATCTGCGTCAACATCAGTATCCAATAGTTTTGTCTGCGCAGAAATTCTTCCCCATAACTCTCTATATATATCTCTATAATGAGCCCGATAGAGGGTGCGTGGCTGTAAGGATAAGACATCTCGCGTTTAAATATCCGGTGTATTGATCCTGAGGTAGTGGGTTCAACCTTTACAACGAGTGTTGGACTAAAATATTGACTTATCATCCTTGAATTGGGGACGTTATTCGAGATGGAGAATTGATGGCCAGGGACACTGGTAATGAGGAAACATAATCTTAGATACAGAAAAGAACAAATGCAATCATACGACAAGATCTTAATACTGAAGAAGGTCGGCCAATAAAGACGATAAAATAAAGGAAATTGAAATTGTTTGGTTACTTGAAACGCCATGATAGTTTGAAGAGAACGAACGAGATCTATTTTCAAAGGGTCACAAATTGGGCACGCAGGCCCGTCTTACATTCGGCCCGTCCAGTGACTCATCTTTTGTTCATCATTGTGCATTTTACATTCACATAGGAAAAAAGCATTGTCCAATGAATGTTGTAAACATAAGCAATGCATATTACCTTGTTATGAGACAGGCAGGCAGACACACGTACAGACGCACATTCATAAACACATGCATAAACTCCTGCATACATACTTACATCATTTACCCAAACTAACAGTTATGCACCCATTCGATAACACACACATACACTCTCCCTCATATACACATATACATTCTCACAATAACAAACTCACTTTAAAAAGTTGGTATATGCACACACACACACCCACCCACCCACCCACATACACACACACATTTTCTGTCTCTCTCTCTCTCTCTCTCTCTCTCTCTCTCTCTCTCTCTCTCTCTCTCTCTCTCTCTCTCTCTCTCTCTCTCTCTATATATATATATATATGAGGCGGGACATCTTGCTTATGACCGAGAAGTGTTCCGGAGGTTGTTATGGGAGCGAGGTTCTTCAAAGGACATGCTACTGAATGAATGAATGAATGAAGGAATGAATGAATGAAGGAATCTACCTGCAAAAATCAGTCCAGTGCACTAGAATTTGTAGCAATATATGGATCACGCTTGAGTTCAAAGCGAGCGAACGAATAATAATAATAATAATAATAATAATAATAATATAAGCCAAATGCCCTGCTTATGTTGCTGTCTTGCGTATGTTTCGATACTCTCTATACTTTCTGTGACTCCTATAGTTTTCTCGTATCTATTTTGTTGTTGTAGTTGTTGTTGTTGTTGCTGCTGCTGTTGTTGGTGTTGTTGTTGTTGAGGAGGAGGAGGAGGAGCGGCTGGCTGAGTGGCTAGAATGTTGGTTTCTCCTTCGGGAGACCCAGGTTCTATCTATTCCTCGGTAAGGTGTCGATTTTTTTATGTCGTAGGGAAAGAGAAAACCCTCACCTGCACAGTTCGCGGTGACTGCACCAGGCGGCCTTTAATCCTCAGACTCAAGACCCCCCCCCCCTCCCCCTCTCGTCCTACATTGCAAAGTACCATAGGCAGCAAGTAGATGACAGTTTGACAGTTGTTGTTTTAAATATGCCCCGTCGCAGGAGCCCAAAATAGGTATGTCAATTGCTGGGAAAGTCACATTTTGTTGGTCTGAATGCACGGATGAATAGGTGACCTTTTCCTCCCGTAGCGGACGATAAAAGCTGTTATCCGACCACGCTTATGCGTTTGTCAGTGTAACATCCTAACCGTTTCACCAGCATGCCGTCTGTGAAGAAGGTAACCCGAAATTGCTTCCCTCTTTGGCAACGACAATGCTGTGACCAGGGCCTATTTATTCAACATGAGAACCATCGTTGAGAAATGCAGAGAGTACAGTGTAGATCTTCACACTGGCTTCATAGACTACAGTAAGGTCTTCGGCTGTTCTCAACATCAGAAATGGTGTTACATCATGAGAGATATACGATCTCCAACACATTTGACCTTCCTAAAGAAATCCTTACATCATAAATAACAAGCAGCTGTCAAATTAGCCGATGAAAAATCAAACTGACTTGAGGTGCAAAAGGGAGAAAGTCAGGGCGTTTTCTTTCCGCTTCCCTATTCAACATATATGCATAAAATGTAATGAGAATAGTAAAACATTATGAGGCCAGAAGAACGTTTGATCTATACACAATTGATGAAAATCCAGGCCCAGAATTGAGTTAAGCAGATGACACGCCCCTCTCTCAAATAGTACTAAGGAATTAGGGGAGTGAATCCAGTCTGTAAAGAGACACAATGAAAAGCAGGATATATTTTCTAAACTTGAAGAGAACAAAACAAAAATAATGTCCATCGATGAAACTACATGCCAACAACAACAATAATCTTTGAATATCTTGCACTGTACTTATTGTACTGTACTGTACGTTAATTTACTTGACTGTATTGTACTGCACTGTACTATACCATACTGTAACGCATTGCACTGTACTGTACCTACTGTACTGTACTGAACCGTACTGCATTGCACTTTACTTTACTTTACTTTACTTTATTTTACTTCACTTTACTTTACTTTGCTGCCATTCCAATACGGTACCGTGGCGAAGGGGTTACAGACATTGTTCGTAATCCCGCATACCGCTTTCGAAGCACAGCTGCAGGTGATTTGGCAACAGACCGCCTTGCGTTGGTTTTTATGAAATGCTATGGATGCCGGTCGTTCAGAAAGCAATGGTAAACTACTGAACATAACATTGCCCAGGAATCGCGAACAGCCAAACAATGCTGGGGTTGACTTCTACGTCCTGAAAAGGATTTGCAACAAACTTAACCGTCTGATTCTGACACAGACACGGCAACCCCCTCAGTCAGGCTTCCCCCCTGATAAAAGTTTCAGAACCGCCCCACTTGAAACGACAGGATTCATCGCTCCCTGCATCTCAAGAATCAACTAATGGCTTTCCCTGGCGCGCGGTCATGAGCACATGTGATCCTAATTGTCCAGATTCTTCAATTTGATGGCGGAGCTCCGAAAGACGAACCAGGTGTGCGCTAAAGGCTGCGCGGGGACACCCTGCTAGTCTAGGTTTCTGTGGGGTTTAATCAGAAGATGGTATGTCTTTGATAATGTTGTTTGATGATGAAAGAGAGACATAGAGGGGAACACATAGTGGGTAGGGTATGAGGAGTATTGATGGATTGGGAGGTGGGGTGGGGGAAGGAGTCTGCTTTCGTGCTATTTAAAAGGTGGGGGGGGGGGGGTTTAGGGGGGTAGCGATGTCGATAGCGAACTAAGCAGGTAATGTCATGATCGCATGCCGCCTGGGCTCGTCGCGTACTAAAGTGAGGAAAAGATTGGCCACCATGTATTCTTGCTCTCAGGACTATAGGATGTGAAGGTATCATCACTTCACAGACGCAGAGCGGGAAACTACTTTTGGGACAATTAAACCAAGGGGGAAAGAATAAAATAAAGACAAAGGTAGTACTCGTAGACAGTGTCATAGAGTTGGGGAGTTTTCAGTAGTCATATATACAAGGTTTGGTTGTAATGAAGTAGGGTGACATGTTTACTTCCACGTCTCATTTTCTTCATCGACAAATTCCAGTAAATTGTGAATATGCTCCTCTTACCCGTTTCACTATTGCGAAGCCAGAGAAGTGATTTCTTTTGGTTTTTGTTTTGTTTTGGTGGCTCCTACTGAGAATTGAATGTGGACCACTTTGTTGCTTAAGTATGCCAGTATGCCACTTCTGCTGCCATTGGGCTAAGACCGAAGACGATGAATTTTAAAACACGACTGCATGCTCAGTAGAAAAAGGGCATATACAGATCTACCAAAGGCTTAGAAAACACAGACAGTATTACACCGAGAAATGAAGCTAAGAGAACTCGAAAATATTATCTGACTTCTTCTTCTTCTTCTTCTTCTTCTTCTTCTTCTTCTTCTTCTTCTTCTTCTTCTTCTTCTTCTTCTTCTTCTTCTTCTTCTTCTTCTTCTTCTTCTTCTTATTCTTCTTCCTCTTCTTCTGTGTGTGGGGGATGTGTATGGGTTAATGGGTGATGTGTGGATGTGTGAAGGGATGTTGTGGTCGGTGGTGGATGTATTGTGTGTGTGAGGGATATGTGTGTGTGTGTGTGGGGGGGGGGGGATATTTGAGAGGATAGTTGGAAGTATGTGGGTGTTGGTGGGTTAGGAGGGGGTATTGGTAGGGAATGTGTGTTAGGGTGGGTGAATGGGTGTGTAGGAGATTGTGTGGGTTGGGGGATGGGTGTGTAATGGGTGTGGGGAGTGTCTGTGAATGGGATATGTCTGTGTTGGTGGGAGTGTGTGAGTGTGGATGGGGTAAATGTGAGTTTGTGGAGAATATATGTGTGGGTGGTGAGGATGTTTGTAGGTGGAGGATGTGTGAGTGGGTGGGGAGATGTGTGGGCGGGGATGTGTATGGGGAATGTATGTAGGGGATATGTGTGTGTGTGGGGGGGGGGGGGGAAATGTGTTTATGGGTGGAGTTTTGTGTGGGAGGGGAGATGTGTGAGAGGTGGGGGAGGTGTGGGATGTGCAGGTGATTGAAGGATGTATGCGAGGATGGGGAATGTGTGTTTGGCTGGGTGGTTGGGGTGTGTGTGGGTGGGAGGGTAGATGAGAGATGCATGTGGTGATGGGCGCATGGGTGTGAGTGGTTGATGGATGAGTACGTGGGTTGGTGGATGTGTGTGAGAGACGAGTGTATGGGTGGGGGAGGTGTGTAGTTGTGAGAAGATGTGTGTGAGCGGCGGATGTGTGTTTGTGGGGTATATGTGGGTGGCGGGGTGTGTGTGGTGGGAGGTGTGTGTGTGGGTGGGAGGTGTGTGTTTTTGGGTGTTTATGTGTGGGGGATATGTGTGGGCAGGTGGGGAGATGTGTTTATGGGTGGGGATGTGTGAATAGGTGGGGGATGTGTAATTGAGAGGTGGCGAATATTGGGTGGGTGAGTGGGTATAGGTTGGCTGATGTGTGTGTGGGTGGGTGGGGAAAATTGTGAGAGTGCGGGATATGTGTGTGGATAGGTGTGGGATGTGTGGGTTGGCGGGGGTATGTGTGTGTGGTTTCTTCTTCTTCTTCTTCTTCTTCTTCTTCTTCTTCTTCTTCTTCTTCTTCTTCTTCTTCTTCTTCTTCTTCTTCTTCTTCTTCTTCTTCTTCTTCTTCTTCTTCTTCTTGGTGTGTGAGGATATGTGTGTGGGTGGGGAAATGTGTGTGTGGGTGGGGAAATGTGTGTGGGTGGGGGATCAGTGGGTGGGTGGCGGCATGTATGTTTGCCTGGGTCTGTGTGAGTGCGTGGAGGTATGTGTGGGTGGGAGGGGGAGGTTTGGTGGCAGCGGGATGTGAGGGTGGATGGGGGATGTGTCTCACAACATTGCAATATGCACTGTTTATGTTTACAACTTTCATTTGACAATGTTTTTTTTTTTTTTTTTCTCATGTGAATGTATCATGCGTAATTGTCACAGAAAAAACTGCAGTTTAATGATTCCTTGATAACTTACATATTAAAATACAAGGAAGGAGAAGGGTTAACAATCGTGTACTTCATTCTGAGAGGAGGACGAATAAAAGATCATTGACCGACACAGATATGAAAATAGGATACAGGTACGCGCCGAGGTCAGTGACTCCCGCTCATATCGGCCGACGGGAAAATGAACGGAGAATGCTTTGAAGTGCAAACGAGCGATGGACAGAGGACCAGCGCAACAGCGGAGCACGGAGCGCCAGGACGTATACGTGATTTCACTGAACTTTTGATGTTACGGGTACGGCAAATTTGATTGTAGATCAAACAATCAACGGAGAATGGGACACGCAATATAAAAAGCTGAACATGGAGTTTCTGTTTAGTGTGATACCAAACTGGACGGAAAGATAGAATTATGTGTCCTGTAATGAATAGAAATATCCTCCCTTATAATGGGATAGAGTGCTTGGCTGCGGATAAATTTCGATTCGGGGACTTACATTAATTCTATAGAGGCATATATAAGGTATTAATATATTAGTGTAATAGTAGCATAGGGATATAGGTGTGTGTTCTTAATGTGTGAAATTGCATTCGTTTATCTAGTCGTGTAAACTTTAGTGCACTCAGAAATTGTATGTCCGTATGTTTTTCGGAGGCTTTTCAGTATGGCTAGAAAAGGACTATCACATAAGAAAATTATATGAAGCAGACGCATATCACCAGATTACCTATCTTCTCCACAGGTTCAAATCTCCTATTGAAATCAGAGAAGAGATGAAGGTTACTACACTTGAGTAAATAAAGTACCTACTTAGAAACAACAAGAACATAGACATGTTTTAATATGAAGAAGTGATAACTTAACGTCAAATACAGAACACTGTATGCTCAAACAAATATACAACTAAAACCCTTAAAAGGAAAAGACGTTAACCTGTGGCAAGCAGGGATACTTAACACTGCATGCAATTGCACTGTGCCGAAACATTAAACTTTGTTAACCATAGACATGGTGTAGAACAGTCATAGTAACTCTAGACAATGTTGGATAGTGGCGGTGTGTATTCAGAGGTGGATTATAATACCGTCCAAACCGGGAAATATATGAACTTCAGTGACTTACCAAATCGGATTATTTTCTGGTGATAAGACATTGAACAGTTGTTTTCTTCAAGAATTGGATTAATTCCCGACTCAAGCAGGAGGAGATCCTTCATGGTGAGATCACTCCATTTCTGTGTGTGCAGTCCTGTGTTTTGGCTGACAGAAAAGACGAGAAGAACTAATGCACATACGAGATCAACCGTCCTATCTTGCATTCACATTAGCAGACAATACCAACTACATATACACAGTCCATACATACACCAGACATAGTTTTTCTTAATAAATCTTTTATTTATTGTTGAAAGGAACTGTTGTCAGAGTATGTGTTGAGAGAATAACAGAGAGAGTGAAAGAAATAGATATATGGAAGGGAAGACAGAAGGGAGGGGTGTAGACAAAAGTCAGTCAATAATCCCAACAGATAATAAGTTTGAAGATGTGCTTGTTGATTCCACCTCTCTCCCGGGAAAACAAGGGACAGTAATATGCATTGTTTATGCTTACAAAATCCATTTGACAATGGGTTTTTTTCCCTATGTTAATGTAACATGCACATTTGATGAATGAAAGATGAGTGATTGAAAGGGCCGAATGTAAGACGGGCCTGCGTGCAATTTGTTACCCTTTTAAAATAAAGTTTGTTCGTTCGTTCGTTCGGTCGTTCTTCTTCTTCTTCTTCTTCTTCTTCTTCTTCTTCTTCTTCTTCTTCTTCTTCTTCTTCTTCTTCTTCTTCTTCTTCTTCTTCTTCTTCTTCTTCTTCTTCTTCTTCTACTTCTTCTTCTTCTTCTTCTTCTTCTTCTTCTTCTTCTTCTTCTTCTTCTTCTTCTTCTTCTTCTTCTTCTTCTTCTTCTTCTTCTTCTTCTTCTTCTTCTTCTTCTTCTTCTTCTTCTTCTTCGTCTTCTTCTTCTCCTCCTCCCCTTCTTCTCCTACTGCGCCTTCCCTTATTCGCCTCCTTCTCCCCTCTTTTCCTCCTCCTCCTCATCCTTCTTCTTCCTAACTCCTCTTTCGAAGGGAGTGTGTCACACCCGATTCTGCACCTCAGAGATGCGTTCGACGCCAGCAGACATACCCCCTCTAGATATATTCCACCCAAGACAATCGGATCCATCTACCCGGGGTAGGTTTTCTTTCCTAATAAATTTGCCAGGGAAGTGGCTTACCCTTTGCCATTTCCAGCTGTAGTAGGATTGTTACAATGCATACTTATATACGCAACCTCCAGTTTTTCGTCCTTATCCGTGAAGACTGTAGGGGACACTGGTAATTGGGAAAGCAGTAGATGGACTACGCTTGAGTTCAGAACGAGCGAACACACACACAAACCAACGACAACACACACACACACACACACACACACACACACACACACACACACACCAAGCGATCAAGGAAAAGCGTAAACTCACTGAAAAACCAACTGTTCTAGTATTAATAATTACTCGGCCCCATTGTAGGATTCGAACCAGGTAACTTCAGAGACCTATCAGACACCGTTACCTATCAGCCACACCTACCTCAACACGTGATCCGGGTTAATCGAATTCCTCTACATATACCCAAATGGTAATTGTCGCCATTAATTGTCGCACGTTGCGACAACAGTGCGTTATCGTGATCATCAGATTGTTCAGCCCTGTGGTAGTTTAAAAACCTCAGTTCATGCTTCAACAGCGGTGTCTGTCTTGTGATCCTAGCTCCAGTGTTGCATGACTTCACTGACAAATCTCTGCACACATGGGCAACAAATGTGTTTCGCTGTCGACCTCTTCGTCACTTGCCATTGATTGTGCTTCTTGTGAATGTTATGGGGGAAATATAAGATGACAACAGTTAGGTGTGTGGGGCTCCTGAGAGAGAGAGAGAGAGAGAGAGAGAGAGAGAGAGAGAGAGAGAGAGAGAGAGAGAGAGAGAGAGAGAGAGAGAGAGAGAGAGAGAGAGACAGACAGACAGAGAGACAGAGAGACAGGCAGGCAGACAGACAGACAGAAAGGGACAGAGAGAGAAGGCAAGTAAGGAACATAGAAAAAGAGCAAGAAAGGGGCAAAGCGAAAGAAAGACAGAGCAAGAAAGGGACAGGGACAGAAAAAAGCAAGAAGAGAGAGAGAGAGAGAGAGAGAGAGAGAGAGAGAGAGAGAGAGAGAGAGAGAGAGAGAGAGAGAGAGAGAGAGAGAGAGAGAGAGAGAGAGAGCAGAGCACATACTCCAGGACTGCCCAAACTACATCATATCCAGGCGAACCTTTTGGTCTGGAGAGACAACAGTGGAAGATAAACTCTATGGACCGCTGAATGAACTAAAAAAGACTGTTAGATTCATACAAGAGACAACATTGCAGTTATAGACATATTTCAGGCGAAGGAAAGAAGAAGAAGAATCCGTCGCAAGCAAGGTCTCAGCAAGAGCATTACCCTGTCTGTTCTCTCCCGACCTGTCCCATTTCTTGGCGCGGGCATTGAAGTCACCCCATATCAGATACCTGGTACCAGGGGTGTCCACTGTACTTTTCAACCAGTCACAACTCTCTCTGCTTATGCAAGATTCCAATACTGGAGAAACTGGAGATGCTGTACTGAGATCAGCGGGGAAGCACAAGCACGTCAGTTCGAAGTGGAAGAAAGCCAACGGAATCTACATTTCCAAGGAGCAAAACTCGACTAGCATTACCCAGTTCAGGCCGATCTCTCTTCTGGACGTCGAGGTGGGAAATATTCTTCTCAGTCATGACCAGTCGAATTACAACGTACTTGATGAAGAATAAGCACGTCGACACAACGATACCCCAAAAAAAAAGGGGGGGGGGGGTTACCCCCGGATGTCTAGAGCATGGTACCATGATAAGGCACGCCACCCAGAGAGCGAAGATGAAGAAGGAAGTTTCGCGTGATATGGCTGAACATGGCCAACGCAAACGGGTCAGTGCCCCATCCCATGGCAAGCCATCATGACATAACACGCGCCCGAGAAAATAACAACAATGCTTATACCGTACTTCTCGGGTTTCTCCTTTAGCTCCTCGACCTCAACGTTCACGACTAGCTAGATAGCCCAGCAGGTGGGTATTGCGGTAGGATGTACGATCTGGCCGTTAAAACAGAAGAACATTTCGAGCCAAAATAGGCCTCATCAGCCATCTTAGAACTCACGGCTCCATACTTTCAATTCCACTGGATGAAATGAATGGACATCATCATTCTTGATGGACAAACAACACATAACACAACACGATCTCGCCGATACTATTCGTCATGGCCATACAAGTAATCCTGGACCCGGCTACGCACATGGACCCAAACTCAGTGAGGAATGCAACATGCCGCCATTGAAGGCCTTTATGGACGTCACGACAATCCTGACACCGAAGAAGAGCGAAATCCGCATGATCCTCTGAGTAGATTAACTGATTCGCTCGTACAGGAGGAGCTTCAAACCGAGGAAATTGAGAAGCATGTCAATCGTGGAGGGCGGGTTGTTCAGGAATGTCGGCCAGGCAATTGCCACCGCTGTGAGGAAACGGAAAAGTGTCGGCCGTGTGTACAATGCCACCTTGAGCCAAAAAGCCAGACTCAGGTTGGTGCTGAGCGAGTCTCCAGATCTAAACAGGAAGGTCGGCGAAACTGCTTAACCATCACTAAAATTTAAGGAAGTCACGAGACATACCCAATCGTATAGATATGGGGTTCGATCACAATGATAGAGCTCTGATGTGGTCAAAGACGACGGCCAGGAAACGCAGAGACATTGTAGTTCAGGAGATCAGTGAAGGAGAGGACGAAAAGAAAGTGCCAATGGCTGCTAAACAGTCGCTTCGGGGCCAGTGAATACCATGGGAAGGGATTCTACAGAAGTCCCTGACATGGAATGAGATCTGGCGCATCTCTATGCCTAGGTTTCATCGTCCGATCTCTCCACGATGTCCTGCCATCAGCTGCCAACATAGTCAACTGGGGTAAATCCACCGACCCGCCATGTTTCCTCTGTAAAGAGAAAGTGCAGACACTAAAGCACGTGTGTCAGAATCTGGAATGTCTCCAACCGAGATGCAGGAACATCGTTACGCCCGCCAGGCGAATAGTCCCCAGCCGGGATGCAGTAACATCGTTACGCCCGCCAGGCGAGTATTAGTTACCTGCCCGCGAGGTTGCTGGCTGACGTGACAGGCAGCGGTCAGGCAAGGACAAAGCAAGACGCACGCAGGCCTCGTGCGTCCAGCCACAGAGGGCAAGCGCTTTGCTAGAAACAGACAGACAGCTTGGGGTACTTGGACCAGACAGGACGTATAGAGAGAGAAAGGCTTTGTGTAGTTCTGTGCCCGAAAGTCGAGTGCTTGTACATCTTGTGAGATAGACTGTAAGCTGTGGGTTGTCTGTAAGTGTATTGATGTATCATATCTGTATTGTAATGAGTATCACATGCCAAACTAGATCGTATTGCATGTGATCGGTAAATAAATCCATTGAACTTCGTGTCGTTGTGTCTCAAGTCCAATCATGTTGTACTTGTACTTGTCTCACATGTGTTAGGGATAACGAGCCAAGTTTAAGACTCTGACATGTGTGAACGTGGAAGGCTCGTCCGATTAGATTTATGAACGTGGTGGCATTCGTCCGGTTTAAGATGAACGTAGTGACATTCGTCCGACTTTAGATGAACGTGATAGCATCGTCCAGCGTTAAATGAACGTTGTTTAACTAATTAAGATTTAAACAATAGTTGTGATCGTGAAGACTCATCCTCATATATATTATTAGATTGTTTAAATATGGATGTTAGATGTGAACGTAAAGTACATACATTTGTTTGATCTTGTAAACGTGTAAAAACATCAGTGATTGTGTAACTTGTCGCCATTTTGACCTTGTCGACATTGTGAAGTTGTCGCCATTGTAACCTTGTCGCCATCTTGTAAACTTGATGTCTATGTCCTTACTGAATGTCACCTTGATGTAAGTGATGTGTCATCAATGTTGTAGAGTGTTGAGATATATTTAGATTGTCTTTGTGAAGTTAGTTGTGGAAAGCAGAAAGTTTCGGAAAGAAAGTGACTTGTGGGTTTGAAAAAAAAATTGTTGACTGACGACATTACGACCTACAATTACACTCAACGCCATACAAACCTAACCAAAACTTAGTGACAAGCATACACACCACATCAAATAGACGCTAATTTATTTCCTCCAAAAACAAAGCAGGTTTTCTGTGCCATCTGAAACTCTTGCCCGTAGAGGTCAGTTGTGTTTTGAAGTAGCGACCCTACAGTTCCTAACCCGAATTTCAACCGTTCTCCACCGCATCCAGTACACTTGAGTATATTTTTTCTTTCTATATACTTACGGATGCAAATTTAGGCACAAATTGTAAGTTGAACACAATTGTAAATTATTCACTTTACTAACACCTTGTAACTAATTGTGTGCCTGACAACTCATTTGCATTGAAATTTTCCATCATGTCTTCATTAAATGATTTCATCGAGATGGGTTTAAAGCTAAAATTAACTGGTGACGAGTTAACAAAATGGAGTGAAAGAAAATACTCTGAATACCACGAACGCGAAGAGAGAGCGGCTGAAAGAGCTGCCAAGCAATTAGAGGCAGAAACAGCCTTAAAACAGGCAGAGCTAGAAATAGCTGCAAAAACAAAAGAAGCAGAGTTAGATACCGAACTGAAGAAGGCGGAGATAGCAGCTCAAAGTAAGCGAGAAGAGCTGGAATTACAGCTAAAGATTAAACAACTTGATACTGAAACCGCCATAGACAAAGAGTCTAAGAAATCTCAAAGACTGGAGAAAGAAAACCAGTACAAAAAGTATCAAGGTATTGTAAGAAATTATACCTCGGGTGACTGCATTGCAGCCTTCACCCAAAATTTTGAAACTTTAATGGACCATTACCAGGTCTGAATGGAATATTATTTATATGAGGAGTTTGTCAGGGGAGCCTCTGAAAGTCATAGAGACTATCCCCAAAGACCTCAGAAAAGATTACCATTATCTGAAATCAAAGATTATGGCACATTTTATGCTAGATGAGGCAGGCTACAGAGAACAATTCAGCAAGTTGAGTCCAAAATCGACTCAAACGTTCTCTGACTACCTCTGCTTAGTCCGAGACATTTTTGCAAAATGGACTTCAGCAGCCAAAATAAATAAAGATTATCAAAAATTAGAAGATCTAATCATCAGGGATAAAGTCATCTCATCCCTTCCATCAGCCTTTTCAAAATTTTTGCAAGAGAATGAATGTACGAGTGTAGATCAGATTGAGAGACGTGGTTCGGCTTATTATACAGCCAATAAACATTGTTTTGCTAGTGAAGCTATTGATACAAACTTTGTAGCATCGGCTAACTATGAAAAACCTCGATCAGAACCCTATAATAGGCAAAAACCATATAAGCCTACATCTGAGAAATACAATCATTGTAGATATTGTAAAATTTCACACCACCAAGGTGAGATGTGTGACAAGAACCCCGCATATCTTACATATCTACAGAACATCGTAAATAGACAAGATAAGGAACGTAAATCCTTCAGAAATTTACGTAAATGTTTCCTCTGTAAGGCGTACGGGCATTATCGTCATGATTGTAAAGGAAGGCAAATGACCAAGAAAGCAAATGCCGCCTTATTTGATAGTTCATCATCAGATGAAGAACAATCAGAAAAACACCCTGTGAACTCAGCACAGTCTTTTGACATGTTTAACGCAAATAAATGTACTGTTTGTAATACCTTTTATGAAGATGGCATTTTGACATGCGGCCACTCCATTCCTATTGCCAATGAAGAAGCTAATTTGGTAATAGATTCCAAAGGCAGAATAAACATCCATCAGGGATATGTGAATGGCAAGCCTGCTACAGTCCTTCGGGACACAGGAAGTTCACTTATTGGACTAAAGAGAACGTTCATAATGCCTACAGACTATACAGGCAGGCACGTAACATGCAGAACATTCTCCGGAAATATTGAAAAGTACCCACTAGCATGGGCATATATTCAAACACCTTTCCTCACTGGGAAAGTAAAATGCGCAGCATTAACTAACCCTGTGTGTGATATTATCATTGGAAATTTACCAGAGGTGAATGATATGCCTCATGATATAACATCTGTTTGCATTGATGAGATCATAACATCATCACCATCAAATGTCATCATTGATAATGTTGTACCACCAAATGAATGTATGATAGCTAATGTAGCACTAAGATCTCATGACATCATTGATCAAACTATTTCATCACCATCTGATATCATTGAATGTGTGAACGCAGTAACCAGATCTACTGCTAGAGTGCAAGATGAAATTAATCAAACTGAGGCTATAGAAATGCTTAGCCCAGTGTTATTACCTCCTAAAACCATAAAGGAGACTTTTGTAACAGCCCAAAAGGCTGATCCTTCTTTGTCTAAGTATTTTAATCTGATCGGCCAAAAGCCAAAGGTAACCAAAAATGCAAGATGGCATTTTGCTTTGAAAAATTGCATCCTCACCAGGTACTATACCAGAGGTGACAGCACAACAGAGCAAACTGTTTTGCCGGTTGAGTATCGTAAGCAAGCCTTACATCTTGCCCATGATATACCTCTTGCAGGGCATATGGCATACTCTAAAACCAGTTCGAGAGTACTTACACAGTTTTACTGGCCCAAATTATGCAATGACATTAAACAATATTGTAGAAGTTGTGACATCTGCCAAAAACTAGTGAAGAAGGAAAAACACCCACAGGCAAAATTACAGATTACTGACTTAGCCAGTCGACCTTTTGAGAAAATATCTGTCGACATAGTGGGCCCTCTTAATCAGATAACAACCAGAGGGAATAAATATATTATTACCATCATTGATCTATGTAGCCGCTGGCCTGAAGCGATTCCGTTAAAGAACATAACTGCCAATGACATAATGGAAGTTTTCTTCCATATATTTTCACGGATAGGATTTCCAGACACTATCCAATCAGATAGGGGAAGTCAATTCATTGCCGCATCTACTCAGGCTTTCACCAAAATGTTAGGGGTGAAGCAATGTTTCAATTCTCCGTACCATCCTCACTCAAGTGGAATCATAGAGAAATTTAACGGTGATTTAAAGCATATGCTTGCTAAAGTCACGCAAGAGCATCCCACTAATTGGGACATATATTTGCCTGCTATACTTTTTGCTTATCGCGAGGTACCACATTCTAGTACTGGTTTCTCTCCTTTTGAACTTATCTATGGTGCCAAACCACGTGGCCCATTGAGCATCTATCATCAAATGTTAACTGAATCCACTCCTTTACTTAAACCCATATCATCATACGTATACGTTACATCATTGCGTGAAAGAATCATCAAATCTTGTATAATTGCAAAAGATGCACTAAAATTATCTGGTGCTACATATAGACAATACGCAGACAGAGGTAACAGGACCATAACGTTGACACCTGGACAGGACGTACTTCTTCTCTTACCTAGTGACAGACATTTATTGACTGAGTCTTGGCAAGGACCATTTAAAGTATTAAGACAGATTTCAGCTGTAGACTATGAGATTCAAATAAAAGACAAACACAAAATATTCCACATCAATATGCTAAGACCATATTACAACAGAGACGACGAACAAGACGATACAACAGCCTGTACAGTGATAATAGACCATGAAGATGACGAAGATAGTGACGAAATTCCAACACCTGCATTAGACACGACAAACTGCTTGAAAGAAATTAAAATCAACCCAAACTTAACTCAAGCAGAAACAGACAGCTGCAAACATCTCATACAACAGTACAACACCATCTTCTCCAACAACCCAGGACAAACAGAATTAGTACAGCATCACATCACACTCACTTCAAACACACCCATAAGATGCAGACCTTACACCATTCCAGTGCATTACAAAGAAAACTTACATCAGGAAATCATTAGCTTAGAGAAAAACAACATCATTAGACGATCCCAATCACATTTCTCATCTCCAATGGTCATGGTACGCAAAAAGGACAACACGATAAGACTCTGTATCGACTATAGAAAATTAAATAAAATAACTCTTCTTGATCTAGAACCAATGTCCAACTCTGAAGATCTACTGACAGAACTGACAGACTCTAGATTCTTTACGAAGGTAGACATGACGAAAGGTTACTGGCAGATAACTGTAGACGAACAGAGCAGACACCTGACAGCATTTGCCACACCTTGGGGACTGTACGAATGGTGCAAACTTCCATTTGGGCTGGTCAATGCCCCAGCGACATTCGTACGTATGACACGACTTTTACTAGTGGACATACCAAACATTATCTGTTACATGGACGACATTTGTGTTCACACAAAGACAATGACAGACCATATAAAGACATTACAGCAGACATTTGAACGGATCAGACAGCACGGACTGACGGTAAAGCCGACAAAAGTAGACATAGCCTATCAGGAAATATCCTTCTTGGGGTACAAAATATCTAATGGCTTTGTCACGACAGACGATAACATCGTGTCCAAAATACTGAAACTCTCACTTCCGACTACGAAAAAGCAAGTCAGAAGTGTGTTAGGATTACTAAATTATTATAGACAGTTCATACCTGATTTTGCTGAACTGACTGAAAAATTTACTAACCTACTAACGAAAGATCAACCTGAAAATATTGTAAACAATGAATGCCTAAAATTTGCATTCCAGAAAGTGTTATCTTATTTCTCTGAGAATAGTTTAAAGAATCCCATTCTCAAATTGCAAAATTTTCTTATTTCTTTCAGATTACGCACAGATGCGAGCTCCGTAGCAATTGGAGCAGTTCTGTTACAGGAACATGATAACATCCTACATCCTGTGTACTACTTCTCTAGAAAATTAAAACCTAGAGAACGCGCTTGGTCGACACCGCAGTTGGAAGCCCTTGCTCTAGTGGAGGGTATAACTAAATTTTCCAGATTCCTCCTGGGACGTCATTTCATTGTTGAGTCCGACAATAGTCCGTTGAAATTTATTACTTCAGGAATACCTACCAACCAAATGATAGCGCGCTGGTCTCTTAAACTTCAAGATTACAGCTTTGAAGTTCGACATATCGCAGGCAGAACCAACACAATTGCCGATCTGTTGTCCCGTTGTCCGACCGACCCAGTAAGCACTAATGTCTGAGTGCAGTGTGTTAAATACACTCAGACCAACACAGCCATAAGTGAAGATTTTTTTTCCACGAAAAGCTGTGTATGTCTACTATGTGATGTGATAGGGTTCATTCCCACTATATATAGTGTTCTTATTTTATTATTATCATAGTAATTGTCGTGAATAATTGTGTAGTGTGTGGTAGAAAGTGAACAATATTAATTGTAAATAAATTACGAAACAAGAACAGTGCCACATTCGCTCTGAACTTACCGCAAGCGAACTATCCAATTTATCAGTGGTATCTGCGAGTGGAACATATCCAGTGATATTTTTAATCCGTGTAGTGAAAGAGTGAACTGAACTTTGACATTTACACCACTGCAGTCAATCGAAATCAAGAAGTTTTCCAACGAAACATCCAACACATGAACTATCAGAACAGTTACATTCCGAGTTGCTACATCAGACCGGAACAAGTGTGTTATAGAATTTTTCAACATCAGCTGTTCGTGTGTACTTCCGGATAATTTATAAATATAGTCCAAAATTAGCAGACGACAAACAAAACCTTAAAAATGTATGACGCTTCTAAAATGTTTAAGAATCATCAATTTCGAATACACGAATTGTGTATTAATAGTGTTTCAACTAGTGTAATCTTAGAATCATATCTTGATTAACTTATTCATACTATCGACATTTTTTCGCTAGTATGGAAAAGCATCAAGCGATGACGCTGAGAAATAAAAGAATAATTGTAAATTATTATATTTAAAAGTGTTTAAAATTATGTCCCTTTCATTTAATTGTTATTACATTATTACACCAAGGGCGATAAATTGAAATGTATTCGAATATGTGTTGTATATAAATAGCCATGGTGTTGCCAGATTGTTAACACTCCAAGAAGTCATCAACTGGGCATGGTATAGGTTTACCGACGTTGTAGACCGACGGAAGAGCTCATGGCCAAATGAGGTCGGAACTCGAACGTTGAATACGGCTTATAAAAAGTCGTATTACGGTCTTACCAGATGTTTTTTGGTTACAAAGAGCATATTATTATTTTTTTTTCGAGGTTGCGAGGTAGTTGCTTGGAAAGCTGGTGCTACCGATCTGACTGGGTCAATATTGCAACTCAGGTAATCATCCATCGAGAGGATGAAACTTGGCAAGTGGTAAAAATTGAACACCACATGTCTTAAAATACAACTTGCATTTCTTATGTATTTCTATGCCAATATATGTATTATTATGTATTTCTATACCAATGCATATAACAACAGAGGGATCGATTCTGACATGGTTAAAATATTAACCCGGTATGTATATAGAGTATACATGAAAGATGACATCTTTCATGGAGAAGCCCCGGGGGAGCGTGTCAGAATCTGGAATGTCTCCAACCGAGATGCAGGAACATCGTTACGCCCGCCAGGCGAATAGTCCCCAGCCGGGATGCAGTAACATCGTTACGCCCGCCAGGCGAGTATTAGTTACCTGCCCGCGAGGTTGCTGGCTGACGTGACAGGCAGCGGTCAGGCAAGGACAAAGCAAGACGCACGCAGGCCTCGTGCGTCCAGCCACAGAGGGCAAGCGCTTTGCTAGAAACAGACAGACAGCTTGGGGTACTTGGACCAGACAGGACGTATAGAGAGAGAAAGGCTTTGTGTAGTTCTGTGCCCGAAAGTCGAGTGCTTGTACATCTTGTGAGATAGACTGTAAGCTGTGGGTTGTCTGTAAGTGTATTGATGTATCATATCTGTATTGTAATGAGTATCACATGCCAAACTAGATCGTATTGCATGTGATCGGTAAATAAATCCATTGAACTTCGTGTCGTTGTGTCTCAAGTCCAATCATGTTGTACTTGTACTTGTCTCACATGTGTTAGGGATAACGAGCCAAGTTTAAGACTCTGACAACGTGCTGTCTGCATGCAAAGTAGCCCTTTGCCAAGGCTGGGCGAATAGAGGTGGAAGTACTTGCTTTCCTTAAATTAGCTGCGTCCCGGACTGCAGCGCCGTGACTATCGTACGGGGTACGAAGAAGGCAAAGTGGCAGTAAAGATATATAACACAGCACAGCGGACAGCCAGCGTGGAGGCGACGACAGAGGCGAACGGCCAGGGAAGAAGCTGGCTGCCGACGGTCAAATGTTCTGGGTCATGTGTGAGGGCACGAAGCACCGGGTTCAGGATACTTTCCGTCCCGAGAGAGGGGTGGCTTCGCAGCAGGCACAGTTCGCACTTGTGGGACAAGCAGGAAGATAACGCAAAGCATGAAGACAACGCACCGTCTCGAGACATGGTTCTAAAACACTGCAAGAGAAAGACACCCGGAATCATGACCCGTCACCCAAAGTGTGTAAAGGGCCGAAACATCCCTGAAAGGGGGACAGCTTCTGACGATCAGAAGCCGGAGCTTTTATCACTACATCAGTGGCGTGGAACGTCTGGCCCGCGGACTTTTACCTAGAAGACATGAAAAAGCTAGTAAACAGGTGGACCAAGTGTGTTGCCAAACAGAAGGATTGTGCTGCGAAGTAGCACACACACACATTTTGTGATTCGCACTATTGTAAAATAGTTATTCGTAAAATTCCTATTACTTAATGGCTTCGCCTCTTACATATGGTTTTGTCCATAAGTACCTTCTGCCATATATATATAACACCGATCTGTTTAACTAACATGTTTACCTCTTGTCCTTGACTTGGGAATGTAAATTACAAGTAACTGTGAAGTCGGAGTAGGTTCGCCTGATGGCGAGGGACGCTGGTAACAAGGAAAGCTAATCCACAAGCAAAAATCAGTCCTGTGTACGAGAAGTAGTATCACGTGTATGTATGTATATATCAACAAATAATCGACAAAATCACAGGATGTATTTCCATATGAATCAATGTAAATCCGATTAATTCGTTATAGACACACCAAAATACATAAAACCACGTGTTATAGAAAATAAATATGGTGTTTATACTATCTTTCGGCCCCCAAACTTGTCCGAACTCGCACCTTCGCTGTGCCTAGTAACACTGCGTATGTAGTGCGCCTGTTGGATTTTTTAAACCATCCTCTGTTAGCCTTAAAATCACTTAGTATACTAGCATTCGTACCAGGCATTTTCTTAATGAGATCGGCATACAACAGGCTGACCTTCTCACATACGATTGCCGCCGAAACAGAATCGTCATCTAACTGTTTTTGATTTATCCAAATTAATAATAATTATTCGACATCTTCAATTGTTTGCGATGTCTGTTTCGTTAGCACATTCACGCCTTTCGCTATATTAGAATTTTTTATTACTTTCTTTTCCGCTACAATGGAATTTTTCCTGGATGGCGAATTCCAGTACATGCTGCCGATTTCTTAATGCCGCTTTCGTATTTTATTATTAGCAAGTGATGCTCTCACGACGAAAAACAACGCCAAACTGAGCAGAAGAACGCGCAGGTCCCCGTGGGCACGTCGACGAAATCCGAGGCAATCGACGAAACCGAGACAATTTGTTCGCGGGGAAAAATCGGCGAAAACCGAAACCGACGACAACCGAAGGCAACGAAAACCGAAACCGACGAAAACCGGCGCTTGCTTGTAAGCTTCCGGTGTTCTGGTGCCCTGATATATTATTGTTAGCGAAAAGATATGTTATATATGGACACAATAATACACAGCAAACATGCACGATTTACCTTTTATGGATAAATTAATTTATCGGAAGAAGGTGTAAGTTACACATGGACACTTCTTCTTCTTCGTTCATCCGGAGTTTTTTTTCGGATGTGATTGCGTTGTGCCTGTTTACAGCAGAGCTGCGTTCTTGCGCCGTTAGGCCGACACATCCGACTTCTGCGGGCATTTGTTGACCGGGTTAACCTTCCCGGGGGTTTCTTAGGACGTTTGACTCTCACTGTTGTGGTGTTATCCCCCATCCCAGCTGGTCCATATAGAACAGCCAAAGATCCTGGTCAGCCCTCAAGGGAAGGCAGGGGCAGACCATGGGCATTCCCCGCCATCCAAGGAGGCTTCCATAATTGCAGAGCCGATACATAGCGCTCTGGTACTGGGCTCACCCAAGGAATCGTCACGTCCTGCACATGGCTGCTTAGCCTCACTTCCGTATATTGGGCCTTCCGTTCACCATAGGCTGTTCTTCCGGAAACCAGAAGTATGCAGTCTGCAGATGACATCCACACAGTGAGCTTTCGATTCGGACTTTCCATGTAATGGATTTGCTATCCAAGCAATATTCCATTTCGTGCCACTAGGACACTTTTCCACCTTTTATGAAGTCCACACAGTGGGCTTTAGATACGGACTTTCCACGTAATGGATTTGCTATCCAAGCAATATTCCATTTCATGCCACTAGGACACTTTTCCACCTTTTATGAAGCCCACACAATGGGTTTTTGATTCGGACTTTCCACGTAATGGATTTGCTATCCAAGCAATATTCCATTTCGTGCCACTAGGACACTTTTCCACCTTTTATGAAGCCCACACAGCGAGCTTTCGATTTGGACTTTCCACATAATGGATTTGCTATCCAAGCAATATTCCATTTCATGCCTCTGGGTCTTCATGCACCTTTAAATGTCAACCTGTATGTAGTTAAAGTAAGCTGCGGTCAACTTGAGCTTGTTGATATCTCCATAGAGCTTGTCCTCAAATGAAGCAGGTGTGGGCCAAAATATCTTTCTCTGTTCTGCATACGTTGGGCAATCCTGCAGCAAATGTTTTGCTGTCATTTTTCCAGTTCTACAATTACATTCATCGGTATCTCCTATCTTTAGTTTATTGAACAAGTGGTATTTCAGCCTGTTATGTCCTGTGCGGAGTCTGAAGATTGCTACTTGTTCTCTTCGGTTGAGTTTGTAATATGCATCATCCTTCTGATGGCCTGGATGCTCAGATTCCCATTTGGTTCTATAAGTGCTTTTTATCAACCTCTTTGCCTCATTATAGGTTATGTCTATGTCAGGCTGTGGTAGTCGTCCGCCCTCTTTTGCCAGTCTGTCAGCCTCTTCGTTTCCAGGTATACTGCAATGTGATGGGATCCACTGTATTACAACTTTTTTGGATTTCTGGCATAGACCATGGAGTGCTGCTCTTAGGTCAGTTAGTTCTGTGCTGTTATTGCTCTTGAGTATTGAGACAGCTGACTTTGCATCTGTGAAGATAGCTATTTGCTTCTCTTTATTTTCCTCCATCAGGAGCATTTCTGCTGCAGTTTTCAAAGCCTCTACCTCCGCTTTGAAGTTACTTGAAAATTTTCCAGTTGCCATTGAATGCGTTTTTTTCACTCCATTTTTTAAATTTAGGAGAATTCCTCCTCCTCCATTCGCTATTGAATTTTTGGCTGATCCATCTGTATATGCATGGGTCCAATTCCTGCTTGGGTAATGTTCTTTTATGTAGTTTAGGGTTATTTCTCTTCTTTCGGTTTCATGCTGAGTGTTCTTTTTCTCAATACCAGGAATGTTTTCTATCATCTCAGGCAGTTGCTGCTGTCTCCAAGCTGGGAACTTGTGTGCATTGTGTATGGGCTTGACTGTTGATATGTTAAGTATAGGATCTCCCCTAATCCTTCGTTTTGCAGTTTCTACAAAGTTGCTACGCTTCAGTCTTCCCTTTCCAAAACCATTAAATCTGTTGTACATAGGGTGGTCTGTCAATCTTCTAAATTTTTCTGCTTGTTGCTGGGCTCTGCTATCTCTTCTATCCTGCATTGGTTGTAAACAAGTGATCTTTTCTAGTTCATTAATAGGCGTTGTCTTCAGGCTTCCAGTTATGATTCGCATTCCTTGGTTTTGGACTCTACTTATTTTGTTAAAGTTTGACTTAGCTGCTGTTGCCCAAGCTGCAATGCCATATTCCAGTACTGGCCTCACCCGTCCAGTATATAACTTCTTGAGAACTTTCTCATCTGCTCCCCACGTTGTACCAGCAAGCTTTTTCATGATTGCCATTCTCTGCCTTGCTCTTGTTCGATTTTTCTCAACCTGTGTCTTCCATGTCAGGCGACGATCAAAGGTGACTCCTAGATAGTTTGGATTTTCTTCATGGCGCAATATTTTTCCATTCAATACCAGCTTAGGTTGCTGAGTTTTATTTGAGAGGGAGAACACTGTGCATGTTGTTTTCTCCTCACTTATCTTCACTAGCCATGATTTTGACCAGTCCTCTAGCGCTAATAAGGCTTGCTGTATTCTGCTGTTAGCTGTACTAATATATTCTTCAGATGTCCATATGGCTAGGTCATCTGCAAAGGAGGATGTGTGTACTCTGGCTGGAAAATTTTCTGTGATGTCATTTATATATGCTAGGAATAATGTTGGTGAAAGAACTCCTCCTTGGGGGACACCTTGCTCCAGCAGCATCATTTTGCTTGTTTGTCCTTGTACTTTTGTCCTGGCAGTTCTGTTCTCAAGGTAGTGGCTGATCCATTTATACATTTTTCCACAAACATGCATGTTTTGCAGTTTTACTTTCAGTCCTTCCTTCCATACTTTATCAAATGCTTTTTCTAAATCTATCCAGACTGCTAGTGTGTGCTTTTTCTCTTGGAAGGCATCCTCTATTTCCTGAGCTATATAGGTTATTTGATCTTCAGTGGATCTGTATTTTCTGAATCCTGCTTGGTGTGGTGTTAAGAGTTTGTTTTCTTCCAGATGCCATGTTAGCCTGCCATTGATAATGCGTTCCATTAATTTTCCTACACAGCTAAGTAGACTGATAGGTCGATAGCCATTTGGTTCTTCCAGGTCTTTTCCTTTCTTTGGGACTGGTATTAGTATAGCTTCCTTCCATGCCTGTGGGACTATTCCTCTCTTCCAGCTGTTATTTAGGACTGCTAGTAGTTTCTTCTTTGCCTTGGTGCCTAGTCCTATTAGCATTTCATTTGTGATTCCATCCTTTCCTGGTGATTTCTTCTTTTTTAGGGTATTCATTGCCTGTTCCATTTCTTCCATTGTTAGATTTGCCATCATATATTCTGCTGCTGTCTCTTTATTTCTATGATGTATCTGTTTGTCTTTGATTGCTTTCTTCTGTTCGGTTGTAATATCAATGTGGTTTGCATTTGCATAGTGTTCCATTAGTGCATTTGCAGCCTTTTTGCCTGTAAGCAAGGCATTTCCTTGTTTAATTGTTATTTGTTTGTTTCTAGGTCCTTCATTGTTCATGGCTTTCACTAGTTTCCATAGTTTGTTTCCATCCCTGTCAAAGTTCAGGTTTTCTGTTTTTTCCCTCCAACAATCTCTTGTTGTTTGATTTACTGTTCTTTTATATTTTGCTGAGATGGCTTTGAGAGAGATGTTTGCTTCAATTGTTTGTTCTCTCTCTGCTGTCTTCCTGGCATCTTCAACTTTGTCCTCCAAACTTTGTAGTTCTTCAGTCCAGTATGGTTTGTAATTTTTCCTCGCTCCTCTTGGAATGGACTCAGTGGCTGCCTGTATTATCGCTCTGTTTAGACTTTCCACCATTTGCTTTATGTTGCCATATCGTGTATTTATGTTTTCACAATATTTGTCTGTTAGTATGGCAAATCTGTCCCAATCTGCTCGTTTGTAATTCCAGCGGGGCAAGGGCTTTTGCTCCTGTGGAACATACTCCATATTCATTTCAAGCTTGATTGGTCTGTGGTCACTACCTGCTAATTGGTTCAGCACATGGCGATCGATTTTGTGGAGGATGTCTCCTGTGCAGAAAGCTAAGTCTGGAGTAGAAGTGGTAAGCCATCTTCTGGAGTAGAAGCTCGGTGTGTCATCCGCTTTGTTGAGTAGATGGAGATTTGAGTCTATTTCCCAGTCCTCCAATTCATCTCCTCTTTTGTCAGTATCTGGGTATCCCCATCTTTCTGAACGGCTATTAAAGTCTCCGACAATAATGCAGTTTGTGTCAGTTATTTTCATGTTTGAGAGTGTAAGGTCCTTATCTGCTGGGCTATACAGATTGTAGATTCTTATTTTCACGTCCTTTATCATTATATCAACACCTATAATTTCCGTTTGGTTGTCAGAGATCACAGATACTTCGCTGCAAGGTATTGTATTTCGTGTAAGTATTAGAACTCCTCCTTTGTGTCCTTCGCGGTCGAAACGTGTGGCCTGATATCCTCTGACTGAGAATTTGTGATTGGCGTTGAGGTGTGTCTCTTGAATGCATGCCACATCTATTCTATCTTTATGAAGACGCTGTGTTAGGGAGTCTTTCTTCTTGTAAACTCCTTCGGCATTCCACTGTAGTATGTTGAGTGTCCGGGGTATTTGGTCAATAGCTCTTAACCTACTCCTCTGTGCCTTGACTCCACAGCACAGGGGAAGGTGACCACCAGTAGTCATGGGTGGACCCCCTCGAGGCAGGGGGCCCGGCACTATCACCGCCTGATGGGACTTCACGGGATTAGCACCATATCGATTAATTTTGATTTGTGACATCATGAATTAAGTTACGTTGCACTGCTTTGTCAAGCCTGTGGCTCAGTACATCCGATTTCGACAAGCATTTATTTGGGATGCTTTGCCTAGCCTTTGACTGTCCCCAGTCTACCTACAAGGCAGCAGGTTTCACGTTGCACTGCTTTGTCAAGCCTGTGGCTCAGTACATCCGATTTCGACAAGCATGTATTTGGGGTGCTTTCCCTAGCCTTTGACTGTCCCCAGTCTACCTACAAGGCAGCAGGTTTGTGTGTCTCTTCGTCTGGTCCCTCTCCCTTGACCTGTCCGACATGGGTGGCCCTACCAGTAGCTGTGCTACCGTCGGCATAGCTCTTGGGGTCATTGGGACGCACAAGCCCCTCTACCTCGTCACGGTGGACACACAGCAGAGGGGACACATGGACACAATAATATATAACAAAATCATAAGTTACATATGGAAACAATAATATATAACAAAATCATAAGTTAGTTATAGAATCAATAATATATTGTACGAGTAAGAAGATATATGTTATATATGGACACAATCGCATATAGTAAACATACTAGATTTACCTATGGATAAAATCATATATGACAAGATGGAATAAGTTGTATGTATATCGACCCAAAAATATATAGGAAGATAGTAAAGTTATAAATGGACACAATAATATATAGCAAGAAGTTATCAGTTAATTAAGGACAATAATATAGCAGACATGCAAGATTAACCTATGGATAAAATCATATATGACAAAAAGGTATAAGTTATATATGCACTCAACAATATTTGGTAGGAAGGTATAACTTAAACTATATAAGTTACTAGCTGACCCGGCCCGGCTTCGCCCAGGCCCTGGCGGGGATCTATCTATCTATCTATCTATCTATCGATCTATCTATCTATCGATCTATCGATCTATCGATCTATCGATCTATCTATCTATCTATCTATCTATCTATCTATCTATCGATCTATCTGTCTATCTATCTATCTATCTATCTATCTATCTATCTATCTATCTATCTATCTATCTATCTATCTGTCTGTCTGTCTGTCTGTCTGTCTATCTGTCTGTCTGTCTGTCTGTCTGTCTGTCTATCTGTCTATGTATGTTCGGCCCGTTCCCGTTAAAAATATAGATAGAATAGAAGAATAGATAGATTGATAGTAGAAAATATGATTGGAAGAGATCTAACTAAAGTAAACTTACCAAGATATCACGAACAGCCAAAAATGGTGGGCGGTGGGTTGACTGCAGAGTACTGCAAACGATATGCAACTAACTTTCTCTCACAAAAAATTACTTTTTTTTTTAACGAACGAAAATCTTTTGCAGGCCCGTCCTACATTCTGAACTTCTTCTCTATTTCCTCTCATATATTCTTTCATTCAACATCTCTTATGAAGCAATTCTTTGACAACAAAAGAACAATAAGCATTAAAATGCATGAAAAGTAACCCGTTGAGGAAATGTTTAACATGGGCATCATAAATACCCAACGTGGGTGTAACGCGCCATACATATGAGAATGTTAAAAAACATTAATGTGCTGCTGAAGAAAAATAAAAAGATGAGTTAGAAAATTTTCACTATTTAAATAGATGCATTATTTTTATGAAAACTTTGAAAATGCCTTAAAGATTATATCATTATTTATTATAACTCATATGCCTGTAAATAACTGTAGACAAAGAGTTTATAAATCTTTGAAAAAAAAATGCAACAATCTATATATAAAATATATAGCAATATTATTAAAAGTTATGCCCCTTGAAATAACTTTTCTTAAGTTAAGTCCCATCGCTATATACATAAATGATAAGATATTAAAATATTAAATTTTAGTAAGTAAATAGCTGATTGTACACTAACAAACTATGACAGTTGGCTGCACGGGAATGAGAAGAAGACGTGTAGAAAATTGCATCTCAATCAGATGGACCGTTCTCGAACGCATAAAGAACGGACATACATACAGACATACATCGTCTTTTATAGATATAGATAATATATAGCAAACATGCAAGATTTCATTCGTTCTTTCATGTAATAGCATGTCGCTTGCAGAACCTCTCTCCCATAACAACTTTCCAGTAAACCTTTGGATCATAAGCAAGATGTCCCGCATCCGATACACCCATCTACAGATCATCCGCTACATCCTGCACCCATCTTCTCTTTGGCCTTCCTCTTCCTCTCTTCTCATGCATATACCCCTCCGTTATTGTTCTCTCCAAACATTCGTGACGTTTTAAGTGACTACAGTATTTCTGTTTTCTTTGCTTTATCGTCTTTAATAGCCAACCTTCTTCAGTATTCAGATCTTGGAGTACGGATGTATTTGTTTTATTTTTTAAATCCAAGATGTTCTTAGAACTCGTCTATAACATTTATATTGAAATACAAGATTTACTATGGATAAAATCATATATAGATCAAGAAGGTATCAGTTACACAAATAACTGCTGTCTAGTGACAGATGGTCTATGTTTTCTTAAACCATAATTGCCAGTAAGCTCAGGCGTGGGCGAGAGGAGAGCAGAGAAGGGTAACTTGTGTCTCAAGCCAGATTGCCTCGTGTCTGCCCTTATTTAGTGCCCCCTTGAGGTCTGGGCAAGTTGCAATCTTCAGACTCGCATAGGGCATAACCGGCTGGACTATCGCTTATTCAATAAACTATTGATAGGAGATACTGATGAATGCATGTGAAAAGTACCATAAAGAAAGAAACCATATTATGCTCGATCAGCAAGGCCGGATGGATAAGAACGCTTGTACTTTAACATCCGGTTTGCTGGCGGTCCAACCCCTGAAATGTTGACTTCTCGTCCTTAACTTGGGGACGTAAATTACAAGTATTTCTGAAGTCGAGTGGGTTCACCTGATAGTGAGGGATACTAGTAATAGGGAAAGCTAAATTTAATCCACTGCAACTAGATGTAACGCGTATGGGCTACATAGCGAGCGAGCGTAAAACACAAAACAAAAATACCCGATTTGATGTGTTTTGAGCTTATGGTGCTAATATCTAGCTTCCTGACAAGATTGGAGAGGGGCGGGGAGAACAAAGGGAATGGTCAAGCCGTCTGACTCGGGCTCCAAAGGTTGCGGGTTCGATTCCGGGCCGTGTCCTTCGGTTCAGGAGTGCAGTTTTTCAAAGACTCCTAGGGGTCGTTGGTGGAGCTATGGAGTTCGTGCTTTGTGTGACGCTTTCCGCGCTGCGGAAAAAAGACTAAGCCATATAGGATAAATACCGGGTGCAGTGAAGTCAACCCGGTCGACTTTTAAGCGACTTTTTATGCGAACAAGAGGAAAGCAGAGAAGTAAATATATGGATGATTTGGCCACGTGGCATCGTAGAGACAGGATTACAGAGCTGATCGACGACTCTGGTGATCGTGCGAGATGGCGAAACATGACCGCCTAAGCTTGTCGGCGTGGCACATGATGATGATGATGAGCGTGAAAAACAATCAGAGTTTGACTTGGGGGTTAGTAAGACTCAGTTTCACAATTCCCCGACACATTCACTTCGAGAGTTTGAAATAAGCCGCAGACGCTTTGCGTTGATTTCGATAGTATGAGGTGTCGGCAGTTCAGCAAGCAATAACAAAGGCATTCATTCATTCATTCATTCATTCATTCATTCATTCATTCATTCAATAGCATTGTCGCGGAAAAACTTGATAGTTTCGATCGATGACAAACAAGACCCGACATTAGTCTACAAAAACAGGCAATCCTTCGATGAGCAGGGGACTGAGGATCAAAATACGTCGCGAAAACTGTCTGCACACGGTCGGCATTTTTGTATGATGTGGGTTGTTCGAAAAACGTACAATGGCGCCATCTGTCTGCAAGGCGGGAGACAGCCTTTGAAGTTGTAGACGGAAGGTCTGGACAGACGTCGGATGGATTATGTGATGTGGGGAAGGATCCCCTGGCTCACAGACAGACAGGACTTTTGTTGTACGAGACAAAGATTTCCCCGATGAAAGCAAGATAGACGGCGGATTGATTCCAGTCAGTCTAAAACAGGGAGAAAGCCAGACTCTGGACTGATTAGCGTCTAGACTTTTTGGTGACGTCACTCAAGCCCCAATATAAAACCAGTTGAGGTAAACAAGTTGAGGGAGTCGACCAAAAATTCTGAAGTGTTAAAGATCGGCGCAGTATTCCGAGTTGTGTTAATTGAAAGAGACTATAGTGTCAAAGAGTTGATATTTATCGGCGGACATAGATCCAGTCTGTGATTGCATAGTCTCAATCATCAACCGGAATAGGCATATGGTAGTCTATTAATCATATCTAACTTAGAGTATGATTAGGAATAGAGTACAGTACTGTGCGGTGATAGAATGTTCTATAAGTGCAGTGCTAGAAAGTATTATAGGAGCGTACGACACTAGTAACCTACTGTGTAGCTTTAACTAGCTTGTGTAATATATCATTTAACTCAGAGAGTTAAGGACAATGTAGTGGGATAATAATTAGAGAGATTGAGGATGGTTGGGAGGGATGAAGGGAATGTGAAATGGTAGGATTTTCCAGTAGGGCATCTGCTGGGTTTCTACCCGTTTCCTTTAATCTTTCCTTGTGTTTCCATGTCTCAGACCAATGTGATGAGCTATTTGGCCGTATGACAGAGTTCGGTTCTCTGTTATAGATCTGAGTGCTGCTATCGGCCTACACTCACCTAATTAAGGTCAGAATTGAGTTGCTCTCACCAGGGGATTCTCTATTCTACAGGTTCCACTTACAGGTCTACTTGTTGATGGTGATACGATATTCTACCAAGAAGTTAGTATCAAAGTTGAAGAAAAGATGGCTCACGGATGGAAGACAGACGTTACTGAGAGGCTTGTACACTGGGCTAATGGCCTAGTTGGTCTGCAGAAACCTGACTTCTGCTGAGCAGGACATGATGAACATATGTGTGATTTTTTCCTTGAGTGATACGCTACATCACTGTAGACTCAGAACCCTATACGTAACACATATACCAATATATAACTACCTGGAACATTAATAGGTTGTTTTTTTTTATATGGGGAAAATTGTATAATCAGAGACTTGTGAACATTAGATTTTCCCAAGTGACATTTCAGTTAATTGAAAGATTCTCTGTTCAACAAACATTATTAAACAGAGTAACTTCACCGTGTTTGTTAGAGTGAAGACCAAGATCGAACAGTGTCTATCTGATGACCAGCATCCTATTTGTTCGAGCGTTATCGGAGAAAGTCGTCACGTGGACGGAGAAGCATCTTCTGGGCGAGGTTCACTGTCCGGAATACATGGTGCTGTTGTGTGCTCAGCACAGTGATGTAACAGACTTTGCTCCTGATTCACTGGTCTGATTCTACATACACATTAGAATATTCGACACACATTCTACACATTACACACACACACTTCTCACACACATACTCTTTGTTTTAATAAATTAATTGTTGTATTTATTTGTTAAAGCTAGAGTTGTTGAGTATGTTGTGTTGGGGAAGAATGAGAGGGGGCATGATCCAGGGTGAGTGAGAGTAGAAAGAGGTGTCTACAGACTGAAGGAGTTTTGTGGGACGGATTCTGGTGGTTTCTCTAGGACAATAATATTGGGTTAAAATTGTGGGTGTTGATTCCCCTCACTCCAGGGACGACACTAAAGTAATAAAGGATAACTACGACAAGCATGTCCTTTGCAGAACATCGTTCCCATAACAACCTTCCAGAAAGCTTCTTATTCAAACGCAAGATGTCCCTCGTCCGATACACCCATCTGGAGATCATCTGCCATATCCTGCACCTATCTTCTCTTTGGCTTTCCTCTTTCTCTCTTCCCGGGCATATACCCCTACATTATTGTTCTCGCCAAACTGTCATGGCATTTCAAATGACCAAAATATTTCAATTTTCTTTGTTTTATCGTCTTTATTAATAGCCAACCTTCTTCAGTATTCAGCTCTTGAAGTATGGATGCATTTGTTCTTGTCTGTATCCAATATATTCTTAGAACTCGTCTATAACAGTTATATTCAAATGGATTTATGCGCTGTTTAGCTTGTTTAGTAAGTGTCCCGGTCTCACAGGCGTATGTTGCAATTGGAAAAATGCATGCTCTTAAAAATCTAATTTTTGTAGGTCTATCTGTCCCACACCGTAATTTATTCAGTTGTTTTAGTTTTTGAAGAGCAATCGATAACAAACTACTGAGCATAAAATTACATAGTAAATCATAGGTAGACAATAAATGCTGGCGTTGATTACAATGCTCTGTAAAAGACTGTTGGCGTTGCAAACAAGAAAGAAGAAGTAATCTCACGCAGCTGATTCATAATTGCTCGGTGTTTCATACCTGAACAATTTAGCTGGGTTTTCCAGGCATATCTAGGTGATCAAACCAGTGGTCCGTGGAGGGGAATGGCCATAACCAGGAAAATACTCAAAGTCTTCAGATCTGACGATAAGTTTGTCTCGGTTGACGTGTTCAACGTTGATTGAAATCTGAAGGGATTTTTACGGCCCACGTTGAATTCATAAATTTATTCGCATCTGATATTGGAGATTACGGTATTGTTTGCCGTTATTTGTCTGCGTTTTTTTTTCTTTATTGTTCCTCGTTTACATATTTACATTTTATGTTCAGTGTGGCCTCCCCCAAGGCTGTCGGAGCAGGGGTGAAAATGGGGGAAAGACAAGTGGCTTGTGGATATAGTTGTCCACGATTGCCACTGGAGTAAGCAGTCCGTTTTGGTGAATCCTTTGTTACAGCACAGGAGTAGAGAACCCCTTTATCCACCCCTAGATGCATTGGTTATATGGTGATGGCCATTGATTTGTATAGCCCAGTTAGAACTTGTTGGGTAGGAGTCAGCACGGCCGAATGGATACGGCTGTTCATTCTTAAACATCCGGTGTGCTGCTGAGGTAGGGGGTCTAGCTCCTACACTGGCCAGCTGGACTAAAATGTTGACTTCTTGACCTTGAGTTTGGGACGTAAACTACAAGTATCTCTGAAATCGGAGTGGTTTGGTCTGATGGCGAGGGACACTGGTATTAGGGGAAGCTAATCCACACGCAAAATTCAGTCCAGTGCTATTAGAATTAGCGTGTATGGACTACGCCACAAAGGGTTCCCCAGCTGATGTGCAATACGTGTTGAAGTAAAGCTTCCCGATCCATGGTGAATCAGTTATTGCATTCATTGCGGTAGTACCAATGGGTCACGCCGCGAATCATTTTTGTGTGTGTTGTAATTAGTGCGTGCCCTGCAACAAACAACTTTTAAATTTGCTTTATTAAAAACGATAATTTGGTTTTTTTTTAAATTTCATATTGCTGGAGATCTGTACCCAGGCGAGGTATCTATTTAACAGTGTAACAACGGTTTAAAGAACATACGATTGACTTAACTGCAACAGGTTTTGTTCCATACGGCTTGATCTTTTTTCTGCAGAGCAATGTGCCGAAAGCATTGCCCAGAGCACGAACTCCCTAGATCAGGAGATGGCCCAGGAATCTCCGACACAATTCCACTCGTGAACTGAAAGATGAGTCCGAAAGCAAACCCACGAGCTTCGGATAGCGAGGTAGGCGGCTTGTACCACTTTACCACGGAGATAACAGAGTCAGTGTTGAACGCTACCTGTGAGTAAACTCTACCTGTGTGTAAACGCTACCTGTGTGTAAACGCTATCTGTATGTATACGCTACCTGTATGTAAACTATGCCTATGTGTAAACGCTATCTGTATGTATACGCTATCTGTGTGTAAACGCCACCTGTGTGTAATCTCTACCTGTGTGTAACTAGTTATATCTGATTATAAGGACCAGAAGGACGATATTTCGCCATACTATGTTCATCGTGTTATTTGTTTAGTTTCGTGGTATCTTCCACAATTTTAATGCTCAGTAAACATAAATTTACACGATAATACTTACTCATTTGACTGTGTGCCATGTTTGGTCCAAACCTACTTTTTATTTAGCCTTGTTAACATATCAATTAACATATCACGAAGCTATTGGGTCAGCTTATTGTTCTCACCATGTCCACGGAATGGATTAATTACAACTGTGGAAAAGCTATGGAAATGTAAACAGCGGAAAAACACCGTTCATATTTGGAGCCCGTGAGATAATTACCATATATTTTCTTTCATTTGCTTATTATTGGTTTGACATAAGCTGCGGATCATTTGAAAGCAGACCTTTTGAAGTTGATTTCCAGGGTATGATGTGTCGGCCGTTCAGGAAGCAGTGGCAAACCACTGAACAAACATCCGATAAATATTGCGGTTGGTTGCAAGTCTTGTAAAGGACATACAACAAACTGGAACTGCTTATTATAGCTAATGTAGTCACAGGAGTGTCGCGTCTGTTTAGCTAATGTAGCCACGGTAGTGTCGTCTCTGTATAGCTAATGTAGTCACGGTAGTGTCGTCTCTGTATAGCTAATGTAATCACGGCAATGTCGTCTCTGTATAGCTAATGTAGCCACGACAATGTCGTCTCTGTATAGCTAATGTAGTCACGGCAGTGTCGTCTCTGTATAGCTAATGTAGCCACGGGAGTGTCGTCTCTGTGTAGCTAATGTAGCCACGACAATGTCGTCTCTGTATAGCTAATGTGGTCACGGTAGTGTCGTCTCTGTATAGCTAATGTAGCCACGACAATGTCGTCTCTGTATAGCTAATGTAGTCACGGCAATGTCGTCTCTGTATAGCTAATGTAGCTACGGGAGTGTCGTCTCTGTATAGCTAATGTAGCCACGACAATGTCGTCTCTGTATAACTAATGTAGTCACGGCAATGTTGTTCCTGCATAGCTAATGTAGGCACGGCAATGTCGTCTCTGTATAACTAATGTAGTCACGGCAATGTCGTCTCTGTATAGCTAATGTAGTCACGGCAATGTCGTCTCTGTGTAACTAATGTAATCACGGCAATGTCGTCTCTGTATAACTAATGTAGTCACGGCAATGTTGTTCCTGTATAGCTAATGTAGTCACGGCAATGTCGTCTCTGTATAACTAATGTAGTCACGGCAATGTCGTCTCTGTATAACTAATGTAGTCACGGCAGTGTCGTCTCTGTATAGCTAATGTAATCACGGCAATGTCGTCTCTGTATAACTAATGTAGTCACGGCAATGTTGTTCCTGTATAGCTAATGTAGGCACGACAATGTCGTCTCTGTATAACTAATGTAGTCACGGCAATGTCGTCTCTGTATAGCTAATGTAGTCACGGCAATGTCGTCTCTGTGTAACTAATGTAATCACGGCAATGTCGTCTCTGTATAACTAATGTAGTCACGGCAATGTTGTTCCTGTATAGCTAATGTAGGCACGGCAATGTTGTTCCTGTATAGCTAATGTAGGCACGGCAATGTCGTCTCTGTATAACTAATGTAGGCACGGCAATGTCGTCTCTGTATAACTAATGTAGTCACGGCAATGTCGTCTCTGTATAACTAATGTAATCACGGCAATGTCGTCTCTGTATAATTAATGTAGTCACGGCAATGTCGTCTCCGTGTCGCTAATGTAGTCACGGCAGTGTCATCTCTGTGTGGCTAATGTAGTCACGGTAATGTCGTCTCTGTATAGCTAATGTAGCCACGGTAATGTCGTCTCTGTATAGCTAATGTAGCCACGGTAATGTCGTCTCTGTATAGCTAATCTAGCCACGGTAATGTCGTCTCTGTATAGCTAATGTAGCCACGGTAATGTTGTCTCTGTATAGCTCATGTAGCCACGGTAATGTTGTCTCTGTATAGCTAATGTAGCCACGGTAATGTCGTCTCTGTATAGCTAATGTAGTCACGGTAATGTCGTCTCTGTATAGCTAATGTATCCACGGTAATGTCGTCTCTGTATAGCTAATGTAGCCACGGTAATGTTGTCTCTGTATAGCTAATCTAGCCACGGCAGTGTCATCTCTGCAGTTTGTGTTTTGTTACTTCATGTTGTTGTGTGTCGATGGAGGTTCGCCGTTCTCTGTTGTCTCTTTAAACATACAGTTCGTTCATTCGTTAACGCTCTGTCTCTAAACACAGAAGTCACGACCAACACTCATCTCGTCAGGTGCCTACTGCAGTTATATCAAGTGAATAAAGGAGTTATACAGGGTGTTTGTAAAGTCTCACTATAATGTGTATTTAGAACACATTTGAAAAATGAAGTACATAGTGTCATCAAAAGATGTGCTCCACAGTCCATCGTGAAGCAGTATGCAGCGAATGGCTGTCGTCTGCTGGAGTAAAAAAAGAATGGTGTTGTCAACGGAAGAAAGAATTTTTCAAATTTGTTCTACATACAAAGTGTAGTGAGACTTAACATACACCCAGTACTTTAATTTAAATACTTAAAACGTATAAACATGTAGTCACTGATATGGTTCGATTGTGGAGCATTTGTTATTCCTGCGGTCATCGCGGAATCGCCATTTTACATCTGGCGAGATGCAGCGTAATATGCCAGAAAATAACATATGCTACCTCCTTTTGCCGGCTCTGTGGTGTGGGTGTTGCGAACGCGATTCGCAATCCCGCATACCGCGTTCGGAACACAACTGCGGGAAATTTGGAAGCAGACCACCTTGGTTTATTTTCATACAGTGGTATGTGAGTCGATCGATCAGAAATCAATGGCAAACTACACTGAAAGTTAACTTGCTCAGTAAATCACAAAACAGCCAAAATGCTGAGGTTGACTACGATGTCATGTAAAGGACGTGTAACAAACTTGATTATTGTTTGTGGCGTCTATGATTAAGTTCACTAAGGGAATACTGTACTGTACTGTGCTATTGTACTATTGTACTTCA
Source organism: Cepaea nemoralis (assembly GCA_014155875.1). Lineage (NCBI taxonomy): Eukaryota > Metazoa > Mollusca > Gastropoda > Stylommatophora > Helicidae > Cepaea > Cepaea nemoralis. The sequence goes on along the minus strand of JACEFZ010015744.1, from coordinate 74,548 downwards.
CTGTGCTGTACTGGCACCATGCCAGCTTGACAGACGATAGTTTGTTACATTGTGCTTTAATAAAGGCATAATAATCCCCCCATCTCACAACGCCTGGACTGAACTGTAGAGATCATGTGCTGCCCGTACAACATGATCCCCTCTCTCGGCCTACCTAGCTTACACCAGAGGAAAGGTAATGCCAATACATCTGGAACAAGACAATCTGCACAAGCTGCCGGATCAGCTCAAATTGTCCGCCTGTCGGAGCTTCGATCTTAGATCCATTGTCGATCAAAGCTTAGGGTTTGGTCAGTCCTGCCATGACACTTAGTCTTTACGTTGCATTTCCTCGCACTAGGATAAGGCGTGTACCCTTCCATTTGCGGTCCTCCGCCCAACGTCGTTGACACAATAACTCTGTTATGTAAAGCTGCACTACTTTGTGTCATTTTATATTGTTTACACTTTCACAGCTTTACCGCAGTTCCACCAAATTTTATTCATTGACACAATAAGGACTGTCAGGTTTGGCTAGCGCCGTCCAACATTCGGTGCTAAAAGAACGCGGATAGTACCTTCCACTGTCATACGGCAGATCATTCATACCTAATAATACCTGACTAAAACTAAGGAAAACTGTTTTGAACGCTCTGTCTCTTTCCTCCTTCCTTTCCACCTCATTCGCCCACCTCTCTTTATTTGCACTCAGAAGCTCACACGCACTTGAACATTATCAACCCACACGTTTCCTATCTTTGTGTCTCCAGTTATCTCAACCGCAACGCCGAGCCGTAGCACTTAGCTTAATGGACACTCTGGACAAGGGGAGATAACTACACGAGCTTAGATACTTTTTTGGCCAGGACATAAAAAGAGGTCACCCACTTGACAAAAGATAAAAGTAAAGTACTTCTTTTAGAAGAGCGTATATGAAATTACCAGATTATGTGCCGGCTTCGCAAATATTGTCTCTCTAACATTGTGAGCTGTGAGTTTGGATATGTCTGAAGCGCAAGATATTGCACGTAGCACAGCTCATCAAAGAAACTCGTTTTCGTTGCATCTAATCGCTATGATAATTAGAATGGCGTCGCTATTTTGTTTAGCTTTGTACAGTTCTTACGTGGAAGTCATAACTTCTTCAAAGGGGTGAATTTTTAGCTCGAGTGTAGTTCGGCACGAGGGTTCTTAATCAGTTTTGTGAACCATGAACAATGGTTGTCTTGTTTGTTGGTTAGTTGGTTTCTAGACAGAAGCTTGCATTGCACGGGGATACTTCTTTGAGAGGTGTGTGTGTGTGAGGTGCGCGTGAGAGGTGTGTGTGAGAGGTGAGAGAGAGAGAGAGAGAGGTGTGTGTGTGTGTGTGAGGTGTGTGTTTGTGTGTGTGTGTGTGAGAGAGAGAGAGAGGTGTTTGAGTGTGTGTATGTGTGAGTGATGTCCGTGTGTGTTTGAGTGTATGCAAGAGGTGTGTGTGTGTGTGTGTGTTTGTGAGTGTGTGAGGGAGTAAGAGGTGTGTGTGTGTTGTATGAGAGAGGTGTTTGTATTTTGTATGTATGTGTGAGGCGTGTGCGTTTGTGTGTGTGAAAGAGAGGCGTGGATGTGTTTGTGTGTGAGGTTAGTGTTTGTGTGTGAGTGAAAGAGGTTTGTGTGTGTGTGTGTGTGTGTGTGTGTGTGTGTGTGTGTGTGTGTGGAGAGAGAGAGAGATGATGCGGATTTCATAGTCTAGTTACCAGGCCACCTGCAACGCAGTGGGTTCGTTTTTAGACTCGGTCATTTGGTTTACGAATGCAAGTTGTTTTTCCAGAGGCTTCTGGGGTGGGGTGGGGGATGGTTGTGGTCACTGGACCTAAGGAGTTCGTGCTCTGTGAGAACCCTCCTGCAGGCCGCTCCGCTGGTAAAACAGGACTGAGCTATTTGGGGATAGAACCCGGCGCAAGTGAAGATGACACTCTTGCCTTTAAGCTCTTTAACTCCTGTAAGTGCTGCCACCTTCTCCAGTATATCGCAATAGGAGAATTCCAGCACTGTGCACGAACATTCTACAGCCGACGAGGATGCAAATGTATACATATCAGAATACAAATGTCTTTATATTGATTTGATGGCGGGGTAGCCGGTTCAACCCTTACACCGACATTATGTTGGACTTACTCGTTGACTTCTCGTTCAGAAATCAATGGCAAACTACTGAACGTAAAAGTCCTATAAAATCAATATGGGGGTTGATCGCGACGTCCTGCAAGGGACAACGGGCATTTAATAATAGCAACTACAGCCGTTAGGGGAAGGAATGTTAGTTATCTCACCCTGATCAACAGAATTAATTCTGCTGTCCAAAATCATTTCTGGCCTCAGATTGGTCTAATCAACTACGCGTGAATTTACTCCCAAGACCGACATATGATATTAGGGATGTCTTCAGCAACGATGTCCTTCTCACGATCGAGGGTGTTGTGACATACTGTCTCCAGTCGCACCAGCTTACAGACGATTATTAATAGCGGTTCTTGGAAAGACTGATTTCATGTGTGAGAGACAGGCACTACCTTTTATGGGAAGGAATGCCAGCACTCAGATAGAGGCAAGGAATGTGCCCATAGCTCAGAATAGCCTGGAATAATCTGGTAAAACTTCCAGGCGGGACCAGCCATATTCACTTGAGTCTAGCAGTTCGAACCATGTAGACGTGTATTTTTTCCCGGGAGGGTGTAGCCCTTTTTGGGGGCTATTTTCGCCTCTATGTTGCATTGGTGAGCATAATTATGTTTTTTTGGAATGATAAGATTTGTGTTAACTATTTAATACAATCTTTGTTTGATATGAAAAGTCATACTACATGTCATGTATGTATTTTGGTGGACTTTGCTACGGCATCCTTACTTCTGTAAGAAAGCCGGCCTGAGGTTTTAACGTCTATCCATGCCACTGTCCAATATTCCTATGCTTACAATTCTCATCCCTTTCTTATCATGCTGTGATCACTACTTCATCTTCTTTTGAAGAGTATGATGTCTCTGTAAATTCTGTACTGTGTCTGCAGAGGTCAATCTATCTTCAACTTTGGTTCACTCCCAATTCAGGGAAGAACTTCGCTTTACTTGACTTATGCCTGGTAGAGTGTTCAGGTGTTATATAATGCCTTTGTAAAAGATTCAGTTACTGTACGCACCTATATATATATATTGTGTGTGTGAATCTTTACTGTATCTGTGTGCAGAATATGCCGGGGGACGGAATCTATATTTGGTGTGTATGACAGCCTGGGGTCACAGATAAGACACCCCATTGCTTTTGTCGAATTTGGTGGATCATGTATGTCGTGGCTCAATCATATTTATGAGAACGGTTCACATACCTAAATACTCATTTTTTTCCTGCCGTAAATCGTGCAGTGTTAGCCACTTGCCGCTATGACAAGTCATTGGCGCCAATATGGCCACCCCTTCGATTTTAATCACACACCCCACCCCGTGCATGTTGTATAACAGATTGTGTCCTCCAAATTAATGGAGTGTTTGTATGTGGGAGAATATATCTCCATTTGGTATCTGTGATGTCCTGTTCGGTGAGGTTGGTAGAGTGTTCATATTGCCGCCCCACTTTCCCGCCAAATATACCCATACGATTACAGGCGCACAGGTGATACCATTTCAGGGATAGGAGGATTATCCTCTCCCTATATATGTTCCGTTGTTGTCTCTGTGAGTCTTATGAGCTCACTTACTAAGCTAGATTATTCATAGCTTGTCATTTTTGATTTGCAGGCAAATGAGGCAACCGACGGGGAACAGTTTGGTCTGATATTTGGCTAGATCTAAGCCGCTTTTTTTGTCTACACCATCTTGATGATTTTTTTTCCAAGTCAAAACAATATTGGCTTGGGTGTGCAGAGGAGAAATCAGTCTGCACTTAGGGACCTCCGTCATTCCTTCCAATTACTGGGAGGCCGGGGGAAATAATCCCCTATTTTTCATCAAGACCTGGACGAAACTCCAGACGGAGTTATCTCCATTTTTGGTTCAACTCCTCATGGCAGGTGAAGAGAGATGGCGCCCATTTTATCCCTGTAATATCAGGAAGTATATTCTGCAACTTATGGACTGGAGGTGTCTCTCGATGTGAAGAGTCATACTTATTGGAGTGAACTTCGAAACCAGCACGGATCTTCCTGTGGTACAATGTCCCCACTGCGACATTGTGGATTCCTCTTTTTCTTGCGACGAAGCAGGTACCCATTTATATTCCGGGAAGCCGCATATCGATGTTCAGCTAGAGATGACACTAACGCATAGAGAGTTCTTCGTTCGCTGGAAACCCCAGCAACTTTGTTGAGAGTCTGTGCTTTATTCTTCCAGAATGTTGGGAGAGGGGCTTCTTATTCTTCCTGGTGAATCAGGGAAGTTATAGATATGCCGCAGTCACAGATGGAATGGTTCTTTTCTTCTGAGAGGTCGTCATAGTCTTCAGTTTATATGAACCCAGCTACACTTCTCTAGGGTTGTTAAATGTCGTGCTGAGACATTTGAGACTTCATCGTTTTCCCAGATTACGCATGCACGTCTTACCAATTACTGGAAATCACCTGGAGAGATTCAACTGGCTTCTGACCCATACTCAGGGATAGTCCTTCCTTTATCAACAACTCCAGTACGTCGTTGGAGCATTCGTGCTACAACTTGTCCTAACTGATGGACGTTTTTATCAAGGGTTGCAATCCCTTATTTTATGCAGATATAGTTTTATCCTCTCGAAACCCAGTCCAGATTGAGTGATCCAGACTTCAAGTCATGCACCATCATCAATTTTATAGAAGGGACCATTTGAGAACAGTTCCTCTTTTTTGTTGGTCAATCATGACTGACTTTTATCAATAACAACGATCCGCATCACCATTACCTTGATCAGTATCCAGAGAACCTTTGTTTACCTCAGTGGCACAGTGTGGAGTTTGGTCAAAATTAGGATGGGAGAGCCCAGCTGTTTTAGAGGTAGAAGAGGAAGAGGAGTGGGGTAGAACAGTATAAGTGTCATCATCGAACTGTTAGTGTGGGAGAAGAAAGACAGTGTAGAGAAGCCCGGTGTGGAGGGACTCTACATTCTCCTGATGTTTTTAGATTATCAGTACATACATTATTTGAGAATGTATATTTTTGGTTGATGTTTATATAGAGTGTACGGGAGACAGAGTCTCGTATTTCCAACTTATGAGAGTCTGGCAATAAACATATATGTTCGTCAGGAGAGTTTTTCATTGTCTACGTGACCAGTGTTACACTGTTTGTTGTCGTAGAGAAATGTGCTACTGTGTTTATATATATATATATCTGCAGAGAATCCAGTGGGAGGTCGACCAACACACAGTCTCAGATATTTTATTCAAGGATAACAACTTGATAGAGATCTGTGGTTAAGTGGCCTATTCTCTGTTTTAGTCTTCAGGAAAGTAGTTTACCTTGTAATGTGGGTGGAGTCTATTCGACCATCATCCCATTCTTCTTTCAAAAGAGCCAATAACTACTCTATTCCTGGAGTCTTTTAGGAAAGAAACTGTCTCGAATCAACTGCCTATTCGGCGAACCTGAGGGACCAAATGAATCATATACCCTAGACTTTATTTCAGCCCATTGTATATGGTGCTCACACTTATTATCCCACATAAATTGGGTCGCTCGCCGGGGGATTGTTTTCTTCCCTCTTTCAATATGATCGAGTTCAGATTCTTCCTAATAATTTTAGGTTGCTGGTACTGACCTGGAAAATTCTATGTTATCTCACAGGGGGAGCGGCGTTGAGTTGATAGATTGTTCATGTGACGTCATCTGAGTAATGATGTTCACTGATGGTGTTTTGATGGTCCATAAGTGAATTTTGATTATGTGAGAGTTTTTATATCAACATCTGATCACATATGACCACTTATGTGTATTAACTAGTTGTCAAATTTTTTGCCATGTGATTTGTGCCAACATTTGTGCCATAACTATTGCCATAACAATCTGGTATTATTTTAAATTGGTTGTATTTCACCAGCAACACAAAGGCAATCCCTATTTTTTATAGGACTTAGGCAACTAGTATTTTCCCGTAAAGCTTCTTGTAAAATTTTTTTAATACCCATATATTTGGTTAGGAGGCCAGCGGGAAAAATTATATCCATCATTTTAATAACCCTCCTTAGGATATATCGTAGACCAAGCGTCCCCGTCTTATTGTTCCACTGTAGACAGAAAAGAAGACGCAAAAGTATTTTTACCGAGCGTAAACTCTAGTCGGGAATCCCGATTTTTCACCCTTTTCGTTATAATCTACAAGTGTGAACTGCCGGCGGCGTAAGGTAGGGAACATTCTTCGGGACAACCCATGACCTTATTTGCCACATCCGGTTTATAATTAGATCAGCACCGTAACTTTTTGGGCTGGTCGACCTTCCGGGTCACTTTTGGGCCCGGAGGTTTTTTTTTCAGCTGCATTTTGCTTAGAAGGGTTGTGCTAACCCTATCGAAAGGCGGGTAGTTGAATTATCGGGAACCTTTAACAAGACGTCTCGTAGCTTTTCGCAATAGAAGTTACACCAACTTCCTATTTTGGGACCGTCAAATAAGAGTTAGTGTGTACTCATATCATCAGATATGTGATCGCCTTATCCCGATTTATGAGAAGTAGTCGTACGTCCTTTTTTTACGAGAGACCCCACCTATTTACTCTCCAATTTACAAAGGGATGACACAGCCCGTGGCGTCGACTCTTTTCTTTTATCCTCGTTTCAGGGGACATGGAACATGCCGGCAGCTTTAGCTTTCCAGGATCGTTTCATGGACTGTCATATTCATCTTCAGATTTATACCTATCTGAAACGTTCGTGCGGACCAAGTCCCCACGTATGACAGGTTGAAAGGGGCAGGGCAGCACCCGCCCCTCTTTCTATTTAAAGTACTGTTGGGTTTAATCTTTACCGTCCATTTAACACGGTAAAATGACAGAGAAAGTATACTTCTCTTACCTCAGCCAACGGGAAATTGTAAGGAAAAAGTGCACTTCATTATAATATATTCCTTACTATATATTACAAGAGAGTTTAGTCCGGACAACTAATCTCTTGTTTTTCTACGTATAGTAGATTTCAGACATTCCTGTTACAAGCAGGAGAAGTCTTTTAAATTATTCTCTATAGCATGACATTTTTAAAACGTCACCTCGAGGACTTGAATGCTGAGAGTAATTATTTTTCACGTGTTATCATGTCCTGATAGCTACGTGATTGGAATCTAGGTCAGAGGAAAAGTTAATGCAGAGTTGACCTAGTTCAGTTCGCGCCAACACCGCATACCTACTACGGACAAGGCCAGTCACAATAGGAGGAGGCGGGGTGAAATGGAACTGGGCGTTTGTTTAGCTGCCTTGAACATTCCGGAACATTACCTGCAGGATTTACGCCATGAAGAAGGGGGCGCGTAACCGGAAGGGCCTCAGGCGGTTGATAAACATTGAACCATTCACAGCCGAATGCATTGTACTTTACTGACGACCGAAGATTCTTGGTGTTGAGTTGAGATTATGTCAACAAGACGGCCGAGTTAAACTATAACGAACGGAGTAGATTTACCTTGGACTCAACAATATACATTTGTGTTGGAGGGAAGAGAATGTGGCCCTTTCCAAATTTGTCATAAACAGAGCAACATTTACCTAAAGTAAACCTCAGAACTAAGTCTTATCGCGCAGCGCCAGAATTAATTGAGTCATAGAGGACGCTCTATGTTTAACTCCTTTCGGCCGTAGCCGTTTTTTTTTAGATTCTTGGTGGAGGGCAAAATAAGAATATATTTTAGCACGTAGTGCTAGTCAACATTTTATCAGTTCTGTATGCCGACGTGACGGAGTTAGTGGAAGGAATCTAACAATTCTCTTTTAATAGAATCGGCATCCGACGGTGGGAATTTACGGATGGGATTTCTATTTTTTTTGATGTTGTGCGGACAGAGGTGACCAATGGTTTCTTTTTTGTTCCCACACGTCTTTAGAGGTGAAGTGAAACCTCTATTTTATCCCTGAGTTCGCCAATATACTTTCAGATTATGAATGATGGCGGCTCCGGAAGAGAAGATTTGTGATTTATAGCAGGAGAATTTGGGAGCTAGGAGGAATGGTATGGACATCTCAGGCGGAAGTAGAATTGGAAAGTAGATGGTTTATGAGAGGCACCAAGGAGCAGAGGAGGTGGTTACCAGGTGGAGTCTGGAAGCTGGTTTAACTGGATTTTACTGATTGCATTCAATCAGTTGAATGGGGGGACTTATGTGACATACTGTCTCCAGTCGCACCAGCTTACAGACGATTATTAATAGCGGTTCTTGGAAAGACTGATTTCATGTGTGAGAGACAGGCACTACCTTTTATGGGAAGGAATGCCAGCACTCAGATAGAGGCAAGGAATGTGCCCATAGCTCAGAATAGCCTGGAATAATCTGGTAAAACTTCCAGGCGGGACCAGCCATATTCACTTGAGTCTAGCAGTTCGAACCATGTAGACGTGTATTTTTTCCCGGGAGGGTGTAGCCCTTTTTGGGGGCTATTTTCGCCTCTATGTTGCATTGGTGAGCATAATTATGTTTTTTTGGAATGATAAGATTTGTGTTAACTATTTAATACAATCTTTGTTTGATATGAAAAGTCATACTACATGTCATGTATGTATTTTGGTGGACTTTGCTACGGCATCCTTACTTCTGTAAGAAAGCCGGCCTGAGGTTTTAACGTCTATCCATGCCACTGTCCTATATTCCTATGCTTACAATTCTCATCCCATTCTTATCATGCTGTGATCACTACTTCATCTTCTTTTGAAGAGTATGATGTCTCTGTAAATTCTGTACTGTGTCTGCAGAGGTCAATCTATCTTCAACTTTGGTTCACTCCCAATTCAGGGAAGAACTTCGCTTTACTTGACTTATGCCTGGTAGAGTGTTCAGGTGTTATATAATGCCTTTGTTAAAGATTCAGTTACTGTACGCACCTATATATATTGTGTGTGTGAATCTTTACTTTATCTGTGTGCAGAATATGCCGGGGGACGGAACCTATATTTGGTGTGTATGACAGCCTGGGGTCACAGATAAGACACCCCATTGCTTTTGTCGGATTGGTGGATCATGTATGTCGTGGCTCAATCATATTTATGAGAACGGTTCACATACCTAAATACTCATTTTTTTCCTGCCGTAAATCGTGCAGTGTTAGCCACTTGCCGCTATGACAAGTCATTGGCGCCAATATGGCCACCCCTTCGATTTTAATCACACACCCCACCCCGTGCATGTTGTATAACAGATTGTGTCCTCCAAATTAATGGAGTGTTTGTATGTGGGAGAATATATCTCCATTTGGTATCTGTGATGTCCTGTTCGGTGAGGTTGGTAGAGTGTTCATATTGCCGCCCCACTTTCCCGCCAAATATACCCATACGATACAGGCGCACAGGTGATACCATTTCAGGGGAGGAGGATTATCCTCTCCCTATATATGTTCCGTTGTTGTCTCTGTGAGTCTTATGAGCTCACTTACTAAGCTAGATTATTCATAGCTTGTCATTTTTGATTTGCAGGCAAATGAGGCAACCGACGGGGAACAGTTTGGTCTGATATTTGGCTAGATCTAAGCCGCTTTTTTTGTCTACACCATCTTGATGATTTTTTTTCCAAGTCAAAACAATATTGGCTTGGGTGTGCAGAGGAGAAATCAGTCTGCACTTAGGGACCTCCGTCATTCCTTCCAATTACTGGGAGGCCGGGGGAAATAATCCCCTATTTTTCATCAAGACCTGGACGAAACTCCAGACGGAGTTATCTCCATTTTTGGTTCAACTCCTCATGGCAGGTGAAGAGAGATGGCGCCCATTTTATCCCTGTAATATCAGGAAGTATATTCTGCAACTTATGGACTGGAGGTGTCTCTCGATGTGAAGAGTCATACTTATTGGAGTGAACTTCGAAACCAGCACGGATCTTCCTGTGGTACAATGTCCCCACTGCGACATTGTGGATTCCTCTTTTTCTTGCGACGAAGCAGGTACCCATTTATATTCCGGGAAGCCGCATATCGATGTTCAGCTAGAGATGACACTAACGCATAGAGAGTTCTTCGTTCGCTGGAAACCCCAGCAACTTTGTTGAGAGTCTGTGCTTTATTCTTCCAGAATGTTGGGAGAGGGGCTTCTTATTCTTCCTGGTGAATCAGGGAAGTTATAGATATGCCGCAGTCACAGATGGAATGGTTCTTTTCTTCTGAGAGGTCGTCATAGTCTTCAGTTTATATGAACCCAGCTACACTTCTCTAGGGTTGTTAAATGTCGTGCTGAGACATTTGAGACTTCATCGTTTTCCCAGATTACGCATGCACGTCTTACCAATTACTGGAAATCACCTGGAGAGATTCAACTGGCTTCTGACCCATACTCAGGGATAGTCCTTCCTTTATCAACAACTCCAGTACGTCGTTGGAGCATTCGTGCTACAACTTGTCCTAACTGATGGACGTTTTTATCAAGGGTTGCAATCCCTTATTTTATGCAGATATAGTTTTATCCTCTCGAAACCCAGTCCAGATTGAGTGATCCAGACTTCAAGTCATGCACCATCATCAATTTTATAGAAGGGACCATTTGAGAACAGTTCCTCTTTTTTGTTGGTCAATCATGACTGACTTTTATCAATAACAACGATCCGCATCACCATTACCTTGATCAGTATCCAGAGAACCTTTGTTTACCTCAGTGGCACAGTGTGGAGTTTGGTCAAAATTAGGATGGGAGAGCCCAGCTGTTTTAGCGGTAGAAGAGGAAGAGGAGTGGGGTAGAACAGTATAAGTGTCATCATCGAACTGTTAGTGTGGGAGAAGAAAGACAGTGTAGAGAAGCCCGGTGTGGAGGGACTCTACATTCTCCTGATGTTTTTAGATTAGCAGTACATACATTATTTGAGAATGTATATTTTTGGTTGAGGTTTATATAGAGTGTACGGGAGACAGAGTCTCGTATTCCAACTTATGAGAGTCTGGCAATAAACATATATGTTCGTCAGGAGAGTTTTTCATTGTCTACGTGACCAGTGTTACACTGTTTGTTGTCGTAGAGAAATGTGCTACTGTGTTTATATATATATATATCTGCAGAGAATCCAGTGGGAGGTCGACCAACACACAGTCTCAGATATTTTATTCAAGGATAACAACTTGATAGAGATCTGTGGTTAAGTGGCCTATTCTCTGTTTTAGTCTTCAGGAAAGTAGTTTACCTTGTAATGTGGGTGGGGTCTATTCGACCATCATCCCATTCTTCTTTCAAAAGAGCCAATAACGACTCTATTCCTGGAGTCTTTTAGGAAAGAAACTGTCTCGAATCAACTGCCTATTCGGCGAACCTGAGGGACCAAATGAATCATATACCCTAGACTTTATTTCAGCCCATTGTATATGGTGCTCACACTTATTATCCCACAGGTGTTAGGATAAGTTTGAGGGCACGAAGCACCGGGCGCATTATGTTCTCCTTCCCGACGGCGCGGTGGCTTGGTAGCAGGCATAATGCGAATGTGTAGGACACATGGAAACACGCATCAAACGACTCGAAACAGGGTACAAGTATACAGCAGCAGAAAGACACTCGGAGTCATGTCTCATGACCCCGAGTGGGCCCGCCTCTAGAGAGTTCCATGAAAGCAAAGGGCCCAAACATTCAGGGAAAGGGACCGCTTGTGACGATTTTTTTAAAAATCACTGACAACTATGGATTGGCAAACAGACACAAGTACAACCACACCATTGACACAGTCTTACAGTCATAGTGAAGAACATGTTAGTTCCATGATAGAATCGACCGAAAATGTAAAGATTCCCTTTACAGCTGATTTAAAGGTAATGACATTCACGGGACAAACTCTGGCTTCGATTTCGATTTCACCTTTACTCCTACACCGTTCAACTTCAAGAAGTTATTGTTGCAGTTCATCACAGGCTCAGAATGATAGTCTCGGGTTTACCCTTGCAGGCTTATTAATCCGAAGGTGATTGTTTCCCATATGGGGTATTGGTCCTTATAAGGTAAAGAGTCTTACAGTCCATGCTTTGAGGCGATGGTGATCATGTCTCTCCACAGCACTCGATCGTGTGTGCTGCCAATTATTTCTGATACTGAAGTTCCTCCATGCCATGATGTCAAACTGTCTAGCATCTTCTCTCGTGATCTCCTCCTGCCTCTCTTTCCTACCAACTTTCCTATTGTGAGGACATACTCCAGCATTCCCCTTCTCAAGACATGAACAAAGAATGTGGAACTGTCTTCTTGTGATGCCAGTAACCAGTTCTCTTAGTGAGTGAACTTGTTTCAAGATATCGTCTTTCTCTTGCTCTTTCTATCCGTCCAAGGCGTTCTCACCTTTCTGATATAAAATCACAACACCGCAGCCTTCATATAAATACTCACTTGTCTGCTAATTGTCCACGATTCGCTCCAGTACATCAGGAGTGCCTCAAAATAACTCATACGAACTCCTGTCATCACCTCTATGTACATAGATAAAATGCAGGGAATATTCTTCATCTTGTGACATGTTGCCTGTTCTTGGCTATTCTACATTTAACTTACTTAATACATCTTCCATCTGCTGTTATTAAACTACTTAAATAATTAAATACATTGACTTGTTTCAGAATGGTTCCAATGACTTTTATGTTGCACTTGGGTGTACAATTTTATTTTGTAATAATCATTTGACTTTCTGTTGCAATTATATCTATCATTTCATGTAACTGCGTTTCATTTTCAGCGACCAAATCCATGTCATCAATATAACCCTGTCTGCTTACATTATGCCCACCAACTGTTATTCCTGGCATGTCTTGTCACTAACATTTCCCTGTACAAACTGAACTGCTCTGTTGATAGTGCCCAACCCTGTCTAACACCTTGTTTAATGTGTTGAAATGTTCCCAGTTGGTTGTCAGTTCTTATGGCTGCTCTTTGTTGCCGGTACATGTACATTATTATTCTCAAATATTTACAATCAATGTGTAAAATTCCCAACATGTCAATCATTTCTTCGTGGTAACCCTTGATCTTTTATCAAATGCCGCGGTGGAGTCAATATGAATATAATTAGGGGAACTACGGTGAAGCTGTGGAAATGTAAACAGTATAAAATAACACAAAGTAATTGTACCTTTACAGAACATGATTACGAAACAATACTAAGACGTTGCGGCGACTAGCCTTCATCAGCAAACACATACATCACACACAACACAACATATAGTTACGGAGAAGACACTCTGGTGATTACATTAATTTGTTTGCTGATGAAGGCTAGTCGCCGCAACGTCCTTGTATTGTTTTGTAATTATGTTTTGTAAAGCTGGATTGAGAAATTACTATGCCCCCACTAGATGCCTCCTGCGAGTCATTCACCATGGAAGAGATTAAAGCAGCCATCAAAAAATTGAAGAACAACAAAGCTGTTGGTGAAGATGAAATCTCAGGAGAAATGCTCAAAGCAGCAGATGAGAATACCTTACAACGTTTGTTACAGCTGATCAATGAAATCTGGCAAAGCGAATCCCCACCACAACAGTGGAAAGATGGTGTAATTTTCAAACTGCCCAAAAAGGGCGATATGTCTGATTGCAATAATTGGCGTGGTATCACTCTATTGTTAGTACCAGGAAAACATTTTTGTAGCATGTTACTTGAGAGATTGAAAAAGGCGATAGATGAAAGGCTCAGAGAAGAACAAGCAGGCTTCAGACCAAAACGGTCATGCATAGACCACATTTTCACCCTCAGAATAATCATTGAAGACTCCGTAGAATTCCAGTCGAAATTAATCACCAACTTTGTCGACTTTCAAAAAGCCTTCGACAGCATCCACCGTCCTTCACTTTGGAATCTACTTAACATCTATGGTTTTCCTACCAAATATACCAATGTCATAAAATCTTTCTACAAAGAAACACGTTGCTGCGTAAGAACAGAAACAGGCAACTCTGACTGGTTCTCAGTCGAAACAGGAGTGAAACAGGGTTGTGTCTTATCACCGATGCTTTTTGGAATAGCTATCGATTGGGTCATGCGCAAATGCACAAACAACACAAATATGGGTATCCATTGGGTTGACAAAATTCTAGAAGACCTGGACTTTGCCGACGACATAGTGCTTTTGAGTTCAACACACCCGGATGCCCAAGAGAAAATAAACCACCTCCAAAATGTTTCAGGGCAAATTGGTCTCCAAATTAACACCACAAAAACAAAGACTATTGATCTTACCAACAGTTCAGATGACACCAAATTGAACAGCTACGTTCTTGAAAAAGTCAACAGCTTCACATACCTAGGAAGCAAATTGACATCTACAGGGGACTCAACACCAGAAATATCATCTAGAATCGCACTGGCATCTAGTGCCTTCAATAAACTGTCAAACATCTGGAAGTCAAAGACATTCAGCAAACACACAAAATTTAAAATCTTCAACTCTTGTGTGATTCCAGTGTTAACGTATGGATGTGAAAGTTGGAAATCAACGGTAGCTTTAGATAAAAAAAATTAGACAATTTTGAGAACAAATGTCTTAGAAGACTTCTAAACATCCACTGGACAGACTATTCAATGGCCAAGTAAATATCCAAGATCTACAACAGGTAGCAGCGAACCGCCAAGCATGGAGAGTCAGGACCTCTGCCCTATGCGCCGCCTTAGGCTCAAGAGGAAAGACTAACTAACTAACTAAAGCTGGATTACCTTACGTTATTTCATAGTGTAGTCAATGGTGCACAAATGCAGATCTCATGTCATTTCAGCCATTCTTTCTTTAATGTTCTCAAGATGTATCTGGCGTTGTTTGTGCCTTAACTTCCACAAATCGACACTGCTCATTTCATATTTCTGTTGTTATTTTATTTCTTATTCTTCTCATTATATTTCTCAATAGTATTTTAGTTACATAACTCAATAAAATGATGTCAATTGCCACGAGAAAAAGAGTGTTGAAGTGCTCCATAGAACCATCTAATGGCGTTGGGAATGTGGTTTCTGAGGGAAATGCAAAGAATATCATGGATATTGTCGTGTCCTCCTTTAAAGTGTCGTCCCTGGAGTGAGGAGAGTCAACACCCACATTATAATATTATTTCCCTATCAATATCCTGGAGAATCCACCAGCTTCCGTCCAACACACTCCATCAGCCCGTGGACACCTTTTCCTATTATTCTCTCACTGTCGTACCATGCCCCCTCTCATACTTCCCCCAACGCAACATATTCAACAACTTTTGCTTCTAAAAATTAATAAAGATTAATTTATTAAAAGGAAAGTGTAACGTATATGAGACGTGTATGCGAAGAAAATGTGTCTCGTGTATTCTAATGTAAATGTATAGGTCAGACCACAGAGTTCATGTTCAGAGTCCACTCATCATGGCAAGGATCACACGACATCACAAGGCTCATCACAATGGACCTCACCGAAGTCGTGTCCTTCTCTCCAGACATGTCCTCCTCCAGGAGCTCTGATGACCATGAGATCTGAATCCCATGTAAATATAATCCGTGAAAAATACTATTATTGTTCCTAACACCACGGTTCCTAATAGTTTTAGAAAAACCAAGATCTCATAATTCCGCACAGTGAAAAATAATGGAACGCTGTCTCATGAACATGACGTTTTCTTCTAGCGAAATGTTCTATATTTTCACTCTTAAACAGTCATTGTATCTAGACTAAAGTGGCTTGCTTTATTTACTAGATATTGTCTGACAGTTCTGATTTCCTTGATACGTGGAACAACTACACTTCAATGTTTGCTTTCATCTAATGTGACCATCAGTTCTTACTGATCTAGTTCCACGTGGGCTGAACATCCATCACTTCAGGTGTGTTAACGATTGGTATGCACTCATGTAGGATACTTATACCATTCAGCTCCACCGAGCAATGTTTATCAGATTCTCCCGTTGCGAAAGTTGCTGGCCCATCTCTCTACATCATAATTTATCCGGGATCGGATTTTTCATTGGTTCCGGGTTCTTCATTCCAACCAGAGGGAACCTGTAAAATAGATCATACAACTGGTGAAAGCCTCCCCGTCACTGATCTCTATTAGATGATCGTGGCCATTGGCCCTTGCTCAGTAAAATACAATGAACCTACTCTGTCAGGGACAGATGACTCAACCCATTGGTTATCATCAGGCCAAGACAAGAAAAAAAAATCAACAAACAGAATGCGGAACCCCGCCCACCAGGGACACCTACTGGGAATATCCCAATTATCCCTCATTACTCAATTCTCAACTAGTAAAGGCTTATCAACACTTCACTAATCTATTTTCAACTAACAGTAGCAAGTATCACTTCCCTACTCTAGCTAGTTTCCACTAACAGTGCTAATCATCACACTAGTTAACAGGCTACAGTCTATATTAATTATAACTAATTATAATAGGTTCTACCTTAGGCAACACCGCAGTTAGATCAAATTACATCTACTCTTGCCATGACAGGCACGTGTAAAATTAAATTAACTCAATTCGCACACGGTAGACATTTTTCCAATCAGAACCGCAGTGCCGAAGCACGTCCGCCTCAATCAACGGTTTTAGTTCAACTCCCCTCTCCAATCATGGTTTTTGGCAACCTCCTAAAATTGGTCACGTGACGGTATTCTTCCTGTCCACACAGGTGTTATTTGGACATATCATCCATTGTCAATAATCTATCCTCCCTGGCTTAGTCACTGTCAGAGTTGTCATCACTTGTCCAGGACTCCCACAACAAACTAGCGAGTTACCGTATGGATACTACAACGGGTTTCCCCAACAAGATGCCAATCTTCTGTCGAGGGGTGACAATCCCAGCCATCCTTCCGTTTTATGTCGGGAAATTCTAAATGACAGACGGACTGTTTTCTGCCGAGCTGAGTGCTTCCGCTCTCAATCCAACCTGTTTATGAACTGTCAAATCGATGTATGATTCAGCTCACTCACTTCCCCTACACATCTGCAGCTGTTAATTTTGCCCGACCTGTGAAGGTTGACATCTGATTTGTTTTCTCTGTTAGTTAAAATAGTTGTGGCTGTGAAATCATCCCGTTTAATCAGAATGCCGTTATTGGCATCAACTGGTTACTCACGGTGTTTTCGTGACATAGGCCCCCTCTTAAGAGAGTAGTCCATCTCACTCTTCTCCACCGTGTGTTTAATCCAGATGATTCATTCTTCTTCTTCAGGAGCTGGGTGTCTTGATAAGAAATCCGCTCCAACATTTTCCTTCCCAGGAATGTACTCCACTGTGAAATTATAAGGTTGAAGTAACAACGACCAACGCATCAAACGGGCGTTGAGCTTCTGAGAAGTAGCCATGAACATCAGGGGCTGATGATCCGACTGGACTCGAAACTTAACTCCATACAAATATGGCTGGAATTTTTGCACTGCCCATACGAGGGACAAGCACTCTCTCTTGATGGTTGAATAATTCCTCTCTGCCTGGAGAAGTTTCTTACTTGCGTATGCTACAGGTTTCAAAACCGAAGCATCGTCTTTTCCTTCCTGTAACAGAGCTGCCCCAATCCCAATCGCACTCGCATCCGTTCTCAACACAAAAGGTTTGGAAAGGTCAGGGAGCTGTAATACAGGTTTGCTGACCAAGGCCTCCTTTAACTGACTATAGGCATTCTCACATTCTGGTGTCCAAATGATTTGGTCCGGGAATCCCTTTTTCAAGGTTTCCGTCAACGGAGCTCCCAGTTCAGTGAAATGTGGGATAAATTTGTGGTAGAACCCACACAACGAGAGAAAAGATCGCACATCCTTCTTCGTTTTTGGCCTTGGTGCATTTCTGATTTTCTCCAGGTTCTTCTCTTCTGGGACAATGTGTCCTGGAGTGATGGTGTGACCTAGAAATTCCAGAGTCTGGTAACCAATCATGCACTTGGTTGGACGAGCAGTAAGCCCTGCTTCCTTGAGTCCTATTAAACACTCTCTCCAAGGATTGCAAGTGGTCATCCAAGCTGTCACTGGAAATCAGAATATCATCCATGAATGAGATGATAGCCGGATCTAGTAAAGGATCTAGTAAAGTCCTCATCATGCGTGTAAACACACTAGGTGCATTGCTGAGTCCAAAGGGCATGACCTTGAATTCGTAGTGTCCACTGGGTGTACTGAAAGCCAACAGTGGTCGAATCTCCGGTTTGACTGGTATCTGATAGTAACCCCGACTCAGATCCTACCTTTGAAAAGTACCGAGCCTTATGGAGCCTAGCGAATAACTGGGTTGGATTCGGCAAAGGTTCCACCTGAAACTGTGTATGACTGTTCAGAAGTCGGTAATCTATACACAACCGGTGTTCTCCACTTGGTTTGCGTAACAAAACTACCCCCGCATTGTATGGGGATGTGGATGGTGCAATCACGTCATCCTCCAGCAGTTTCTCTATTTCCTCCTCCAGGGCATTTTCTTTAGAGAATGGCACTGGGTAAACCTTTTGACGAACAGGCTCCTGCGTGGTCAAAGTCATCTCGATTTCCACCAACCTCGTTCGTCCTGGTTTATCAGTCAGTATCCCCTTATGAGACTTGAGAACCTGGGTTATCTTTTCCCTCTCCTGGGAGGTCAGATCAGGGTTCACTTGCACATCCCTATAGGTTTCCTGGTGTACCAAGGGATATTCCCTGCCCTCGTTGGTCCCACTTCAGTCTCACTGCAACTGCCATTGCCATGAGGTGCGCTGCCTTGTCTCCGGGTCTCTCTTCGTATTTCCGCAAGAGATTGATATGGAAAATCTTCGACTTTCCCCGGATCCGGATCTGATAGTTGGTTCTGGATATCACCCTTTCCACGGGAAATGGTCCTTGCCAACCTATCTCCAGTTTGTTGTTTCCCGTTGGGAGTAGCAACAAAACTTTATCTCCCACCTCTAGAGATCTTTCTTTAGACCTACGGTTGTAGTAAGCCGCATGTCTTTTCCTGGCTTTTTTCAAGTTTTGATTCGCCAGAGTCCATCCCTTGTGAAGTTTTTCTTTCAATTCCTCCACGTATTTATAGGATGAGATCACTTCTTCTGACGTCCCCTCTTCAGTCCAACTCCTCAACATGGCTTCCAACGGTCCTTTGATTGGACGACCAAACAGCAACGTAGCGGGTGGTAGTCCTGTTGAGCCATGAGGGACTTCCCGATAGGCAAAGAGGGCTGCTGGGATATATTCATCCCACCTATCAGGTTTTTCCTGCGCTAGTTTCCTGAGCATTGTCATCAACGTGCCGTTGAAACGCTCTACTTGTCCATTGGCTTGAGGGTGGTAAGGGCTGGTATGTATGTGGTTAGAGTGAAACACCCTAAATACCTCCTCCATGAGTTTTCCACAAAACTGAGACCCATTGTCCGTCAGAATTTGATCCGGAAAGCCTAATCTGGTAAAGGCCTCCATCAGTGCGTCCGCCTACTCGTTTCGAGTCAATCGTGGTCAACGGTATGGCCTCACCCCACATTGTACAGCAATCCACCATTGTGAGTATATACATGTTCCTCTTCCTAGTCCTGGGAAGTGGACCCACGATATCGATGGCTACCCTCTCGAAAGGAGAGTTCATGATGGGCATCTCACCCAACACCACCGGTGCTGTCCAGTGTTTCGGTGCCACCCTCTGGCACTCAGGGCATGACTTCACATACCGACGCACATCATCTGTCATTCCCGGCCAATAGTAATGGCAGGAAATTCGCTGCATGGTGGCGGCAATACCCATGTGTCCACTAAAGGAGATGGTATGCCCCATATGAAGAATCTGGGACCGGTGAGCTTTCGGGACGACCAACTGACCGTATAGGTTGTCTCCCCTTCCTGCTCTCCTGTAGAGTATCCTATTCTTCATGTAGTACTGCCCCCGTCATGGTGGATCAGCACTTTTCTGCAGCTTTCTGTAGCAAGGACGTAAAGTAGCATCCTCACTCTGGGCAGTTCGTAGCTCCCCCGGCATTGGGTTAGTCACAATTGCTTCTGCCTCTTCCGTTCTCGTCTGAGAGCGAGTCTGCATTGCTCCCATATGGATTGCCTCTCTGGGCATTCCCAGAAAGACATACCGGCAACCTAGGATTACTGGGAAAATGGGATCGGTCAATACAGCGGCCTTGATGGTGCCGATGACATACCTTGACCGAATCTCCACATTAGCAATGGGCAACTTCATGGCTACAGCACTCTTCTGTGCAGGCTGTATCTCCCATGTCTCACCTGTGAATTGTTCTGGATGTACCAGATCCGCAGAAATCACGGCCTCCCCGTCCAGTCCTGTGTCGTACAAACACTCCACTTGACGACCGTTAACCTCTACCAATTCCACTACAGGTGGTTTTTCCTGGTCTGGAGTCTCTTCCTCGGCCTCGACCTGTTCGGTGGGCTCCACCTTAGGTTTCCCGGGGCACACGACGAATTGAGTGTCTCCTGACTTTTCCCTGCAGTCAATAGCATTGTGCGTGTTTGACTTGCATTGGTTGCACCATTTCCCTGTCCTAGATTTTCTATTGCCGGACTTGAGTGAGCTCTCCTGGTGGCGAGCTTCCTTGTTGACCTTGGCATTTTCCGTGACAACCTCCTTGGAAGTCACTTGACATGCTGCGAAGTGAGGGTTCTTAGCCTTCGATTTGCAGTCCCTCGTATTGTGAGAGGGTGACTTACAAATTGAACACCACTTCTCCGACCACGGTCGTTTTGGTGTAGAGCTTGAAGTGCTCTTGCTTCCGTCCTTCTTCTTCTCTGAACTATCCTCTGATTTTTGCACATAAGGTTCCCCCTTTTTGGTTCCTGAGTTTTTGGCTTTCTTCTTGTCATGTTTCTCCTGACTTTTGGTGTTGGTGGAAAGGTTTTCCCCTGCCTCCCCATGTACCTCGACGAACCGTTCTGCTAATTTTGTCACGAGGTCAATACGTTCCGCTCCTTGTTCTCCCAGGAACGTCCTGAGAGGTTTAGACATGTGCTTCTTCAGCTGGTCGACCACCATGAGCTCTTCCAGACTCTCATAGTCATGTGCGAACCCAGCCAAATCCATCCACTTATGGAGATACGATTTTAGACGCAATCTGTAGGCGGCAAACAACTCCCCCGGTTCTCGTTTCGCTGCTCGAAATTTTTTCCGGTAGGTATGTGACGTAACCTCGAATCGTTTCAGCAGAGCCGTCTTTAACTCTTCATAATTGTTCTCATGTCTGGGTGACAGGTGAGAATAAACCTCGTAGCCGGTCCCGCATAATCCCTGGGATAGCTTGAGATTCCATTTGTTACGCTCCAGACCCATAGCAACTGACATAGCCTCGAAGCGTTGAAGGTACTGGTCAATCTTCTCTTTGTCCTCCTCGTAGACCGCTAAAGGAAACTTCATAGCATGGTACCCATGTCCACCTACTGGTGTTGAGCCTGGGATGGAGGAACCTCCAACTGCTCCCTCAGTTTCTCCATTAGATTGACTCTTCAACTCGAGCTCCCTCATCCGGTACTCGTGCTCCCTTTTCTGAGCCTCCTGCTCCGCTTCCCGTTTCCTAGCAGCTTCCTCAACTTCAAGTTTCCTAGCTGCCTGCTCAGCTTCCAATTTCTTAGCTGCTTGCTCAGCTTCCAATTTCCTCGCAGCTTGTTCTGCTTCCAATTTCCTAGCTGCTTGCTCAGCTTCCAATTTCCTCGCAGCTTGTTCTGCTTCCAATTTCCTAGCTTCTTGTTCCAACTCCATCCTTCTCAATTCCAACTCGGCCTTTCGATCTTCCCTTTCTGCTTGACGATACTCTCTCTCTCTCCACTTCCTGTATGTAATCCGTTAGAGCAGAACCCGACAATCCCATGTCTTCCCTCTTTGCCTTTAATTCTGCAGTGGTTAGGTTAGGAGTGGCCATTTTACAGAGAGGAAAGCTAGCAGGTCGAGTACAATATAACTGCAAATTACTATACAGATATATGACCAAGTACTATAAATCTAGATATTACCACACACAGCACATTCACTCAGTGACAAGAGTAGAATCAGGACCACAGACCTATGCAGACGTGTGAAGTGTGAACAGGTAAGATATTAGTCCTAACCCCTATCCACATTCACTCTAGCTGGATTCTCCAATATGATATCTCCGTCTATAACTAAGGATCCCGTGTCAAAAGACCCCGTAGGCAACACCGCAGTTAGATCAAATTACATCTACTCTTGCCATGACAGGCACGTGTAAAATTAAATTAACTCAATTCGCACACGGTAGACATTTTTCCAATCAGAACCGCAGTGCCGAAGCACGTCCGCCTCAATCAACGGTTTTAGTTCAACTCCCCTCTCCAATCATGGTTTTTGGCAACCTCCTAAAATTGGTCACGTGACGGTATTCTTCCTGTCCACACAGGTGTTATTTGGACATATCACCCATTGTCAAGAATCTATCCTCCCTGGCTTAGTCACTGTCAGAGTTGTCATCACTTGTATTGACTCCCACAACAAACTAGCGAGTTACCGTATGGACACAACAACGGGTTTCCCCAACAAGCTGCCAATCTTCTGTCGAGGGGTGACAATCCCAGCCATCCTTCCGTTTTATGTCGGGAAATTCTAAATGAGAGACGGACTGTTTTCTTCCGAGCTGAGTGCTTCCGCTCTCAATCCAACCTGTTTATGAACTGTCAAAGCGATGTATGATTCAGCTCACTCACTTCCCCTACACATCTGCAGCTGTTAATTTTGCCCGACCTGTGAAGGTTGACATCTGATTTGTTTTCTCTGTTAGTTAAAATAGTTGTGGCTGTGAAATCATCCCGTTTAATCAGAATGCCGTTATTGGCATCAACTGGTTACTCGCGGTGTTTTCGTGACAGATATACAGAAAACCCAACGAGCAAGTCCTACAAGAGGCACATCAAAACTGCAAATTGATTAGAGAAATTAGACGTAGGCGGTCAAATTTTTTTGGGCACATTTTGCGAAGAAATAAACTGGAGAACTTGTGACAACTGGCAAAAAGGGAAAAGAACAAGGTGAAAGACAAAGAAGTAAATACCTCGATGGCTTGACCACATGGCATGATCGGGACAAGAACACAGAGATTATCTACGACTTTGGTGATCGTGTAAGATAGCAAAACATTACCCCCGAAGCTTACCTGCATGGCACATGATGATGATGACTCAATAAACTAATTGTGCGATGTTCTCCACAATCCGTCGCACCAGATTTCTTGAGTAGATCTATGACAATAGAGTTCAAGAGATCTTTAGGTTTATACCCACTGTTATAGGTATCATTCAACCGTTTTATTATTATTTCTATGCCCAATTCACCAACAGCTTTGCTTTGATCGACGCTGTTGCTATAGACCAAATACAAGTGGGAAGATAACATCAAGAGATGGACGAACATCAATCTGACAGAATGTACAGTCAGGGCGATATTCAGACAGTCAGCCAGTGTTGGAGATCCATTGCAGCCAACCTTCATTGTGGAGACGGCACCTGATTGACTGATGTAATGTGGCTCCGGGGATTGATCTTTTCTCGTGTTTTGAATAGCATCTTCACTTCTGTAATAACGAGTCTAATGTTTGCTCTGCATCCTTGCTTTAGGTAGGTAACCATAGTCCTAGACAGTTACTGCCCTTAGATATTGAAATATTTGGCTTACACGTATTCAAGACCAGGGAGAATTGTGAAGGAAGATTCTGGTGCTTTTGCCTTGACCACAAGTAGCCTGACTATGGAGGCTATGGCAGTAAGTAAAGCAATAACATGGCTCGAGACACAGACATTCACTAGGGCATGTGTCCTTAGCGACTCAATGAGTATGCACAGGAAGGTATAGATGGAGTGGGTCTGAAGACAGCGGTTGTTGTCTCTGGAGACCTTGAATTCGTAGTGTCCACTGGGTGTACTGAAAGCCAACAGTGGTCGAATCTCCGGTTTGACTGGTATCTGATAGTAACCCCGACTCAGATCCACCTTTGAAAAGTACCGAGCCCTATGGAGCCTAGCGAATAACTGCGTTGGATTCGGCAAAGGTTCCACCTGAAATTGTGTGTGACTGTTCAGAAGTCGGTAGTCTATACACAACCGGTGTTCTCCACTTGGTTTCCGTAACAAAACTACCCCTGCATTGTATGGGGATGTGGATGGTGCAATCACGTCATCCTCCAGCAGTTTCTGTATTTCCTCCTCCAGGGCCTTTTCTTTAGAGAATGGCACTGGGTAAACCTTTTGACGAACAGGTTCCTGCGTGGTCAAAGTCATCTCGAACTCCACCAACCTCGTTCGTCCTGGTTTATCAGTCAGTATCTCCTTATGAGACTTGAGAACCTGGGTTATCTTTTCCCTCTCCTGGGAGGTCAGATCAGGGTTCACTTGCACATCCCTATAGGTTTCCAGGTGTACCAATGGATATTCCCTGCCCTCGCTGGTTCCCACTTCAGTCTCCACTGCAACTGCCATTGCCATGAGGTGAGCTGCCTTGTCTCCGGGTCTCTCTTCGTATTTCCGCAAGAGGTTGATATGGAAAATCTTCGACTTTCCCCGGATCCGGATCTGATAGTTGGTTCTGGATATCACCCTTTCCACGGGAAATGGTCCTTGCCAACCTATCTCCAGTTTGTTGTTTCCCGTTGGGAGTAGCAACAAGACTTTAGTCTCCCACCTCTAGAGATCTGTCTTTAGACCTACGGTTGTAGTAAGCCGCATGTCTTTTCCTGGCCTTTTTCAAGTTTTGATTTGCCAGAGTCCATCCCTTGTGGAGTTTTTCTTTCAGTTCCTCCACGTATTTGTAGGATGAGATCACTTCTTCTGACGTCCCCTCTTCAGTCCAACTCCTCAACATGGCTTCCAACGGTCCTTTGATTGGACGACCAAACAGCAACGTAGCGGGTGGTAATCCTGTTGAGCCATGAGGAACTTCCCGATAGGCAAAGAGGGTTGCTGGGATATATTCATCCCACCTATCAGGTTTTTCCTGCGCTAGTTTCCTGAGCATTGTCATCAACGTGCCGTTGAAACGCTCAACTTGTCCATTGGCTTGAGGGTGGTAAGGGCTGGTATGTGTGTGGTTAGAGTGAAACACCCTAAATACCTCCTCCATGAGTTTTCCACAAAACTGAGACCCATTGTCCGTCAGAATTTGATCAGGGAAGCCTAATCTGGTAAAGGCCTCCATCAGTGCGTCCGCCACTCTTTTCGAGTCAATCGTGGTCAACGGTATGGCCTCACCCCACATTGTACAGCAATCCACCATTGTGAGTATATACATGTTCCTCTTCCTAGTCCTGGAAAGTGGACCCACGATATCGATGGCTACCCTCTCGAAAGGAGAGTTCATGATGGGCATCTCACCCAACACCACCGGTGCTGTCCAGTGTTTCGGTGCCACCCTCTGGCGCTCAGGGCATGACTTCACATACCGACGCACATCATCTGTCATTCCCGGCCAATAGTAATGGCAGGAAATTCGCTTCATGGTGGCGGCAATACCCATATGTCCACTAAAGGAGATGGTATGTCCCATATGAAGAATCTGGGAACGGTGAGCTTTCGGGACGACCAACTGACCATATAGGTTGTCTCCCCTTCCTGCTCTCCTGTAGAGTATCCTATTCTTCATGTAGTACTGCCCCCGTCCTGGTGGATCAGCACTTTTCTGCAGCTTTTTGTAGCAAGGACGTAAAGTAGCATCCTCACTCTGGGCAGTTCGTAGCTCCCCCGGCATTGGGTTAGTCACAATTGCTTCTGCCTCTTCCGTTCTCGTCTGAGAGCGAGTCTGCATTGCTCCCATATGGATTGGCTCCCTGGGCATTCCCAGAAAGACATACCGGAAACCTAGGATTACTGGAAAAATGGGATCGGTCAATACAGCGGCCTTGATGGTGCCGGTGACGTACCTTGACCGAATCTCCACATTAGCAGTGGGCAACTTCATGGCCACAGCACTCTTCTGTGCAGGCTGTATCTCCCATGTCTCTCCTGTGAATTGTTCTGGATGTACCAGATCCAGAGAAATCACGGCCTCCCCGTCCAGTCCTGTGTCGTACAAACACTCCACTTGACGACCGTTAACCTCTACCAATTCCACTACAGATGGCTTTTCCTGGTCTGGAGTCTCTTCCTCGGCCTCGACCTGTTCGGTGAGCTTCACCTTAGGTTTCCCGGGGCACACGACGAATTGGGTGTCTCCTGACTTTTCCTTGCAGTCAATAGCACTGTGCGTATTCGACTTGCATTGGTTGCACCATTTCCCTGTCCTAGATTTTCTATTGCCGGACTTGAGTGAGCTCTCCTGGTGGCGAGCTTCCTTGTTGACCGTGGCATTTTCCGTGACAACCTCCTTGGAAGTCACTTGACATGCTGCGAAGTGAGGGTTCTTAGCCTTCGATTTGCAGTCCCTCGTATTGTGAGAGGGTGACTTACAAATTGAACACCACTTCTCCGACCACGGTCGTTTTGGTGTAGAGCTTGAAGTGCTCTTGCTTCCCTCCTTCTTCTTCTCTGAACTATCCTCTGATTTTTGCACATAAGGTTCCCACTTTTTGGTTCCTGAGTTTTTGGCTTTCTTCTTATCATGTTTCTCCTGACTTTTGGTGTTGGTGGAAAGGTTTTCCCCTGCCTCCCCATGTACCTCGACGAACCGTTCTGCTAATTTTGTCACGAGGTCAATACGTTCCGCTCCTTGTTCTCCCAGGAACGTCCTGAGAGGTTTAGACATTTGCTTCTTCAACTGGTCGACCACCATGAGCTCTTCCAGACTCTCATAGTCATGTGCGAACCCAGCCAAATCCATCCACTTATGGAGATACGATTTTAGACGCAAACTGTAGGCGGCAAAAAACTCCCCCGGTTCTCGTGTCGCTGCTCGAAATTTTTTCCGGCAGGTATGTGACGTAACCTCGAATCGTTTCAGCAGAGCCGTCTTTAATCCGTCGTAATTGTTATCATGTCCCGGTGGCAGGCGAGAATAAACCTCGTAGCCGGTCCCGCGTAATCCCTGGGATAGCTTGAGATTCCATTTGTTACGCTCCAGACCCATAGCAACTGACATAACCTCGAAGCGTTGGAGGTACTGGACAATCTTCTCTTTGTCCTCCTCGTAGACCACTAACGGAAACTTCATAGCATGGTACCCATGTCCACCTACTGGTGTTGAGCCTGGGATGGAGGAACCTCCAACTGCTCCCTAAGTTTCCCCATTAGATTGACTCTTCAACTCGAGTTCCCTCATCCGGTACTCGTGCTCCCTTTTCTGAGCCTCCTGCTCTGCTTCCCGTTTCCTAGCAGCTTCCTCAACTTCAAGTTTCCTAGCTGCCTGCTCAGCTTCCAATTTCTTAGCTGCTTGCTTAGCTTCCAATTTCCTCCCAGCTTGTTCTGCTTCCAATTTCCTAGCAGCCTGCTCTGCTTCCAATTTCCTAGCTTCTTGTTCCAACTCCATCCTTCTCAATTCCAACTCGGCCTTTCGATCTTCCCTTTCTGCTTGACGATACTCTCTCTCCACTTCCTGTATGTAATCCGTTAGAGCAGAACTCGACAGTCCCATTTCTTCCCCCTTTGCCTTTAATTCTGCAGTGGTTAGTTTAGGAGTGGCCATTTTAGAGAGGTAAGCTAGCAGGTTGAGTAATATAACTGCAAATTAATATACAGATATATGACCAAGTACTATAAATCTAGATATTACCACACCCAGCTCATTCACTCAGTGACAAGAGTAGAATCAGGACCACAGACCTATGCAGACGTGTGAAGTGTGATCAGGTAAGATATTTGTCCTAACCCCTATCCACATTCACTCTAGTAGAGATTCTCCAATATGATATCTCCGTCTTATAACTAAGGAACCCGTGTCAAAAGACCCCGTTGTCAGAGGATCCCACTGTCCAAAGATCACATTTACGAGAGATCCCGCTGTCCAAGGATTTCGTTCACGAGAGATCCCGCTGTCCAAAGATCCCGTTTACGAGAGATCCCGCTGTCCAAATATCCCGGACGAGCCCCCAAATAATGTCGTGTCCTCCTTTAAAGTGTCGTCCCTGGAGTGAGGAGAGTCAACACCCACATTATAATATTTTTTCCCTTATCAATATCCTGGAGAATCCACCAGCTTCCGTCCAACACACTCCATCAGCCCATGGACACCTTTCCCTATCACTCTCTCACTGTCGTACTATGCCCCCTCTCATACTTCCCCAACGCAACATATTCAACAACTCTTGCTTCTAAAAATTAATAAAGATTAATTTATTAAAAGAAAAGTGTAACGTATATGAGACGTGTATGCGAAGAAAATGTGTGTCGTGTATTCTAATGTAAATGTATAGGTCAGACCACAGAGTTCATGTTCAGAGTCCACTC
This sequence comes from Cepaea nemoralis, assembly GCA_014155875.1. Classification (NCBI taxonomy): domain Eukaryota; kingdom Metazoa; phylum Mollusca; class Gastropoda; order Stylommatophora; family Helicidae; genus Cepaea; species Cepaea nemoralis. The sequence goes on along the minus strand of JACEFZ010015744.1, from coordinate 46,183 downwards.
ATCATGGCAAGGATTACACGACATCACAAGAATCAGCACAATGGACCTCACCGAAGTCGTATCCTTCTCTCCAGACATGTCCTCCTCCAGGAGCTCTGATGACCATGAGATCTGAATCCCATGTAAATATAATCCGTGAAAAATACTATTATTGTTCCTAACACAACGGTTCCTAATAGTTTTAGAAAAAACCAAGATCTCATAATTCCGCACAGTGAAAAATAATGGAACGCTGTCTCATGAACATGACGTTTTCTTCTAGCGAAATGTTCTATATTTTCACTCTTAAACAGTCATTGTATCTAGACTAAAATGGCTTGCTTTATTTACTAGATATTGTCTGACAGTTCTGATTTCCTTGATACGTGGAACAACTACACTTCAATGTTTGGTTTCATCTAATGTGACCATCAGTTCCTACTGATCTAGTTCCACGTGGGCTGAACATCCATCACTTCAGGTGTGTTAACGATTGGTATGCACTCATGTAGGATACTTATACCATTCAGCTCCACCGAGCAATGTTTATCAGCTTCTTCCGTTGCGAAAGTTGCTGGCCCATCTCTCTACATCATAATTTATCCGGGATCGGATTTTTCATTGGTTCCGGGTTCTTCATTCCAACCAGAGGGAACCTGTAAAATAGATCATACAACTGGTGATAGCCTCCCCGTCACTGATCTCTATTAGATGATCGTGGCCATTGGCCCTTGCTCAGTAAAATACAATGAACCTAACTCTGTCAGGGACAGATGACTCAACCCATTGGTTATCATCAGGCCAAGACAAGAAAAAAAAATCAACAAACAGAATGCGGAACCCCGCCCACCAGGGACACCTACTGGAATATCCCAATTATCCCTCATTACTCACTTCTCAACTAGTAAAGCTTATCAACACTTCACTAATCTATTTTCAACTAACAAAGCCAAGTATCACTTCTCTACTCTAGCTAGTTTTCCACTAACAGTGCTAATCATCACACTCTAGTTTTAACAAGGCTACAGCTATATTAATTAGAACTAATTATAATAGGTTCTACCTTAGGCAACACCGCAGTTAGATCAAATCACATCTACTCTTGCCATGACAGGCACGTGTAAAATTAAATTAACTCAATCCGCACACGGTAGACATATTTCCAATCAGAACCGCAGTGCCGAAGCACGTCTACCTCAATCAACGGTTTTAGTTCAACTCCCCTCTCCAATCATGGTTTTTGGCAACCTCCTAAAATTGGTCACGTGACGTGGTTGATGTAATGCAGGTGTTATTTGGGCATATCATCCATTGTCAAGAATCTATCTTCCCTGGCTTAGTCACTGTCAGAGTTGTCATCACTTGTTTTGACTCCCACAACAAACTAGCGAGTTACCGTATGGATACAACAACGGGTTTCCCCAACAAGCTGCCAATCTTCTGTCGAGGGGTGACAACCACAGCCATCCTTCCGTTTTATGTCGGGAAATTCTAAATGACAGACGGACTGTTTCCTGTCCCTAGCTGGCAATTCCGCTTGTCTCTGACTGTTGATAAACTGTCAAAGCGATGTATGATTCAGCTCACTCACTTCCCCTACACATCTGCAGCTGTTAATTTTGCCCGACCTGTGAAGGTTGACATCTGATTTGTTTTCTCTGTTAGTTAAAATAGTTGTGGCTGTGAAATCATCCCGTTTAATCAGAATGCCGTTATTGGCATCAACTGGTTACTCACGGTGTTTTCGTGACAATATTGAGTGTTAAATTCATTGCATTGTATATTGTTACCGTGTTTTCAAAAAACGATGCATGTGGGCGTGTAGGTGACATTTGCGCAATTTTACAACATTTCATTCGTTGGAACATTTGTACTTCTGAAATGGAGGTAATGAAAACAAATAAAAACACAAAATAGTGTATTTTTGTTTCTCCTGCAGCCAACAGGCGCTTCTTCTTCTTCTTCTTCTTCTTCTTCTTCTTCTTCTTCTTCTTCTTCTTCTTCTTCTTCTTCTTCTTCTTCTTCTTCTTCTTCTTCTTCTTCTTCTTCTTCTCCTCCTCCTCCTCCTCCGCCTCCGCCGCTGCCGCCGCCGCCGCCGCCACCGTCGCCTCCTCCTCCTCCTCCTTCTTCTTCTTCAAGACGTTTATTTTATATAAAGCAATGTATATTTATAAGGTGTAATGAGTGTTTCTTTTGATTGTGTATATCACAGAGCATTGCCGTTTGTTAGTGTAAAGTGTCACATGTGTTAAGAAAAAAAAATACATACGTATACATTTTGGCAATATGACATTTATGGCATACTCCATGTAAACACACATTCCTTGCATATGCTTCATTTCCAGCTGTACAAGCGGAATGCATGTTACACTTGTCCATCTCTCTCTCTCTCTCTCTCTCTCTCTCTCTCTCTCTCTCTCTCTCTCTCTCTCTCTCTCTCTCTCTCTCTCTCACACACATTCTATTTTGATTATCTCGTGCTTTCTGGAGATAGCAGTACATTGATTGCCGTGAGCGTGGGCAATAACCTTTAAATTATCGTTCCCATTAAAATGTGGCTTCCTATAATTACATGGCTCACATTAGTTACAGAGGTGAAGGATCACATGTTTGGTGTTGTTGGCCTGATATCAAATTATATGGTGACGCTCTAGTGCCTTGTAAATGTCCATGACACATTTTGTTCAGGGGATAAGAAGCGGATATTTATAACTAGCAATTTGAGTCTGTGACATGTCCCCAGGGAGATAATTGGTCCAAAGTTGTGATAATGTCTGGGTGTCAAATACAATGGGAAGGACTTAAACCTGACCACTTCAAGCCTAGGTACCTCAAGGGCTCATTTAATTTATTTATACAATGTGCCATATCATTACCATATAACATCATATTACTACTTGGTATATCAAATGCCATGGCGAAAGTAGCCTTTAGCAAGATGAAAAACATTCTGACCAATAAAAAGATGTCAATTGAAACGAGAAAAAGAGTGTTGAGGGGATTCATAGAACCTGTTCTTTTGTATGGATGTGAAACTTGGACAATGAGCAGTCAAGCTGAAAAACATCTGATGCCTGCAGAAATGTGGTTTCTGAGGAAAATGCAAAGAATACCATGGACAACAGAAAAACCAATGACCAAGTATTACAGGAGACAAATGAACATCGTAAACCGATTAGAGAAATTAGACGTAGACAGTCAAAATGTTTTGGACTTGTTATGAGAAGAAATGGATTGGAGAACTTGGTGACAACTGGCAAGATCGAAGGGAATAGACCAAGAGGAAGACCGAGAGGAGAAATACCTGGATGGCTTGGTCACACGGCATGGACGAGACAGGAACACTGAGCTGATCCACAACACTGGTGATCGAGTGAAATGGCGAGTCATGACCGCCCAGGCATTCCGGCATGGCACATGATTGATTGATTGATTGATTGATATCGAATTGTTTAAAGGCTGCCACACACACACACACACACACACACACACACACACACACACACACACGCACGCCTGCACGCACGCACGCACACACACACACACACACACGCATACATATGTTATTGCCAATGATACAGATACACATCCACAACAGAATTCATTCCCCGGGAAGGTTAACCCGGTCAACAAATGCCCGCAGAAGTCGGATGTGTCGGCCTAACGGCGCAAGAACGTAGCACTGCTGTAAACAGGCACAACGCAGTCACATCCGAAAAAAAATCCGGATGAACGAAGAAGAAGAAGAAGAATTCATTCTGCACATTCAAATATAATAATGAGAACAAAAATAATAATGTGTGTGAAACGTTTATTTCATACAAAGCAATGTATATTTACATGTGTAATGTGTGTTTCTTTTGTTTGTGTATATCACAGAGCTACAAACCCACATTATTCTTCTCATAACCATTCTATTTGCTACCTCTGGCTGTTTTTCTCTCTCCACCGGAATGGAGTATGTTATATTCCTCGGAAGTTGTAATGCTCTCTGGTCTCAGATATAACTAACATGTGAATATTCAGTCATCTCAATCGTTCCTTAATGTGATAAAAATCTAGGATGAATGTGATTAATTTTGTGTGGCCTTGGAAGGCCAGTCAAAAAATGAATGCCTTTCCCCCCGGAGGGGGAAGTAAGAATTGCGATCAGGAGATAGTTCGGAAGTTTAGGTCTCGATTACTATTTAAAAATTGAATGTCAAACAAAGATGTTGTTTATAAACTGAAAGTACTTAAAGATGAGAAACATATTTTATAAGTAATTTAAACCTATTTTCTACTTATTATAATATTTTACTTTATTCTTAATGATTATAATTCAAAACAATATACTATAGAGATTTTTATGTTAATTAATAACATTATAGCTAAGTGTGTGAATTCCTTTTTTAATTTCTAGTAGTCTCCCTTAGAATAATATTAGATATTTATGTCCCATGCATGCGCAGTTGCATAGGGGACAAATTTAGAATTAACACACGCAGACATGTGACTTGAATCGAATATATATATATATATATATATATATATATATATATATATATATATATATATATATATATATATATATATATATATATATATATATATATATATATATAGATATATATATATTAATGAATCAACAATTTCGTTCCACATATATATGTATGTAGAATGTTTGCTTAGATGTTCAACATTTGCATGTAGCTCACATGTTGCAGCTTGCTATTGACCGCGTTTGTATAAGACGTTGCATAGGGGAAGTAATACACTATATTTTTACAAGGAAAGCAATCGACACCTCTATTATGTCCCCTATCTAACACAGCCCTTGGTCCGCAAGGTGTCAGCTAACAACAACAACAACAACAACAACAACAACAACAACAACAACAACAACAACAACAACAACAACAACAACAACACAACTTTATTTTGAAAGTGTTAAGAATTGGGCACGCAGGCCCGTCTAAAATTCTGCCCTTTTATCACTCTCTTTCATACATTATACCATTCACACATCATTCAAGGCTAACTGAAAACAGCAACAAAATAAAAGATATGCATTATAAAGACATGTGGAAAATGAAAAATCAATACTACACGACTCAGTAATAGTAATAACTGGTGTGGCACTTGTTATTAGCTATGTGGAATATACTGGCCTACCAAAAGGGGACTGGCTGTTATACTAGGGTTTTATTATTATTATTTCTATTATTAAGGGGGAAGGTAATCCGTACTGAGATAGTGTTCAAATAATTTGCGATTATATGTATACGGATTACTCCAACTCCAGACAGAGGCAGGCCCAGTTAATATTATAAGCGTTTACGCCCCAACACTAACTGCAGCATCAGAATCTAAAGACAAGTTCTATGACGACCTTAGCAAAGAAGTCAGTGAAACACCAGAGAAACAACATCTTTTTATCCTGGGGGATTTCAATGCCAGGGTTGGCTCCGACCACAAATCTTGGCCTTCATGTCTAGGACAGTTTGGCGTTGGGAAGATCAATGACAATGGACAACGTCTCTTGGAATTCTGCAGCCACCATAATCTGTGCGTGACCAACACCTTCTTTGACACGAAACCTCAACACAAGGTGTCATGGAGGCACCCCAGATCAAAGAACTGGCATCAGCTCGACTTGGTGCTCACTAAACGCAGCAACCTCCACAATGTACGGCTGACTCGCAGCTACCATAGTGCTGACTGCGACACCGACCATTCACTCGTCTCCAGCAAGGTGAAGATAAAGCCCAAGAGAATCTACAGAAGCCGAACAGAAGGAAGACCACGCATTGACACCAGTGGCACCCAAAATAAAGAGAAGGTCAAAAAATTCATGCAGCTCTAGCGGATACTCTGCCTGGCCCCACAAACGGAAATTCCACCGAGAGATGGAGTCATTTTCGCGACACCATCTACAATACAGCACTATCAACATTTGGCAAGAAGCAAACTAAGTCAATCGACTGGTTTGAAGCACACTCTGAAGAGATGCTCCCAGTCCTGGAGATAAAGAGACATGCATTCTCAATGTATAAAACATCACCTTCAGAGAAAACACTGCAGGCATTGCGAACGGCCAGAAATAGAGTATAACAGATGGCAAGAAGATGTGCGAACAGGTACTGGCTACAGCTCTCTGCTCAAATTCAAACTTGTGCAGACACTGGAAATATAAGAGGAATGTACGAGGGCATCAAGCAAGCTGTCGGTCCATCAAAAAATAAGATGGCCCCTTTACGATCAACTAAGGGGGTAATCATAAAAGATCGAGCGAAACAAATGGATCGCTGGGTAGAACACTACTCAGAGCTATACTCAGTGGATAACACTGTCAGCGAAGAAGCTCTGGAAGCCATCGATCAACAGTCCGCCATGCATGCCTTGGATAACGAACCTTGCCTCACAGAAATCAGCGAAGCACTAGACTCTCTCAAATCCGGCAAGGCACCTGGAAAAGATAGTATTCCACCTGAAATTTTAAAATGTAGCAAAGAAACAATCATCCCAGAACTGTATGCAATATTTCAGCTCTGCTGGAGAGAAAAATCAGTACCACAAGATATGAAAGACGCAAACATCGTTACCCTTTATTAAAACAAAGGCGACAGACGCGACTGCAACAACTATCGCGGCATTTCCCTACTCAGCATTACAGGCAAGATTTTTGCCAGAGTAATCCTTAAAATATTACACATTCTTGCTGAAAGAATCTACCCCGAATCGCAGTGCGGATTTAGACCCAACAGGTCCACCATCGATATGATTTTCTCACTCCGGGAGCTCCAAGAGAAGTGCAGCGAACAGAGGAAGCCATTATATATTGCCTTCATCGACCTCACAAAAGCATTTGACCTCGTGAGCATAAGCGGCCTTTTTAAGGTCCTTGAAAAGGTAGGATTTCTACCAACCCTTCTTAGTCTCGTGAAATCATTCCACGAAAACATGCAGGGGACCATTTTATTTGACGGCTCAACATCCCAGTCATTCAGCTTCAGCAGTGGAGTAAAGCAAGGCTGCGTGCTTGCTCCTACACTCTTTGGTATCTTCTTCGCTGTTCTCTTAAGGCAGGCATTTGGGACTGCCACTGAAGGCATATACCTCCACACAAGATCTGACGGCAAACTTTTTAATCCATCAAGACTCAAGGCAAAGACCAAAATAAGATCAAGATGCGAAATAGAACTACTTTTTGCAGATGATGCAGCACTGACTACTCATATAGCAGAAGATCTCCAACGGCTCATAGATCATTTCGCAGCCGCCTGCATAGACTTTGGGCTCACCATTAGCCTAAATAAAACACAGGTGATGGAACAAGATGCTGGTGCGCCTCCGTCAATCAAAATTTATAATTACGATTTGAAGGTCGTCCACGATTTTGTGTATTTGGGGTCGACAATATCAGATAATCTTTCATTAGAGACAGAAATCTACAGACGCATTAGAAAGGCAGCCACAACATTTTCATGGCTAGCTAAAAGAGTTTGGGAGAATAATAGACTAACAGAACGTACAAAAGCTCAAGTATATAAAGCTTGTGTTGTTAGCACACTACTCTATGGGTCTGAATCCTGGACCCTGTACTCAAGACAGGAAAGGAAGTTGAATTCCTTCCACATGAGATGTACTGAGACGTATCCTGGGCATAACATGGAAAGACCACATAGCAAACAAACAGGTGCTTGAAAGAGCAGATATTACCACAGTGCACACCCTCCTCAAGCAGAGACAGCCTCCGGTGGCTGGGCCACGTATCTCGAATGGAGGATGAACGTATTCCCAAAGATCTCCTTTATGGAGAACTAGCCACAGGAAAGAGGCCAACCGGAAGACCCCAAATGCGATATAGGGATGTGTGTAAACAAGATATGGAAACCATTGGAATAGATCCTGACACGTGTGAGAGAGTTGCATCAGACAGATGCTCCTGGAGAAGAGATGTACGAAACGAACTGGTGCTCTTTGAGAGCAATCTGATCCAACAAACTGAGGATAGGCGGCACAGGCTCAAAGCGCAGTCACTTCCTGCGGGACTTTCCTCGAGTTAAAGATGCGGAAACTGTGACAGGGATTGTCACTATACAGTCACTAGTGGTGCTGCCAGGCACCTCCCAAGCGGCACAACTCTATAGTCCTTCAGGACTGAAAGAGGCCTACTATGTATACGGATTGGTGATGTCTTTTATTTCATGTGGAAGATTGTTCCACAGCTGAGCTGCAGAGTACGTTAAAATTGTTTTGTATAAGTCTATCCTAGGCTTTGGAATGTGTAATATATTTAATCGTGTACTGTGCTAACATTATATTCAAACAATGGCCAAAGGTAATTTGGGGTATTCCGATATAGGATCTTGTGAATTAGTTTGGCCTTATTGAAAAGCAGACGTTTGCGGAGTGGTAGTAACTGAAGGCGTTTATGCAGACTAAGATTGCCAGTTGAATGTTTGCTATAAATTAAACTCATGGCCCGTTTCTGGAGCGAGTAAAGTCGCTTGGTGCTTGAATTGGAACCACCGTCCCAGATTGTAGAGCAGTAATCAAAATGTGTCTGTATGTGAGACGTATAGAATATTTTCCTTGTGTCCTCATCAAGGAAATTTTTAACTTTGGCGAGTTGGTAGACTTTTTTCGCTGTTTGTTTATTGAACTCTTGAACGTGAGGATTAAAGGTTATGTTTCTATCAATGATGAGGCCTAATGTTTTGTGCTCAATTACACTTTCTACTGGCATGTTATCGATGTGAAGTTGAAGTGATCTGTGTGAATTTAGAGTTTGAAGTCTTTGTCTGGTTGTTAATAACATAGATTTTGTTTTAGTGATGTTAATTTGCATACGGTTCGCATAGCTCCACCTAACTACATTATTTAATTCTTGTTGCAAAGACGACTCTAGCAAATTACTGCTTTCAGCGTTTGTATACACTGCACAGTCATCTGCAATTAGATCGCAGGATGACGAAAGATGCAAAGGTAGATAATTAATATATACGGCAAACAATAGAGGGCCAAGAATAGAGCCTTGCGGTACTCCAGTATTGAAGGTTGTGGTTTGGGACAGATATTTTTGTATGATACGACTTGATTTCTGTTTGACAGAAAAGATGTTATTAGCGTCACAACATTAGGGTCAATTTTCATTGTCTCTAGTTTTTTAATTAAAATGGCATGGTCTATCATATCAAATGCTTTCCTGAAATCGATAAACAGCTCCATATAGATTGTTGTTATTTATATTCTTGTGCCAATTTTCTATCATGTTTGTTAGGGCTGTGTGGCAAGAATATTTTGGTCGAAATCCTGATTGACTGTCAACTATAAGCTTTTGCGATCTAAATACTGTAATGTTACCTTATGGAAGTGTTTTTCTAGTGGTTTAGATAGTGATGATAATAAAGAAATGGGTCTATAATTGTTCAGGAGACCAGTGTCCAAAGAATCAGATTTAAGGAGAGGATACACTTTAGCGATTTTGAGAGCTGATGGAAAGTGACCTTTGGTGATACACTGATTATATACATAGGTTAGTGATACACAGATCACTGGCGCAGCACAGCGGAGAATCCGATTGCTGATTTCATCTAACCCAGATGCGTTTGTGTTGTTTAGGTTACTGAGGTAAGTGAATACTTCAGTGACTGTCATTAGCTGTATTTCAGAAAGGATATCCCGGGAGCATCTGTTCTCGCAAAACGATGACAGTAAAGATAAGTTGCAAGGAGAATTTGGTACTGAAGCCTTCAACTGATGTATGTCATTCTGAAAAAAGTTACTGAATTGGTCGCATGAGATAGGATTTGATGGTAATGAATTTGAAAAGCTATACTTGTTTGTCAAGGTGTTAATTGCCTTCCATATATCTGTCAGAATCTCTATGTCGCCAACCGAGATGCAGGAACATCGTTACGCCCGCCAGGCGAATAGTCTCCAGCCGGGATGCAGTAACATCGTTACGCCCGCCAGACGAGTACCAGTTACCTGCCCACAGGTTGCTGGCTGACGCGATCGCCAGCGGTCAGGCAAGGACAAAGCAAGACGCACGCAGTCCTCGTGAAGCCAGTCCACAGGGCAAGCACTGTGTGAGGAAACCGGCAGACTGCTTGGGAACTCGGACATGACAAGACGTGTGGGTTGAGAAAGGCTTCGTGTAGTTTCTGTGCCCGAAAGTCGAGTGCTTGTATATCTTGTGAGATAGACTGTGATGCTGTGGGTTTTGTCTGTAAGTGTACTGATGTATTGTATATGTATAGTAATGATCATCACATGCCAAACTAGATCGTATTGCATGTGAATTGTAAATAAATCCATTGAACTTAGTGTCATTGTGTGTCAAGTCCAATCATTTTGTACTTGTACTTGTCTCACATATGTTAGGTCCAACGAGCCAGGTTTAAGACCCTGACATAGTGTGAACGTGGGCGCTCGTCCTCATTGAACATACTAACGTAAATTACATGCATGTGATTGTTTAAACGTGTAAAACATCTGTGATTATATAACTTGTCGCCATTGTGAACTTGTCGTCAGTTTGACCTTGTCGCCATCTTGTAAACATGATGTCTATGTCCTTACTGAATTTCATCTTGATGTAAGTGATGTGTCATCATTGTTATTAGATTGTTGAAATATATCTAGATTGTATTTGTGAAGTTAGTTGTGGAAAGCATAAGGTTTGGGAAAGAAAGTGACTTGTGATTTGAAAAAAAATTGTTGACCGACGACATTACGACCTACAATTACACTCAACGCCATACAAACCTAATCAAAACTTAGTGACAAGCATACACAGCACACAAAGATAGATTCTAATTTATTTCCTCCCAAAAAGAAAGCAGGTTTTCTGTGCCATCTGAAACCTTTGCCCGTAGAGGTCATTTGTCCTTGAAGTAGCGACCCTACAGTTCCTAGCCCTGGTTTGAACCATTCTTCCACCGCATCCAGTACACTTGAGTATATTTTTTCTATATACTTTCGGATGCAAATTTGGGCATAAATTGTAAGTTCAACAAGATTGTAAATTGTTCACGTTACTAACACCTTGTAACAAATTGTGTGTCTGATAACTTATTTTCATTTAAACATTCCATCATGTCTTCATTAAATGACTTCATCGAGATGGGTTTAAAGCTAAAGTTAACTGGTGACGAGTTAACAAAGTGGAGTGAAACAAAATATGCTGAACACCTCCTAGTACAAGAAAAAGCTAGCGAACGTGAGGAAAGAGCGGCTGAAAGAGCTGCCAAGCAAGCAGAAGCAGCATTAAAGCAGGCAGAGGCAGAAACAGCATCAAAGCAGGCAGAGGCAGAAACAGCATTAAAACGGGCTGAGCTAGAATTAGCTGCGAAAATGAAACAGACTGAGCTAGATTTAGCTGCGAAAACGAAACAAGCAGAGTTAGAATTGAGGAAGGCAGAAATAGCTGCTCAAAGTAAACGAGAGGAGCTGGAATTGCAACTCAAAATTAAACAGCTTGAAACCGATACTGCCATAGACAAAGAGTCTACGAAATCTGAAAGACTGGCAAAAGAGAACCAGTACAAAAAGTATCAAGGTATTGTGAGAAATTATACCTCAGGTGACTGCATTGCAGCGTTCACCCAAAATTTTGAAACCTTAATGGACCATTATCAGATTCCAGTTTCTGAATGGAACATTATTTATATGAGGAGTTTATCAGGGGAACCTCTGAAAGTCATAGAGACTATCCCCAAAGACCTCAGAAAAGATTACCAATATCTAAAGTTGAAAATTATGGCACATTTAATGCTAGATGAGGCAGGATACCGAGAGCAGTTCAGCAAACTGAGTCCAAAACCTACTCAGACGTTCTCTGACTATGTCTCTGTAGTCCGAGACGTATTTACAAAATGGCTTTCAGCAGCCAAAGTAAATAAAGACTATCATAAGTTAGAAGATCTCATCATCAGGGATAAAATCATCACATCCCTTCCACCATAATTTTCAAATTTTTGCAAGAGAATGAATGTACGAGTGTAGAAGAGATTGAGAGACGTGGGTCGGCTTACTATTCAGCCAATAAACATTGTTTTGCTAGTGAAGCTACTGATACAAACTTCGTAGCAGCTGCTAACTATGACAAACCTCGATCAGAAACCTACAATAGGCAAAGAACTTATAAGCCTACTTCTGAGAAATACAATCATTTAAGATTTTGTAACATGTCACACCACCAAGGTGAAATGTGTGACAAGAATCCGGCATATCTTACATACTTACAGAACTTCGTAAATAGTCAGGATAAGGAACGTAAATCCTTTAAAAATTTACGAAAATGTTTCCTTTGTAAAGCGTACGGCCACTGGCGTCATAATTGTAAAGGAAGGCAAATGGCCAAGAAAGCAAATGCCGCATTATTTGACAGTTCATCATCAGATGAAGAACATTCAGAAAAACTCCCTGTGAACTCAGCACAGGCTTCTGACATGTTTAATTCACATAAATGTACTATTTGTAATACCTTTTATGAAGATGGCATTTTAACATGCGGCCACTCCATTCCTATTGCCAATGAAGAAGCTAATTTGGTAATGGATTCCAAAGGCAGAATAAACATCCATCAGGGATATGTGAATGGCAAGCCTGCTACAGTACTTCGTGACACCGGAAGTTCCCTTATAGGGCTAAAGAGACAGTTCATAATGCCTACAGACTATATAGGCAGGCACGTAACATGCAGAACATTCTCTGGAAATATTGAAAAGTACCCATTAGCATGGGCATATATTCAGACACCTTTCCTCACTGGGAAAGTAAAATGCGCTGCATTAACTAACCCTGTGTGTGATATTATCATTGGTAACTTACCAGAGGTGAATGATATGCCTCATGATATTACATCCGTTTGCATTGATGATAACATAACATCATCATCATCACATGTCATCATTGAAAGTATAGTATCATCAGATGAATGTATGGTAGCTAATGGAGCACTAACATCTCATGAATCCATTGACCAAAATGTTTCATCACCATCTGATATCATTGAATGTGTGAACGCAGTAACCAGAGCTACTGCTAGAGTGCAAGATGAAATTAATCAAACTGAGGCTATAGAAATGCTTAGCCCAGTGATACTACCTCCTAAAACCATGAAGGAGAATTTTATAGCAGCCCAAAAGGCTGATCCTTCATTATCTAACTATTTTAATCTGATCGGCCAAAAGCCAAAGGTAACCAAAAATGCAAGATGGCATTTTGCTCTGAAGAATTGCATCCTCACCAGGTACTATACCAGAGGTAACAGCACCACAGAGCAAACTGTTTTGCCAATTGAATACCGTAAGCAAGAATTACATCTTGCCCATGATATACCTCTTGCAGGGCATATGGCATACTCTAAGACCAGATCAAGATTACTAACACAGTTTTATTGGCCAAGATTCTGCAATGACATTAAGAAATATTGTAGAAGTTGTGATATCTGCCAAAAACTTGTGAAAAAAGGTAAAAACCCACAGGCCAAACTACAAATTACTGACTTAGCCAGTCGACCTTTTGAGAAAATATCTGTCGACATAGTGGGCCCTCTGAATCAAGTAACATCCAGAGGGAATAGGTTCATCATTACCATCATTGATTTATGTAGCCGCTGGGCTGAAGCGATTCCGTTAAAGAACATAACTGCCAATGATATTATGGACGTTTTCTTCCATATATTTTCACGAATAAGATTTCCAGACACTATCCTATCAGATAGGGGAAGTCAATTCATTGCAGCATCTACTCAGGCTTTCATCAAAATGTTAGGGGTGAAACAATGTTTCAATTCTCCATACCATCCTCACTCAACTGGAATCATCGAAAAGTTTAACGGGGATTTGAAGCATATGCTTGCTAAAGTCACGCAAGAACATCCCAAAAACTGGGACATATATTTGCCCGCTATACTTTTTGCTTATCGCGAGGTCCCACACTCTAGTACTGGATTCTCTCCTTTTGAACTTATCTATGGTGCCAAACCACGTGGCCCATTGAGTATCTACCATTCAATGTTAACTGAAGCCACCCCTGTACTTAAACCCATATCATCATACGTGTATGTTACATCATTGCGCGAAAGAATCATCAAATCTTGTACTATTGCACAAGAAGCACTGAAACTATCTGGTGCTACCGATCTTACTGGGTCAATATTGCAACTCAGGTGATCATCCATCAAGAGGATGAAACTTGGAAAGTGGTAAAGATTGAACACCGCATGACTTAACATACAACTTGCATTTCTTATGTATTTCTATGCCAATGTACATGACAACAGAAAGGTCGATTCTGACATGGGTAAAATATAAACCCTGTATCTATGTAGGTTATGCATGAAATATAAAATCTTTCATGAATAAGCTCCGGGGGGGGGGGGGCGTGTCAGAATCTCTATGTCGCCAACCGAGATGCAGGAACATCGTTACGCCCGCCAGGCGAATAGTCTCCAGCCGGGATGCAGTAACATCGTTACGCCCGCCAGGCGAATAGTCTCCAGCCGGGATGCAGTAACATCGTTACGCCCGCCAAACGAGTACCAGTTACCTGCCCACAGGTTGCTGGCTGACGCGATCGCCAGCGGTCAGGCAAGGACAAAGCAAGACGCACGCAGTCCTCGTGAAGCCAGTCCACAGGGCAAGCACTGTGTGAGGAAACCGGCAGACTGCTTGGGAACTCGGACATGACAAGACGTGTGGGTTGAGAAAGGCTTCGTGTAGTTCTGTGCCCGAAAGGCGAGTGCTTGTATATCTTGTGAGATAGACTGTGATGCTGTGGGTTTTGTCTGTAAGTGTACTGATGTATTGTATATGTATAGTAATGATCATCACATGCCAAACTAGATCGTATTGCATGTGAATTGTAAATAAATCCATTGAACTTAGTGTCATTGTGTGTCAAGTCCAATCATTTTGTACTTGTACTTGTCTCACATATGTTAGGTCCAACGAGCCAGGTTTAAGACCCTGACAATATCCTTACTAGTTGTTTTATCCATTTCTAAGTTCTTACAGTAATTTTTCTTTTCTTTTCGTATGATATATTGAACTTTGTTTCTAAGAGTACGGTATGTGCTGAAATCTCGCTTTTTATGTGCCTTATCTCTGTCTCTCATAATTTCAAGTATTTCCTGGGTGATCCAACGTGGTTTGACGTGATGTTTTACTCGAACTTCCTTGATTGGCACATGTCTATCAAACACTTCAATAAAGATCTTCATCCAGGATTCCAGAGCATCACCCGGGTCTGGAAGTTGATAAACATTGTCTAGAGGTGAACTGAGCAAGTCCTGTAAAAATGCGTTTTGGTTGAAATTTTTGTAGATTCTACATTTTACAGTTATGTGTTTATGTTTTGGAGTTTTAATTCCTTTTTTAGACCATGTGCAGCATATTGGGTTGTGATCGCTCACTGCACAATTGGGCATGGTGCATTCTATTATGTTGTCCAAGCAAGTTACATAAATGTGATCTATAAGTGTTGAAGATGAGTTTGTTACTCTAGTATCTTGTTTTACTATTTGTTGGAAGTTGTATGATGCAATTATATTTCCCTAAATTATGTGGGATTTGTTGGTGTCAATGTTAAAGTCTCCGAGTAGTATGATTTCCTTCCCGGAAGCGAACACCACATCCATCATGGTAGTGAAGTTTTCGTACCAGACGTGTCCAGCCCTGGGATTTCGATAGACGTGGCCAATTATCAGGGGTGTGCAGTTTCGAAGTTTTAACTCCAACCAAATACATTCTATTTGGCAAGTTTCAAAGTTTAGCCTACGGTGAGCATGTAGTAAATTATAAACATATGCTACTATGCCTGTCTCTTGTTTCCAACAGGGATCTCTTCTAAACACTTTGTACCCATTAATAGAGATGTCCTCCTCTGAAATGTTTTCATTTAGTCTACTTTCACTAAGACTGAATACATGACAATTTTGATTAAGAATAGAAGAAAACTCTGGCATCTTGTTAAATAAGTTGCAAATGTTTAAGTTTCCAAGAACTATTCCTGACTTAGTGAGCCAATGTTGCCACTTCTCAGACATTTCACCCAAAAATTTTTAAATTAGTGTAAATTAGTCAAAATTAAGTAAAAATACAAAATCATAAAAATTCAGAATTGCATTAACTTACAAAATACCAGTAATATAAATCGATATGTAAATGACTATATTATAACGATTTAACTAATGAGACCAACAAATATAGTGCAAATACAGAAGAAAACGAAGTAAAGCGTATGTACATACAACAATTAATTAGCTCGAACTACTTCGCAAGCTATGTAACCAGCTGCTATCCGAAAGAATGAATAAATGACTATACAAGTCAATGTTCCAGTTTAAAGTTGGGTAGCCCACACGGGAGATAACACGCTAAACAGTAAACAGTTAAAGTTCAAGGAGGAAGCTCATTTCCCGGTATCTTGCGTATAGAGCTGTGTTTTTAATACATATCCTATCTTACAGGTCTGTATTGTAGAGACATTATAAAGGCTTGATTCAGTGCGGCCGGACTAAATTGCATCAAGTATAGAAGTTCTGGATTCCAATGATGCGGAACTTGTTGTAGATTGCTAGGTGGCCCATTGTTGGCGTAAAGTTCTGGACTCCAATGATGCGGAACTTCCTGCTGTCTGCTAGGTGGCCCATTAGTGGTGTGAGGGGGCCGTGTCAAAGTGGAATTACTGCCGTGTGTGTGTGCCGATGTTTGCAATGCAGGTTCCCTGCAGGGGAGGGCACGAAAACTATTATGGTCGTTATCAAATAGGTCAACTAAGCAGGCACGGTAGCTTAGTTGATAGCCAATATTGCTGGCCATGTCTGGAGAATTGTCGGACGGTTCGACGCCATGGGCTCGTCATCTTCCAAAGTGAGGGCAAGACTGGCCACCTGTTCCCCCGTGCACCCAGGCCTACAACAATTGACTGGTCCCATCACATCGCAGACATGTAGCAGGAAACTGCTTCGGGGAACAAACAGCAAACTACAGGAGCCCATTCCCGCCATGGGGAGGTTGTATTGGGTATATGGTGCTAGACCCAAATTTGTTGACCAACCGACTCCAATGGGTGATGTAAACAATA
The DNA here is from genome assembly GCA_014155875.1 of Cepaea nemoralis. Classification (NCBI taxonomy): domain Eukaryota; kingdom Metazoa; phylum Mollusca; class Gastropoda; order Stylommatophora; family Helicidae; genus Cepaea; species Cepaea nemoralis. The sequence continues at coordinate 29,122 of JACEFZ010015744.1, read as the reverse complement.
ACAAGCCGACATCCTTTACTTCCAATTAAAAGTTCTGGTACCCAGTTTGTCTGCTTAGTATCTCAGATCAATTTTTGTGCTTGGTATCCAAGGTCAATTTGCAGGCTTGGTATCCCAGGTCAATTTGTCTGCTTGGTATCCAAGGTCAATTTGTAGGCTTGGTATCCAAGGTCAATTTGTAGGCTTGGTATCCAAGGTCAATTTGTCTGCTTGGTATCTAAGGTCAATTTGTAGGCTTGGTATCCAAGGTCAATTTGTCGGCTTGGTATCCAAGATCAATTTGTCGGCTTGGTATCCCAGGTCAATTTGTCAGCTTGGTATCCCAGGTCAATTTGTCTGCTTGGTATCCCAGGTCAATTTATCGGCTTGGTATCCCAGGTCAATTTGTAAAAACTAAAACACCATCCTCCCCACTTCCTGTAGAGGTAGAAGGCATTTGACCATATAGCAATGGAATGGTAGGAAAGTGTACTAGCCTTGAGCTAGGTTGGCCACCAGTGACGTCACTTGCTGAGGATTTCTCCTGTCACAAGTTTTGGTTCCACTGGCTGTACCATTTAACACTGAATGTAAGAATCGCAATCAATGCTCTCGGGACATTCTTACTCGTGCTCAGGCTACCTCTTCATGATGAATGTCAGTGCCTGTCTGTTGGGGGGGGGGGGGGGGAGGGATCTAAATCTGTGGCTTTGTCTGTGAATGTGGGTGTCATAAACATGGTTACTGTTGTGTTTATAAACATGGTTGCTGTTGTGTTCATAAACATGGTTGCTGTTGTGTTCATAAACATGGTTGCTGTTGTGTTCATAAACATGGTTGCTGTTGTGTTCCCTCGCAATGGTGTTGACGTTTTGTGTTTGTACTTACGGAGTCTGTGATGTCTTGTGATCGCCGTGTCCGTGGTTTTGTGAATGATAGGAAATGTGATCGTCTGTGTGTGTGTGTGTGTGTGTGTGTGTGTGTGATTGTTGATTTGCGAGAAGACATGAGAAGGCGAACACCATGTTGTGCGTGTGTGTGAGTGCGTGTGTGTGTGTGTGTGTGGGAGTGTGTGTACAGGATGACATGGAAATGTGATAACAATGTTTGTGTGTGGTTGTGTGCGAGACATGAAAATGTTATCGTCATGTGGGTGGGTGGTTGAGTGTATGGGAGAGAGAGAGAGAGAGAGAGAGAGAGAGAGAGAGTGAAAGAGAGACAGAACAAGAGAGAGAGAGAGAGAGAGAGAGAGAGAGAGAGAGAGAGAGAAGAGATTGAGGGAGTGATGGAAATGCAATCGTAAGTACTAAATATGTTACAGAGACTGTCTGTTACTTTCGTAAATATCATTGATTTTCTCACTGTCCTATAGCTACACACATGACCTCTAAACTCACACAGACACACGCAGCGCGCGCGTACACACACACACACACACACACACACACACACACACACACACACACGAATGTGCGCATAGGCATACATACACTCTAACAATATCCGCCAAAAGAAGTAAAAGTATATTTCGTCGTCGGCAGGATTCGAACCTACGCGGGAAGATCCCAATGGATTTCAAGTCCATCGCCTTAACCACTCGGCCACGACGACTTAGAAAGAAAGAAGAATGTTTGCTTACATGTTGAATAGTTGCACACAGTCCATATGTTGCACCTTCCTATTGACTACAGTTGGTTATGTCTAGGCAGAGGGGAAGTAATTCATTATGCTAGCAAAGGGGAAGGAGTTGCAGACTTCATCATGTCCCTTGTCTAATACGGCCACTAGCTGGCAATGGTCTCAACAGTCCAGCCATGTACAGGACTCCGCCATGACCCTTACTGGGTATATGAGGCTATCCTCATTTTGTTTTTACTAATCAAGACTCAATGGGTGATGTGGTCTGTGTGACGCCGACTGCTTTTACTTCCGAGGGAGTTTCTTGGTACCCATCTTAGGCTGAGTAGACCAGGTAACCATGGTAAATTATTTAAACGCTCATCTCCCGTGGGGGAGGGGTGTGTGTGGAGTGGGGGTGGGAGGGGGGGGGGGGTAAAAAGGATTCGAAGATTTGAACATACGACCACCGAATGATTTGCTGAAAATTTTTTCAGTCACTAAATTTTCTTTTTAAATTTCTGAATGCATGATTTAATAGTTAATTTAAGAATAGACATCCCTGAACTCGGTACATTCCAACACATGATCCGTCGCCCTCTTAATTATTATTTTCTGTTGGTCTATGGTGGCTAGGATCACTAACTCACACAACAAACATATCCTAAACTTACACAACAAACATCATAAACTTACACAACAAGAACAAAATGAACTTACACAACAAACACATAAACTTCCACAATAAACACATCATAAACTTACACAACAAACACATCAGAAAATTACACAACAAAAACATCATATAATTACACAACAAAGACAGTAAATACTTAAACAACAAACACACCATAGATTTACACAACAAACACATCACAGCTGAAGCCACACAAAAAAAATAATAACATACGGCTTCTTTTCAACATGACACTAGCCACAGAAAGAGCAGCACAGAGATCCAAGCACAAAGCAGCATGCCAAGTAATATTTAAAAAAAAAAGAAAAGAAAAGAAGACAACATAGAAACAAGAGGAAGACACCACGATGATTATATTAAGGCATAATAAACGAATGCGAAGAATGGAAAGATGACAAGAAAATGAGAACAATGAAAATAATATGTGCTAATTATCTCAGAATCCCAGGCCTTGATACTGTAGTATCTCCCCCGTGTTTAAATGTTGTGTTTTGTGTGTTTGTTTGCTGATGAAGGCTAGTGGCCGCAATGTCCTATGTTTTCCGTAATTGTGTTCTGTAAAGCTGCATTACTTTATGGTATTTCATATTGTTAACATTTTCACAGATTTACAGCAGTTTCACTAATTTTATTCAAGAAGGAACACAAGAACACACAGATTATACCTCTCCAGCAACTAGACTGCACAACAACAACTAATAGAAACACACACAAACAAGAAAATTGACATACACAAAGCAATCTTCCTAAACACAATACCTACAACCACAGAAGGTCAACACACACACACACACACACACACACACACACACACACACACACACACACACACACACACACACACACACACACACACACACACACACACACAATCCGCCAAAAGCGTCTTATCCCCCCCCCCCCAAAAAAAAATGTCATGGACAGTTAAAGGCACTAGAGCGTCACCATTTAATTTGATATTAGGCCAACAACACCAAACATGTGATCCTTCACCCCTGTAACTGTGTGAGCCAGTAATTATAGGGAAGCCACATTTTAATTGGAATGATACTGTAAAGTTTATTACCCAAGCACACGGCAGTCAGTGTAATGCTATCTCAAGAAAGCACGAGATAGATCAAGATAGAATGTGTGTGTGTGTGTGTGTGTGTGTGTGTGTGTGTGTGTGTGTGTGTGTGTGACAGACAGAGAGACAGACAGACAGACAGGCAGACAAACAGACAGACAGACAGATAGACAGACAGACAGACAGACGGACGGACGGACAGACAGACAGACACACAGACAGACAGACAGACAGACAGACAGACAGACAGACAGACAGACAGACAGAGCGAGAGAGATGGACAGGTGTAACATGCATTCCGCTTGTGGAGGTGGAAATGAAGCATATGCAAGAAATGTGTGTTTACATGCACTATGCCATAAATGTCATAATATCATAAATGTATATGTATGTCTTTGTTTTTTTTCCACACACGTGACACTTAACACTAACAAACGGCAACGCTCTGTGATATGCACATACAAAACAAACACTAAGTGCTTCTTGTAAATATGTAAATATACATTGATTTGCATAAAATAAACGTTTTGAAGAAAAAAAAAATAGCGCCTGTTGGCTGCAGGGGGAACAAAAATGGTACACTATTGTGTGTTTGTAATTGTTTTCATTACCACCAATTCAAATGTACACATGTGCTAATGAATGAAATGTTGTAAAATTGCGCATATGTTACCTACACGCCCACATGCAACGCTCTGTAAAAACACTGGAACAAGTTACAATGCAATGAATTTAACACTTAATAACATATTTTTTTAAAAATGTTATGGTGATGCTGACATATTTCTCTCACCCCATCTCGCCCCAAATAAATCCTTTATACCTATAAACGAAATAAAGCCACATGTGTAGCAAACTTCAATCTGTTTGCGCTCTCTCTCTCTCTCTCTCTCTCTCTCTCTCTCTCTCTCTCTCTCTCTACCTCTCCCCTCTCTCTCTCTGTGTCTCTGTCTTATCTCTCTCTGTCTCTCTTTATCTCCCTCTCTCTCTATCTCTCTCTGTCTCTCTCTCTCTCTCTGTCTCTCTTTATCTCCCTCTCTCTCTCTCTGTCTCTCTTTATCTCCCTCTCTCTCTATCTCTCTCTGTCTCTCTCTCTCTGTCTGTCTGTCTGTCTGTCTCTCTCTCTCTCTCTCTCTCTCTCTCTCTCTCTCTCTCTCTCTCTATTCTCTCTATCTCGGTTACGCGCTCAAGCAACAGGATTCTTGCTGCGTGGTTTAATGTCGGATCATTTGTAGATACATACAAGATTACCATTTTCAGGAAACAAACGTGATTCAGCAACACTGTTGAACTTGTTTACACGAATCAAAGTGTGATTGAGAATACCAGGAGTGTGAAAAAGTTTCTATTAAATGGTTTGGTATGCATGGGAGCAAATGATTACTCAACCATCATCGTCAACAGATCATATGTACGTAGTTACACCATGCCAGGAATATAATGTTGTCACATGTGTATGAATGTATATGCTGTATTCGCAAATGTAAAAAGACAATTTTTGTACATAATAAACTTTAAAAAAAAAAAAAACTAAAACAAAGTTACCTTGCATATCCATTACAGGACGTCGCAGTCAACACCAGCAGTTAATGCTGTTGCGATCTTTGGCAAATTTACGTTCAGTAGTTTGCCATTGCTTTCTGAGCGACCGGCACTCATACCATTTCGTACAAAACCAAAGCAAGACGGTTTGCTGCCAAATCGTCTGCAGCTGTGTTTCGAACGCGGGTAAGTGAAATTACGAACTGCGCCAGTAACGCCGTCGCCACGGAGCAGGCCAATTTATCGAATTTAGAAAATCGATTTTAACCTAACTAAACTACAAACATTAAGAATCAACCATGTAGGACACATCACCAATCATCCAGACCGACACTCACAAGCATTATACTACATTGCAATTGTAATACACCGGCTTAGGGAAATAGACAAACAACACCGTACTTTTACGGCATACTCCCATCAGAAAACCGGCCACACAGCCACTAGCTGGTCTCAATAGTTCAGCCATATACAGGACTCTAATTGAAGTCACGGCACATACTGGGTATATGGGGTATATCCTCACATTTGTTGACCAGTCAACACTCAATGGGTGACGTGGTCCATGCAAGCCTACCGCCTTTACTTCCAAGAAGATCTGCTGGTACCCAATTTGTCTGCGTGGTGTCCCAGATAATGTTTTTCAAACACCATCCTGCAGATGTAGAAGGGATTTAAACACATGGCAACCCGGGTGTTATGCAAACGTGCTAGCCACATGGCTAGGTTGGCCACCAGTGACGTCAGTTGCTGAGGTTTCTTCTGTCACAACAAGATTTGGTTGCCCTGGCTGTACCATTTAATATTGAATGTAAGAATCGCAATCAACGCACTCACGACATTCCTACTTGTGCTCAGTTGACCCCTTCATGATGAATGTCTGTGCCCGTCTGTTGAGGGAGGATCTGGTGCTGGGGCTATGTCTATTAATTTGGGTGTCATAAACATGTGTACTGTTGTGTTCCTTCTCAATAGTGTTGATGTTCTGTTTCTCGGTCTCTCGATCGGTCTCTCGATCGGTCTCTGTGGCTAAGGGCTTGCGAACGCGGTTTGTGAGCCCGTATACCCGGGTTCGAAACACGGCGGTGCTGGTTTTTTCGAAAAAGGTATAGGGGGCCGGTCGTTCAGAAAGCAATGGCAAACTACTGAACGTAACACTTGCCTAGTACATCAACAGCAGCTGAAAATGCTGGTGTTGACTGCAACGTCCCGTAAGGGATACGCTACAAATTTTTTTTTCTGTGTTTCTACTTACGGTGTATGTCTGTGATTTCTTGTGTCGGTGATCGCCATCTTTGTGTACGTGGTTGTGTTGGTGGTAGGAAATGTGATCGTCTGTGTGTGTGTGTGTGTGTGTGAGAGAGAGAGAGAGAGAGAGGAGAGAGAGAGAGAGAGAGAGAGAGAGAGAGAGAGAGAGAGAGAGAGAGAGAGAGAGAGAGTGCAGGATGACACGGAAATATGATCGCCATGTTTGTGTGTGGTTGTGTGCGATGACATGGACATATTATCGTCATGTGGGTTGGTGGGTGTGTAGGTGGGAGTGAGAGAGAGAGAGAGACAGAGAGAGAAAAGGAAAAAGGTAGAGAGAGAGAGAGAGTAAATGGTGGAAGTGTACTCGTAAGTAGTAACTAACTGCTATAGAGACTGGTAGTTTTGGAAAATCAGTGATTTTCTATAACTGTAGCTACACACATGAACACTAATCTCTCTCTCTCTCTCTCTCTCTCTCTCTCTTCTCTCTCTTTCTCTCTCACACACACACACACACACACAACACACACACACACACACACACACACACACACACACACAGCCACCTCTAACAATATCCGCCAAAAGAACGGAAACAAAAAACACGTCGTCGGCAGGATTCGAACCTACGCGGGATGATCCCAATGGATTTCAAGTCCATCGCCTTAACCACTCGGCCACGACGACTTACATAGAAAGAAGAATTTCTGTTTTAAACGTTCAACATTTGCACATATGCTGCAGCTTGCTATTGACCACAGCTGGCTATGTCTTGGGGAAGGGGAAGTAATTCATTACGTTTCAAACGGTGAAGCAACAGCAGACTTCATCATGTCCCTTGTTTAACCCGTCCACTAGCTGGCAATGGTCTTAACAGTCCAGCCATGTACAGGACTCCCTCACACGCCATGACCCATACTGGGTATTTGGTGCTGTCCTCATATTTGTTGACCCATCAACACTCAATGGGTGACGTGGTCAGTTTGGCGCCGTCAGCTTTTATTTCGGAGGAAGTTTCCTGGTACTCATTTTAGGCTGTGTCGACCTGGTAACGCTGGTAAATTGTTTACACGCTCTTCTCACATGAGGGGATTGGGGGGGGGGGGGGAGATAAGGTTTGGAGTGGGTTACAAAGGATTCGACGATTTGAACACACGGCCACCGAATGGCAGGCAGTTCAATTGAATCACTTGTTGAAAATTTCTTCGGTCACTAGATTTAAAAAAAAAAAAAATAGTTGAATGCATTATTTGTGAGTGGCACCGTGCCTTCTTGACAGACGAAAGTATGTGGATTAGAATTTGCATTGTGAATTTAAGAATAGACATCACTGAACTCGGGACATTCTAAAACATGATCCGTCGCCCTCTTAATTATTATTTTCTGTTGTTGTATGTTGGGTAGGATCACTAGCTCACACAACAAACATATCATAAACTTACACAACAAACATCATAAACTTACACAACAAGAACATAATAAAGTTACAGAACAAACACATCAGAAACGTACAAATAAACACAGCATAAACTTACACAACAAACACATCAGAAATTTACCCATCAAATACATAGTATACTTACACATCTAACACATTATATACTTAAACAACAAACACACCATAGATTTACACAACAAACACATCACAGCCAAGCCAAAAAAAAAAAAAAAAAACCACACACACACACACATACGGCTTCTTTTCAACATGACACTAACCACAGAAAGAGCAGCACAGAGATCCAAGCAAATAGCAGTATGCCAACTATGCAGACACAACATAAAAAAAGAAAAAAAGAAGACAGCATAGAAACAAGAGGAAGACATCACGATGATTATATTAAGGCATAATAAACGAATGCGAAGAACTGAAAGATTATCAGAAAATGAAAACAATAAAAAAACAAAATGTGCTAATCAGAATCTCAGAATCCCAGGCCAGAATATTGTAGTTTCGTCCCCGTGTGTTTAAATGTTGTGTTTTGTGTGTTTGTTAGCTGGTGAAGGCTAGTGGCCATAATGTCCTATGTTTTCCGTAACTGTGTTCTGTAAAGCTGCATTACTTCGGGTTATTTCATAACATTTTCTCAGCTTTACAGCAGTTTCACTAATTTTATTCCAGAAGAAACACAAGAACACAGAGATTATACCTGTCCAACAATCACAGCCAGTTGACTGCAATACAACAACTAATAGAAATACACACAAACAAGAAAATTTACATACACAAGGCAATCTTCCTAAACACAATACCTACAACCACAGAAGGCACACACACACACACACACACACACACACACACACACACACACACAACACACACAGACAGACACAGACAGACAGACACCACACACACCACCACACACACACACCACACACACACACACACACACACACACACACACACACAAACACACAATCCGCCAAAAGCTTTTTATCCCCCAAACAGAAAGTGTCACGGACAGTTACAAGGCACTAGAGCAGGGATGGCCAGCCTTTTTAGCATGCGGGCCAAATTTCAGAAATAATATTTCAGGCCGGGCCACTCACCTAATTTAAAAAAAATTAAATTAAGCAAGCAAGCGTGCTGCAGCCTCGACAACATCGTCGCTTCCCACTCCGCGGCCGCAATATGACATCCGGCGGGCCGCATGCGGCCCGCGGGCCTCGTGTTGCCCCCCCCCCTGCACTAGAGCGTCATCATATAATTTGATATCAGGCCAACAACACCAAACATGTGATCCTTCACCTCTGTAACTATGTGACCCAGTAATTATAGGGAAGCCACATTTTAATTGGAACGATACTTTAAAGTTTATTGCCCACGCTCACGGCAATCAATGTACTGCTATCTCCAGAAAGCACGAGATAGATCAAGATAGAATGTGTGTGTGTGTGTGTGTGTGTGAGAGAGAGAGAGAGAGAGAGAGAGAGAGAGAGAGAGAGAGAGAGAGACAGACAGACAGACAGACAGACAGACAGACAGACAGGTGTAACATGCATTCCGCTTGTGGAGGTGGAAATGAAGCATATGCAAGAAATGTGTGTTTACATGCACTATGCCATAAATGTCATATTATCATAAATGTATATGTATGTATATGATTTATTCACACATGTAACACTTAACACTAACAAACGGCAACGCTCTGTGAAATGCACAAACAAAAGAAACACTCATTACAACTTGTAAATATACATTGCTTTGCTTAAAATAAACGTTCTGACAAAAAGAAAAAAAACGAAACGCCTGTTGGCTGCAGGGGAAACAAAAATGGTACACTATTTTGTGTTTGTATTTGTTTTCATTACCCCCATTTCAAATGTGCAAATGTTCTAATGAATGAAATGTTGTAAAATTGCGCATCTCTCTCTCTCTCTCTCTCTCTCTCTCTCTCTCTCTCTCTCTCTCTCTCTCTCTCTCTCTCTCTCTCTCTCTCTCTCTCTCTCTCGGTTCCGCGCTGAAGCAACAGGATGCTTGCTGCGTGGTTGAATGTCGGATCATTTGTAGATATGTAGAAATGTAGTAACATTTTCAGGAAACAAACGTGATTTAGCAATAATGTTGAACTTGTTTACACGAAAAATAGTGTGAATGAGAATACCCGGAGGTGTGAAAGAGTTTCTATTAAATGGTTTGGTATGCATGGGAGCAAATGATTACTCAACCATCGTCGTCAACAGCTCATATGTACGTAGTTACACCATGCCAGGAATATAATGTTGTCACATGTGTATGAATGTATATGCGGTAATTCGCAAATGTAAAAAGACAATTTTTGTACATAATGAACTTTAAAAACAAAACTAAAATAAAGTTACGTTGCATATCATTCACAGGATGTCGCGGTCAATACCAGCAGTTAGTGCTGTTGCGATTTCTTGGCAAATTTACGTTCAGTAGTTTGCCATTGCTTTCTCGGCGAACGGCACTTATACCATTTCGAACAAAACCAACGCAAGACGGTTTGCTGCCAAATCGTCTGCAGCTGTGTTTCGAATGCGGGTAAGTGAAATTACGAACTGCGTCCGTAACGCCGTCGCCACGGTGCATGCCAATTTATCGAATTTAGAAAATCGAATTTAACCAACTAAACTACAAGCATTAAGAATCAACCATGTAGGACACATCATCAGTTATTCAGACAAACACTCACTAGCATTATACTAAATTGCAATTATAATACACCGGCTTAGGGAAATAGACAAACAACACCGTACTTTTACGGCATACTACCACAATTCTACAGAACATGTATGCAAGCAATACAAGGCAATGAACATTTAACATAACAGACAACCAAGCTGATAGAAGGTTAGTTCGGATAAAACAAACAACATCATCAAACGAGCTTAATGTTCCAGGGGTAAACTAATCCAACAGAACTTGAAAGCATTGTGCCAATATTAATAAATGACTCGAAGCCGGTGTTTATCAGTTAAGGCTCCATTTATTGCCTAGTTCAAGCTTGTGCCACACGTTTAAAATACTAATAATAAATTAACAATTTATTTCATACCGTGCCTTTTACAGCCAGGCGGGTCGGTAGTGAAAATATTACATAGGCATAATGCACAGCTGAACATATTCGATACTTGCAGATATAATGTCCCGGTACTTCTGACCCTCACCAATTGGCCTCTGCGTCACCTTGCCCTAACTTTCTAAGTCCCATTCTGATACAGTCACATCTGTCCGTCGATTTCGTGCCCACATGAATAGTGCCTTAACACTCTCGTTCTTCTATCCAATATTTGTTAGCCATCAGTGTGATGTCCTGCCAGTTTTATAATCTATCTTGTTTCTGCGAATCGAATTGTGCTGCCTCCTCTGTCAAGCCCCAAGATCTGACTGTTGTTGTTGTTGACTACTTTTGTGATGTTTCTTGCCTTCTCATGTCACTTCTCTAGTTTCTCCTATCTTTTTGTTGGAGACTATTCTACAATTCCTTTTTGACGTCATTTCGTCTGCCCTGCTACTTGGCACAAGCAGATTTACAAATACTTAGCAAAACAACAATCACCACCATTACACCTGAGAACAAAAGAGGATTCAAATGCCACATTAAAGATTATAGCTGTACTTTCACTAACTTACAGAACAAACACAACACACCAAAAGCCAATGAAATAACATACCGACTACTTTTCAACATTACACCAACCACAGAAAGAGCAGCACAGAGATCCAAGCGAATAGCACCATGCCAAATATGTAGGCACAATTTTCAAGAAAAAGAATATAATATTTACAATACATGTCCAACAATCACAGCCACTAAGACTGCAGTACAACATCTAATAGAAACACACACAAACATGAAAACTGATATATGCAAAGCAATCTTCCTAAACACAATATCTACAACCACAAAAGACAAATACTCGAAACTACTTGTAGCACCATCTGACTACAGAACCTAATATGGTCTAGCCGAAACTCGGCCACTCACAACCATCATACAACACAATCACACGTATTACAACACATTTTTCAAGAGCAAATTTCACAGCTATTCACAGATTAGGCCACCCAAATCAAGTTCACACTTCATACTATACCTGCTAAAACACATACTTTCACATTAATATTTCACTATATTACTAGTTTGTACCACTGAACTCAACCAACCATTCTTAGTAGTATTGCCATAATTTATGATTTACCATCTTTAGTTTCACCTTTACTTTCCACCAAGAGAATACCCCACAGACATACGGGAGTGCACAGTACACATTACAATACCCGCCATGAGCGCGAATGAATCAGCACATTTCCTTCTTTGTCACCGGGGATTGGGAAAAATTACCAAAACTCAGGTATAGCACAAATAATTCGTAATTCCCTGACATACCGATTCGAGGGTTCGAAATCAGCTGCGGGTGATTTGAAAGCGGACCGCGTTGCGTTGTTTTTTCCAGGGTATAAGTCGTCGGTTGTTCGGAAAACAAAGGCAAACCACTGAACGTAATAAAATGTGTACACAATTACAAACAGCAAACAATTAATTATTGGGTTGATTGTGACGACATATAAAGGACATGCGGTACTTTTCTGTTAATTCACCCCAAACAAACAAACATTCCTTACAGAACCTCAATTGCAACGGTCCAGCAATCACTTCCGGTTAAGTTTTCGGTGGACGACTGGACCGATCGATGGATTTTTTTGTTAGGTTTGTGGCCCGTAGGGCCCTCACTGTTGTCGGATTTTTGGGCCCTCACTGTCGTCGGAGTACTCCGACGACACTGAGGGCTCTACGAGCCAAAAAACTAACTAAAAATCCATTGATCGGTCCAGCAGTCTACGGAACACTTAACCGGAAGTGATTGCTGGACCTATGCATATGAGGTCCTGTGTTTGGGGTGAATTAACAGAAAAGTACCGGACATATAACTAACTTTGACGAATATGAATGTTCAAGAATGTGATTACCTACCTATAATGTTTTTGTAAAACATCTATCGGGCTTCGGTTGCTGTGATGCTAACGTACTAACAACTTCCGGTATGTTGTTTACACTATAAACTGCTGTCGAGAGCTCAAGAGCGGTAGATGCGAGTTGACATGGAGAAACTTCGTGGGATGTTGCCACTGAATTCATTCATTCATTCATTCATTCATTCATTCAGTAGTATGTCCTTCGCAGAACCTCACTCCCATAACAAAATTCCGGAAAACCTCTCGATCATAATCTGGAGATCGCCCGTCACATCCTGCACCCATCTTCTCTTTGGCATTCCTCTTCCTCTCTTCCCAGGCATATACCCCTCCATTATTGTTCTCTCCAAACTTTCGTGACGTATCAAGTGACCAAAATATTTCAATTGTCTTTGTTTTATCGTTTTTAATACCCAACCTTCTTCAATATTCAGCTCTTGAAGTATGGATGCATTTGTTCTTTTCTTTACCCAAGATATTCTTAGAATTCGTCTATAACATTTATATTCAAAGGCATTTATGCGCTATTCAGCTAGATTAGTAAGTGTCCAGGTCTCGCAGGCGTATGTTGCAATGGGAAAGATGCATGCTCTTAAAAATCTAATTTTTGTAGTTCTGTCTGTCCCACTCCATAATTCAATTGTTTTAGTCTTTGAAGAGCAATTGATAGTCGTTGTTTAATTTCTTCCATTGTGTCACCGTTATTGGTAATCAATGACCCAAGATATTCAAAATTTTTAAACCACCTTCAATGTTTCCTCACTAACACATATTTCTTTCTCCATAGTAGTTTTATCTGTATGCATTATCTTTGTTTTTACTAGGTTAAGTCATAAGTTGTGATTTTCACTATTCAATTGTGTTGAGGCTTTTAGGTTTTCTATGCCATTCTGTGTTGTGGATAGTAATACTGTATCATCAGCATATCGAATCTCTGGTATGTCATGACCGCCGATATTTAGGGCTTCATATAGCTCCATGTTTATATCATCTCTTACATTTCTCATTATATTTTCGGCGCACAGGTTAAACAAATAGGGTGACAGCACACAGCCCTGACGGACTTCTTGCTTGATGTCAAACCAATCTGATGTCTCCCCATCTATTCTAACCGCTGCTTGTTGGTCTAGATAGAGCATTTTTATGAGTTGCACTACATGTGATGGAACGCCCATATTCATTACGATTTCCCAAAGTTTTTAATGTTGTACACAGACAAATGCCTTTGAATAACTGACAACAGATGAAAATAGGTTTTACCTTAAATTCTCTGCACTTCTCTATTATTAAACGCATGTTGAGTATGTGAGCACTTGTTCCTTTTCCTTGTCTAAATCCAGCTTGAACCACGTTAATTTCTTCTTCCATTTTCTTACGAAGTCTTCCCATTATGATTTATAGTAGAATATTACTTGCATGACTGATCAGGGCAACATTTCTATTGTTGGTGCGTAATTTCAGGTTGACCTATTTTGATATTGGAATGAAGATAGTTCTCTTCCAATCTTTTGGCGATATACCATATTTCCATATCTTTTTACATAATGCGTGATGCTTTCTTCTCCTCCCGCTTTAATTAGTTCAGCTGGTATCTCATCACATCCAGGTGATCTGTCATTCTTCAGGTTCTTTATTGCCCATGCAATTTCATCTAATGAGGGTTCAGATTCTGTCTTTGCTGTCATTGGCTCATGTATCTCATTCATATCCTCACTGTCACTCATATCATACATTCCACTGCAGTTCTCCTTGTCATGGATCGGATGACAGGGTTTGAGTAACTGCTGAGAATGTTGAGGAGTCGCTGCTGTTTTTCGTGTTGATGATGAACGACATTCACGAACTTTGGAAGTAATGACAGGACGACGGTTGTTTCACGAAATGACGTTTCTCTTCTATTAAACGATTCACACTGTTGCACACGATCACACAAACATACTATCACTAAACTATTTCACAATAATACTACAACTACTACTAATAACATATCAGCGGCAATATATAGTTTGCCATTGCCGAACTCATAATACAGAGCCATGCGTCTGGTACCACGGTCTCCGCTCGTGTAACGTCATTTCTAACTGTTATTTTACTGCTCTGTTCATTTAGAGTGCGCACTTCGTTGTGTCAATTCATTATTCATTATTCCCGGTGACAACTGTTCAGTATGTTTTGTCTGAACTCGTATGTTTCTCTTGTCACCATCGTCTCCTTTCAATAGATATTATCATAGCTCTTTTCGTGACATGTCATTACTGCCATTAATCTAGAATGTGTCTAGATTCTGTTAAGGTATTTCCCATCTTGTCACAAATAAAACTCAACTGAGGTTGAACATTCCTTGTCAATAACTTCATTTCTTTGAACATTTCTTAATCTCTTCCAGTCATTTGGTATTGCTCTATTCTGGTACAGCAATCTTGTATACGTCGATTTTGTCCTTTCTTGTGTTCTTTCCTATTTCTCGAGTTAAAGATTTATACTTTAGTTTAGTCGATGGATCAACATCACACGGCACACGGGTGTAACCCATAAGTGCTCCGTTCTTCTCCTAACTCAAACCTGAGTTTGGAGAAACTCAGCTCGGTGCACGAACTCCGTAGCACGGCGAGGATCCTGAAATACTTTGGGTGGATTTTTAACTCGAAATTTTGCCCGGGAAGCGCCGTTAGGTTACTTTTTTTCTATTTCCAACTGCCAAGAGATTTTTTACGTGCGCAACAATACACTCGGGTGTCCGATCTCACCACCCAGAGACCAGGGGAAATTTTATTACTAGAAGTCCACGTGAAAAAATCCCGGTCCACATCGGGGCTTGAACCCGGGACCTCCAGCATTCGAGGCGGACACCATACCTCGAGACCACGCAGCTCCCCAGATCTATACTTCATCCTGCTGTTATCGGATTCACCTCCTTTCTATTTCAGTTCCCTTCGTTGTTTTATTAATTCTAACGTGTCTGATGTAAGTTGCTTTTTCTTGGTCGGAATTAAATCCTTGGCGGCAGTTATCAAGATATCTCTAGCTTGTACTTCTAGTTCATCAGGTGTCAATTCCTCTTGTACCCCTCTGCTGTGTGTCCACCGTGACGAGGTAGAGGGGCTTGTGCGTCCCAATGACCCCAAGAGCTATGCAGACGGTAGCACAGCTACTGGTAGGGCCACCTATGTCGGACAGGTCAAGGGAGAGGGACCAGACGAAGAGACACACAAACCTGCTGCCTTGTAGGTAGACTGGGGACAGTCAAAGGCTAGGGAAAGCATCCCGAATACATGCTTGTCGAAATCGGATGTACTGAGCCACAGGCTTGACAAAGCAGTGCAACGTAAAACCTGCTGCCTTGTAGGTAGACTGGGGACAGTCAAAGGCTAGGGAAAGCATCCCGAATAAATGCTTGTCGAAATCGGATGTACTGAGCCACAGGCTTGACAAAGCAGTGCAACGTAACTTAATTCATGATGTCATAAATCAAAATTAATCGTTATGGTGCTAATCCCGTGAAGTCCCATCAGGCGGCGATAGTGCCGAGCCCCCTGCCTCGAGGGGGTCCACCCATGACTACTGGTGGTCACCTTCCCCTGTGCTGTGGAGTCAAGGCACAGAGGAGTAGGTTAAGAGCTATTGACCAAATACCCTGGATACTCAACATACTACAGTGGAATGCCGAAGGAGTTTACAAGAAGAAAGACTCCCTAACACAGCGTCTTCATAAAGATAGAATAGATGTGGCATGCATTCAAGAGACACACCTCAACGCCAATCACAAATTCTCAGTCAGAGGATATCAGGCCACACGTTTCGATCGCGAAGGACACAAAGGAGGAGTTCTAATACTTACACGAAACACAATACCTTGCAGCGAGGTATCTGTGATCTCTGACAACCAAACGGAAATTATGGGTGTTGATATAATGATAAAGGACGTGAAAATAAGAATCTACAATCTGTATAGCCCAGCAGATAAGGACCTTACACTCTCAAATATGAAAATAACTGACACAAACTGCATTATTGTCGGAGACTTTAATAGCCGTTCAGAAAGATGGGGATACCCAGATACTGACAAAAAAGGAGATGAATTGGAGGACTGGGAAATAGACTCAAATCTCCATCTACTCAACAAAGCGGATGACACACCGAGCTTCTACTCCAGAAGATGGCTTACCACTTCTACTCCAGACCTAGCTTTCTGCACAGGAGACATCCTCCACAAAATCGATCGCCATGTGCTGGACCAATTAGCAGGTAGTGACCACAGACCAATCAAGCTTGTAATGAATATGGAGTATGTTCCACAGGAGCAAAAGCCCTTGCCCCACTGGAATTACAAACGAGCAGATTGGGACAGATTTGCCATACTAACAGGCAAATATTGTGAAAACATAAATACACGATATGGCAACATAAAGCAAATGGTGGAAAGTCTAAACAGAGCGATAATACAGGCAGCCACTGAGTCCATTCCAAGAGGAGCGAGGAAAAATTACAAACCATACTGGACTGAAGAACTACAAAGTTTGGAGGACAAAGTTGAAGATGCCAGGAAGACAGCAGAGAGAGAACAAACAATTGAAGCGAACATCTCTCTCAAAGCCATCTCAGCAAAATATAAAAAAAACAGTAAATCAAACAACAAGAGATTGTTGGAGGAAAAAAAAAAACCTGAATTTTGACAGGGATGGAAACAAACTATGGAAACTAGTGAAAGCCATGAACAATGAAGGACCTAGAAACAAACAAATAACAATTAAACAAGGAAATGCCTTGCTTACAGGAAAAAAGGCTGCAAATGCACTAATGGAACACTATGCAAATGCAAACCACATTGATATTACAACCGAACAGAAGAAAGCAATCAAAGACAAACAGATACATCATAGAAATACAGAGACAGCAGCAGAATATATGATGGAAAATCTAACAATGGAAGAAATGGAACAGGCAATGAATACCCTAAAAAAGAAGAAATCACCAGGAAAGGATGGAATCACAAATGAAATGCTAATAGGACTAGGCACCAAGGCAAAGAAGAAACTACTAGCAGTCCTAAATAACAGCTGGAAGAGAGGAATAGTCCCACAGGCATAGAAGGAAGCTATACTAATACCAGTCCCAAAGAAAGGAAAAGACCTGGAAGAACCAAATGGCTATAGACCTATCAGTCTATTTAGCTGTGTAGGAAAATTAATGGAACGCATTATCAATGGCAGGCTAACATGGCATCTGGAAGAAAACAAACTCTTAACACCACACCAAGCAGGATTCAGAAAGTACAGATCCACTGAAGATCAAATAACCTATATTGCTCAGGAAATAGAGGATGCCTTCCAAGAGAAAAAGCACACACTAGCAGTCTGGATCATCATCATCAAGTGCCGTGCCGGCTGGCGTAGGCGTTCATGGCTCTCCATAGATCTCGGTCTTTGGTTTTCTGGATCAACTCTGCTGCTGATATTCCTCCATGCCACCGTCTCAATCCATCCAGCATCACTTCTCTTGGTCTACCTCTGCCTCTCTTCCCCTCGATCTTTCCAGTTGTTACAATGTTCTCCAATGCCTCTCTTCTCATCACATGACCGAGGAAAGCTGTTTGTCTCTGTCTTATTGTTGTATATAATGTTCTAGTTTCATTAGCCTGTTTCAGGCAGTCGTCGTTAGTTACTCTGGCAGTCCAAGGAATTCGCAACATTCGTCTCAGGAACCACATCTCTGTTGCTTCTAATTTCTTCTTAATTTGTTCATTTACATTCCAAGATTCACTGCCATACAGCAAAACTGGTTCTACATAGCATTTCAGCACTCTCTTTCTTACATTCAGTGACAGTGACTTATTGCATAAGATACTCTTCATTTTATGAAATGCGGCTATTGCCTGCCCTATTCTGCTCCTAATCTCTGTTGTACATCTTCCATCTGATGTTATAAATGCCCCTAGGTATCTAAAATTATCAACTTGGTTAAGGATTTTCCCTTATATTTCTATGTCACATTTTGGTGTCACCATTTTCTTTGATCATGAAGTCTTGGGAAGATAATGTGGTGGTTTCCCCTTGCCTTCCACATTCACATGGTGGTCTTTTTACCTCTGCTTTTGACAGCCATTTCCGACTGTAAGGACAAGTGAGTGCCCTGCTCTGCTCAGCTGCAGAGTTGTCCACTTATTCCGGTGGATAGATTTAGAAAAAGCATTTGATAAAGTATGGAAGGAAGGACTGAAAGTAAAACTGCAAAACATGCATGTTTGTGGAAAAATGTATAAATGGATCAGCCACTACCTTGAGAACAGAACTGCCAGGACAAAAGTACAAGGACAAACAAGCAAAATGATGCTGCTGGAGCAAGGTGTCCCCCAAGGAGGAGTTCTTTCACCAACATTATTCCTAGCATATATAAATGATATCACAGAAAATTTTCCAGCCAGAGTACACACATCCTCCTTTGCAGATGACCTAGCCATATGGACATCTGAAGAATATATTAGTACAGCTAACAGCGGAATACAGCAAGCCTTATTAGCGCTAGAGGACTGGTCAAAATCATGGCTAGTGAAGATAAGTGAGGAGAAAACAACATGCACAGTGTTCTCCCTCTCAAATAAAACTCAGCAACCTAAGCTGGTATTGAATGAAAAAATATTGCGCCATGAAGAAAATCCAAACTATCTAGGAGTCACCTTTGATCGTCGCCTGACATGGAAGACACAGGTTGAGAAAAATCGAACAAGAGCAAGGCAGAGAATGGCAATCATGAAAAAGCTTGCTGGTACAACGTGGGGAGCAGATGAGAAAGTTCTCAAGAAGTTATATACTGGACGGGTGAGACCAGTACTGGAATATGGCATTGCAGCTTGGGCAACAGCAGCTAAGTCAAACTTTAGCAAAATAAGTAGAGTCCAAAACCAAGGAATGCGAATCATAACTGGAAGCCTGAAGACAACGCCTATTAATGAACTAGAAAAGATCACTTGTTTACAACCAATGCAGGATAGAAGAGATAGCAGAGCCCAGCAACAAGCAGAAAAATTTAGAAGATTGACAGACCACCCTATGTACAACAGATTTAATGGTTTTGGAAAGGGAAGACTGAAGCGTAGCAACTTTGTAGAAACTGCAAAACGAAGGATTAGGGCAGATCCTATACTTAACATATCAACAGTCAAGCCCATACACAATGCACACAAGTTCCCAGCTTGGAGACAGCAGCAACTGCCTGAGATGATAGAAAACATTCCTGGTATTGAGAAAAAGAACACTCAGCATGAAACCGAAAGAAGAGAAATAACCCTAAACTACATAAAAGAACATTACCCAAGCAGGAATTGGACCCATGAATATACAGATGGATCAGCCAAAAATTCAATAGAGAATGGAGGAGGAGGAATTCTCCTAAATTTAAAAAATGGAGTGAAAAAAAAACACATTCAATGGCAACTGGAAAATTATCAAGTAACTTCAAAGCGGAGGCAGAGGCTCTGAAAACTGCAGCAGAAATGCTCCTGATGGAGGAAAATAAAGAGAAACAAATAGCTGTCTTCACAGATGCAAACTCAGCTGTCTCAATACTGAAGAGCAATAACAGTACAGAACTAACTGACCTAAGCGCAGCACTCCATGGTCTATGCCAGAAATCCAAAAAAGTTGTAATACAGTGGATCCCATCACATTGCAGTATACCTGGAAACGAAGAGGCTGACAGACTGGCAAAAGAGGGCGGACGACTACCACAGCCTGACATAGACATAACCTATAATGAGGCAAAGAGGTTGATAAAAAGCACTTATAGAACCAAATGGGAATCAGAGCATCCAGGCCATCAGAAGGATGATGCATATTACAAACTCGACCGAAGAGAACAAGTAGTAATCTTCAGACTCCGCACAGGACATAACAGGCTGAAATACCACTTGTTCAATAAACTAAAGATAGGAGATACCGATGAATGTAATTGTAGAACTGGAAAAATGACAGCAAAACATTTGCTGCAGGATTGCCCAACGTATGCAGAACAGAGAAAGATATTTTGGCCCACACCTGCTTCATTTGAGGACAAGCTCTATGGAGATATCAACAAGCTAAAGTTGACCGCAGATTACTTTAACTACATACAGGTTGACATTTAAAGGTGCATGAAGACCCAGAGGCATGAAATGGAATATTGCTTGGATAGCAAATCCATTATGTGGAAAGTCCAAATCGAACGCTCGCTGTGTGGGCTTCATAAAAGGTAGAAAAGTGTCCTAGTGGCACGAAATGGAATATTGCTTGGATAGCAAATCTATTACGTGGAAAGTCCGAATCAAAAGCCCATTGTATGGGCTTCATAAAAGGTGGAAAAGTGTCCTAGTGGCATGAAATGGAATATTGCTTGGATAGCAAATCCATTACGTGGAAAGTCCGAATCAAAAGCCCATTGTGTGGGCTTCATAAAAGGTGGAAAAGTGTCCTAGTGCCATGAAATGGAATATTGCTTGGATAGCAAATCCATTACATGGAAAGTCCGAATCGAAAGCTCACTGTGTGGATGTTATCTGCAGACTGCATACTTCTGGTTTCCGGAAGAACAGCCTATGGTGAACGGAAGGCCCAATATACGGAAGTGAGGCTAAGCAGCCATGTGCAGGACGTGACGATTCCTTGGGTGAGCCCAGATCCAGAGCGCTATGTATCGGCTCTGCAAGTATGGAAGCCTCCTTGGATGGCGGGGAATGCCCATGGTCTGCCCCTGCCTTCCCTTGAGGACTGACCAGGATCTTTGGCTGTTCTATATGGACCAGCTGGGATGGGGGATAACACCACAACAGTGAGAGTCAAACGTCCTAAGAAACCCCCGGGACGGTTAACCCTGTCAACAAATGCCCGCAGAAGTCGGATGTGTCGGCCTAACGGCGCAAGAACGCAGCTCTGCTGTAAACAGGCACAACGCAATCACATCCGAAAAAAAACTCCGGATGAACGAAGAAGAAGAAGAAGAATTCCTCTTGTACAGACATGAAGACCCCAAAACGATTCCTAACTTCTACGTTGTTTTGCAGTTTTATCTAAACAAAATGCCACTCCACTCTGGCCTCCGATGTCTTCACCAGAATAAATGAAAAGACTTCCATTTTCAGTTGTAAAATGTCCCTTGACTCTCCAGCGATGTTCACTAATTCCTAAAGTTTGAATATTTAACTTCTCAATCTCATCACATACTACCTTAAGCTTCCCCTCATACATACTTCTCACATTCCACGTTCCTATTCTCACTCTGTTTCTCAGTCTGACACAGGGGATTTCCGTGGTAACACAGTCAGTATTAACTCCGTCATCACTATTACTAGTACTGGTCCCTGTGAATTGAACAGTCGAAAACACCTACGCATAGTTGTATTTTCCATTGTAACATTCATTTTACACATTGTTCAGCATCTCAGATTAAAGTAGACTAACCTATTAAAAAATAAATTTTTTAAAAACCTATTAACAAAAATAAAAACAATTAGGTCTGCTCACTGTCTCAGAGAGTCAGCTGGTGAAGTTAGAGCGCATACAGAACGAAGTTATGCGGGTCATTCTGGGATGCACTAGAGACACCCCAGTAGTGTGTATGCGTTACATCCTTGGTCTGCCGACTGTTGCTGGTAGGCTCAAGGTGATGCAGGCGAAGGCATACCTCAGAGTAGCTGCAGACACAGACCACCCACTGCATGAGGCGCTGGACGCAGTTAAGGGTCAGCGACTGATAAGAGGGAAATCATGGATGGCTCAGGCGGGGGATACGATCAGACAGGTGTGCTCCCTGGAGAACATTAGGCGTGGAGAGGAGTGGGTCAGAGTGCCAGCGGAGCTGTCAGACTTGTGCAGAGTTATAATCACATTAAGCCGGGAGTGCAGGGAGTGGCCAGCAGGGGCCACGGAACTGGAAATCCAGCAACTAATTCAGGACAATGCTCACTCGAGTGATGTGATTATCTACACAGATGGTTCGGTGTCAAGAGGTGAGAGAAGTGGCTGGGGGTTCTTAGCCAAAGCTAATGGTCGATGTTTGGGGCAGGAGAGCCTGGCATATGATACCACAACATACAGCTTAAGAATGGAAGTGGAGGCAGTCACTGCGGCTCTCCGCTGGATGGAGAATACGACACACACACACATCGTGATTGAAACAGACTCAGAAAGCATGCTGACGAGGGTGAGGACGGGCAGACTTCGTGCGGAGTGGCTTGCTTCGCTATTTCGGAGGAAGTTTCCTGGTACTCATTTTAGGCTGTGTCGACCTGGTAACGCTGGTAAATTGTTTACACGCTCTTCTCACATGAGGGGATTGGGGGGGGGGGGGAGAGAGATAAGGTTTGGAGTGGGTTACAAAGGATTCGACGATTTGAACACACGGCCACCGAATGGCAGGCAGTTCAATTGAATCACTTGCAGAAAATTTCTTCGGTCACTAGATTAAAAAAAAATAAAATTGAATGCATTATTTGTGAGTGGCACCGTGCCTTCTTGACAGACGAATGTATGTGGATTAGAATTTGCATTGTGAATTTAAGAATAGACATCACTGAACTCGGGACATTCTAAAACATGATCCGTCGCCCTCTTAATTATTATTTTCTGTTGTTGTATGTTGGGTAGGATCACTAGCTCACACAACAAACATATCATAAACTTACACAACAAACATCATAAACTTACACAACAAGAACATAATAAAGTTACAGAACAAACACATCAGAAACGTACAAATAAACACAGCATAAACTTACACAACAAACACATCAGAAATTTACCCATCAAATACATAGTATACTTACACATCTAACACATTATATACTTAAACAACAAACACACCATAGATTTACACAACAAACACATCACAGCCAAGCCAAAAAAAAAAAAAAAACCACACACACACACACATACGGCTTCTTTTCAACATGACACTAACCACAGAAAGAGCAGCACAGAGATCCAAGCAAATAGCAGTATGCCAACTATGCAGACACAACATAAAAAAAGAAAAAAAGAAGACAGCATAGAAACAAGAGGAAGACATCACGATGATTATATTAAGGCATAATAAACGAATGCGAAGAACTGAAAGATTATCAGAAAATGAAAACAATAAAAAAACAAAATGTGCTAATCAGAATCTCAGAATCCCAGGCCAGAATATTGTAGTTTCGTCCCCGTGTGTTTAAATGTTGTGTTTTGTGTGTTTGTTAGCTGGTGAAGGCTAGTGGCCATAATGTCCTATGTTTTCCGTAACTGTGTTCTGTAAAGCTGCATTACTTCGGGTTATTTCATAACATTTTCTCAGCTTTACAGCAGTTTCACTAATTTTATTCCAGAAGAAACACAAGAACACAGAGATTATACCTGTCCAACAATCACAGCCAGTTGACTGCAATACAACAACTAATAGAAATACACACAAACAAGAAAATTTACATACACAAGGCAATCTTCCTAAACACAATACCTACAACCACAGAAGGCACACACACACACACACACACACACACACACACACACACACACACACACACACACACACACACACACACACACACACAAACACACACAGACAGACACAGACAGACAGACACCCACACCCACCCACCCACACACACACACACACACACAAACACACAATCCGCCAAAAGCTTTTTATCCCCCAAACAGAAAGTGTCACGGACAGTTACAAGGCACTAGAGCAGGGATGGCCAGCCTTTTTAGCATGCGGGCCAAATTTCAGAAATAATATTTCAGGCCGGGCCACTCACCTAATCTTTTTAAAAATTAAATTAAGCAAGCAAGCGTGCTGCAGCCTCGACAACATCGTCGCTTCCCACTCCGCGGCCGCAATATGACATCCGGCGGGCCGCATGCGGCCCGCGGGCCTCGTGTTGCCCCCCCCCCCCTGCACTAGAGCGTCATCATATAATTTGATATCAGGCCAACAACACCAAACATGTGATCCTTCACCTCTGTAACTATGTGACCCAGTAATTATAGGGAAGCCACATTTTAATTGGAACGATACTTTAAAGTTTATTGCCCACGCTCACGGCAATCAATGTACTGCTATCTCCAGAAAGCACGAGATAGATCAAGATAGAATGTGTGTGTGTGTGTGTGTGTGTGAGAGAGAGAGAGAGAGAGAGAGAGAGAGAGAGAGAGAGAGAGAGAGAGAGAGACAGACAGACAGACAGACAGACAGACAGACAGACAGACAGACAGACAGACAGACAGGTGTAACATGCATTCCGCTTGTGGAGGTGGAAATGAAGCATATGCAAGAAATGTGTGTTTACGTGCACTATGCCATAAATGTCATATTATCATAAATGTATATGTATGTATATGATTTATTCACACATGTAACACTTAACACTAACAAACGGCAACGCTCTGTGAAATGCACAAACAAAAGAAACACTCATTACAACTTGTAAATATACATTGCTTTGCTTAAAATAAACGTTCTGACAAAAAGAAAAAAACGAAACGCCTGTTGGCTGCAGGGGAAACAAAAATGGTACACTATTTTGTGTTTGTATTTGTTTTCATTACCCCCATTTCAAATGTGCAAATGTTCTAATGAATGAAATGTTGTAAAATTGCGCATCTCTCTCTCTCTCTCTCTCTCTCTCTCTCTCTCTCTCTCTCTCTCTCTCTCTCTCTCTCTCTCTCTCTCTCTCTCTCTCTCTCTCTCGGTTCCGCGCTGAAGCAACAGGATGCTTGCTGCGTGGTTGAATGTCGGATCATTTGTAGATATGTAGAAATGTAGTAACATTTTCAGGAAACAAACGTGATTTAGCAATAATGTTGAACTTGTTTACACGAAAAATAGTGTGAATGAGAATACCCGGAGGTGTGAAAGAGTTTCTATTAAATGGTTTGGTATGCATGGGAGCAAATGATTACTCAACCATCGTCGTCAACAGCTCATATGTACGTAGTTACACCATGCCAGGAATATAATGTTGTCACATGTGTATGAATGTATATGCGGTAATCGCAAATGTAAAAAGACAATTTTTGTACATAATGAACTTTAAAAACAAAACTAAAATAAAGTTACGTTGCATATCATTCACAGGATGTCGCGGTCAATACCAGCAGTTAGTGCTGTTGCGATTTCTTGGCAAATTTACGTTCAGTAGTTTGCCATTGCTTTCTCGGCGAACGGCACTTATACCATTTCGAACAAAACCAACGCAAGACGGTTTGCTGCCAAATCGTCTGCAGCTGTGTTTCGAATGCGGGTAAGTGAAATTACGAACTGCGTCCGTAACGCCGTCGCCACGGTGCATGCCAATTTATCGAATTTAGAAAATCGAATTTAACCAACTAAACTACAAGCATTAAGAATCAACCATGTAGGACACATCATCAGTTATTCAGACAAACACTCACTAGCATTATACTAAATTGCAATTATAATACACCGGCTTAGGGAAATAGACAAACAACACCGTACTTTTACGGCATACTACCACAATTCTACAGAACATGTATGCAAGCAATACAAGGCAATGAACATTTAACATAACAGACAACCAAGCTGCTAGAAGGTTAGTTCGGATAAAACAAACAACATCATCAAACGAGCTTAATGTTCCAGGGGTAAACTAATCCAACAGAACTTGAAAGCATTGTGCCAATATTAATAAATGACTTGAAGCCGGTGTTTATCAGTTAAGGCTCCATTTATTGCCTAGTTCAAGCTTGTGCCACACGTTTAAAATACTAATAATAAATTAACAATTTATTTCATACCGTGCCTTTTACAGCCAGGCGGGTCGGTAGTGAAAATATTACATAGGCATAATGCACAGCTGAACATATTCGATACTTGCAGATATAATGTCCCGGTACTTCTGACCCTCACCAATTGGCCTCTGCGTCACCTTGCCCTAACTTTCTAAGTCCCATTCTGATACAGTCACATCTGTCCGTCGATTTCTTGCCCACATGAATAGTGCCTTAACACTCTCGTTCTTCTATCCAATATTTGTTAGCCATCAGTGTGATGTCCTGCCAGTTTTATAATCTATCTTGTTTCTGCGAATCGAATTGTGCTGCCTCCTCTGTCAAGCCCCAAGATCTGACTGTTGTTGTTGTTGACTACTTTTGTGATGTTTCTTGCCTTCTCATGTCACTTCTCTAGTTTCTCCTATCTTTTTGTTGGAGACTATTCTACAATTCCTTTTTGACGTCATTTCGTCTGCCCTGCTACTTGGCACAAGCAGATTTACAAATACTTAGCAAAACAACAATCACCACCATTACACCTGAGAACAAAAGAGGATTCAAATGCTACATTAAAGATTATAGCTGTACTTTCACTAACTTACAGAACAAACACAACACACCAAAAGCCAATGAAATAACATACCGACTACTTTTCAACATTACACCAACCACAGAAAGAGCAGCACAGAGATCCAAGCGAATAGCACCATGCCAAATATGTAGGCACAATTTTCAAGAAAAAGAATATAATATTTACAATACATGTCCAACAATCACAGCCACTAAGACTGCAGTACAACATCTAATAGAAACACACACAAACATGAAAACTGATATATGCAAAGCAATCTTCCTAAACACAATATCTACAACCACAAAAGACAAATACTCGAAACTACTTGTAGCACCATCTGACTACAGAACCTAATATGGTCTAGCCGAAACTCGGCCACTCACAACCATCATACAACACAATCACACGTATTACAACACATTTTTCAAGAGCAAATTTCACAGCTATTCACAGATTAGGCCACCCAAATCAAGTTCACACTTCATACTATACCTGCTAAAACACATACTTTCACATTAATATTTCACTATATTACTAGTTTGTACCACTGAACTCAACCAACCATTCTTAGTAGTATTGCCATAATTTATGATTTACCATCTTTAGTTTCACCTTTACTTTCCACCAAGAGAATACCCCACAGACATACGGGAGTGCACAGTACACATTACAATACCCGCCATGAGCGCGAATGAATCAGCACATTTCCTTCTTTGTCACCGGGGATTGGGAAAAATTACCAAAACTCAGGTATAGCACAAATAATTCGTAATTCCCTGACATACCGATTCGAGGGTTCGAAATCAGCTGCGGGTGATTTGAAAGCGGACCGCGTTGCGTTGTTTTTTCCAGGGTATAAGTCGTCGGTTGTTCGGAAAACAAAGGCAAACCACTGAACGTAATAAAATGTGTACACAATTACAAACAGCAAACAATTAATTATTGGGTTGATTGTGACGACATATAAAGGACATGCGGTACTTTTCTGTTAATTCACCCCAAACAAACAAACATTCCTTACAGAACCTCAATTGCAACGGTCCAGCAATCACTTCCGGTTAAGTTTTCGGTGGACGACTGGACCGATCGATGGATTTTTTTTGTTAGGTTTGTGGCCCGTAGGGCCCTCACTGTTGTCGGATTTTGGGCCCTCACTGTCGTCGGAGTACTCCGACGACACTGAGGGCTCTACGAGCCAAAAAACTAACTAAAAATCCATTGATCGGTCCAGCAGTCTACGGAACACTTAACCGGAAGTGATTGCTGGACCTATGCATATGAGGTCCTGTGTTTGGGGTGAATTAACAGAAAAGTACCGGACATATAACTAACTTTGACGAATATGAATGTTCAAGAATGTGATTACCTACCTATAATGTTTTTGTAAAACATCTATCGGGCTTCGGTTGCTGTGATGCTAACGTACTAACAACTTCCGGTATGTTGTTTACACTATAAACTGCTGTCGAGAGCTCAAGAGCGGTAGATGCGAGTTGACATGGAGAAACTTCGTGGGATGTTGCCACTGATTCATTCATTCATTCATTCATTCATTCAGTAGTATGTCCTTCGCAGAACCTCACTCCCATAACAAAATTCCGGAAAACCTCTCGATCATAATCTGGAGATCGCCCGTCACATCCTGCACCCATCTTCTCTTTGGCATTCCTCTTCCTCTCTTCCCAGGCATATACCCCTCCATTATTGTTCTCTCCAAACTTTCGTGACGTATCAAGTGACCAAAATATTTCAATTGTCTTTGTTTTATCGTTTTTAATACCCAACCTTCTTCAATATTCAGCTCTTGAAGTATGGATGCATTTGTTCTTTTCTTTACCCAAGATATTCTTAGAATTCGTCTATAACATTTATATTCAAAGGCATTTATGCGCTATTCAGCTAGATTAGTAAGTGTCCAGGTCTCGCAGGCGTATGTTGCAATGGGAAAGATGCATGCTCTTAAAAATCTAATTTTTGTAGTTCTGTCTGTCCCACTCCATAATTCAATTGTTTTAGTCTTTGAAGAGCAATTGATAGTCGTTGTTTAATTTCTTCCATTGTGTCACCGTTATTGGTAATCAATGACCCAAGATATTCAAAATTTTTAAACCACCTTCAATGTTTCCTCACTAACACATATTTCTTTCTCCATAGTAGTTTTATCTGTATGCATTATCTTTGTTTTTACTAGGTTTAAGTCATAAGTTGTGATTTT
>JACEFZ010015743.1:0-17865 GCA_014155875.1 Cepaea nemoralis | reverse complement strand
GCGGGAGCCCGAGGGAAATGAACGAGCTGACAAACCTGGCTGGCTCTGCACCCCCTGTAGATGGCCAGCCCATGGATCGTGCCGATGTTAGTTAACGTCCTTAAAGGTTTGGCGAGAACAGAGGACTTTGACGTCAGTGAGTCCACATCGCTGTCCAGGATGAAAGACCTGGGAGTAAGAATCGGCACAGCCAGACGCGAGAGGTGCATCGGGAAAACAAAGTGCCTCGTCAACCAACACAGAACTGGCACTAGTTAGCCACCGGACGCTGATGCATATGCTGGGGGGAGGATCGAGCACCTATGGACATGTCCGGAGTGCAACGAAGATACCCCAACTGATAACTGATAACTGACTCCAGTATCACATGTGCGGAGAGGCGTTACTATCCACGGAGCGTTATCCAGACTAGGACCCAGTCTATTGATAGGCGGCACCACGGAGAGGTGCTGGCATCTCTTGGTCAATGTTAAGTCGCGGTATTAGCCCAATGTATGCAGGACAGATCACATCCCAAAATATGCAGGACAGATAACACACAGAAATGTGCTGGACAGATAACATTCATACATGTACAGGACAGACTGTCATATGTCCACACACACACACAAAACTGTCATCTACTGCCTATAGTACCTTGCGGTGCAGGTCTTGAGTCTGAGTAATTAAGACCAGCTCGCTAGTGTGGTCGCCGCCAACTGTGCAGGTTAGAGTTTTCTATTTGTCCCCAACAGAAAAAAAAAAATCCACACCTTACCGAGGATTCGAACCCGGGTCTTCCGAAAGAGAACCCGACAAATTGACCGCTCCTCTAATGACAGACAATACCCAGAAATGTGCGGAACAGATAACATTCCGAAATATGCGAGACAAATAACACTCAGAAATGTGCCGGACAGATCACACTCAGAAATGTGCCGGACAGATCACACTCAGAAATGTGCTGGATGGATCACACACAGAAATGTGCTGGATAGATCACACACAGAAATGTGCTGGATAGATCACACACAGAAATGTGCTGGACAGATCACACTCGGAAATGTACCAAACATATCACACTCAGAAATGTGTGGGGCAGAAGACATTCAGAAATTTGCGGGACAGATCACACTCAGAAATGTGACGGACAGATCACATTAAAACATGCGCATGAAAAATCCAACAGAGACTGAAATGCTGACCGAAGGACACTTGTGGGAGCAAACCATACTGAGTGAAGCGAGAACTGGCTGCCAGCTGATCGGCTATTTGACACGATAAGGCATGGCGAGTTTACACCAACAGGGTATATTTTAGAAACAGTTCACAGGCATGAATGAGACGCAGAGGTGTTTCCAAGGCACCAGGGCTGGGCTCTATACTGGCCAAGACCTATTGACGCGTCCTCGCCGAGCGTCCTGGGCAACAAGTCCCTTCGGGGTCCTGGCTAACGTAGTAGGATCGTTGATTCCTCCGAAGTCGGTGAGTGTCTGCCTGCACGGCGAGGAACCACCAGTCTGCACACCAGTAAGCCAGACATGGGACAACGGATACTCACGCAAACCTCAGGTCCTGTATGACATCACACTGATGTTGGACAACAGGATGTCGTCATCCGACATACAGGACTTCACGATGGAGATCACAGCCAGCGAACACAAGCAAGCAAGCAACAGGCATGAATAAAAGGTGCACACTCGCTAGTGTATAATGCATCTAGTCCAGTAGCAGGAACTTGCTGTGGGTTGTGAAGTGTTAGGGCCACCACATTTTGTTTCTAACACGTTTCAATTTTGAGCCAGTGCACGAGGTTATAAGAAGAAAGAAACGTCCTGACAGATTTGTGGGTTTGAGCGTAATCTTGCCAAGAGATCAACAATCAACTGAAAGATGCTGATGTTGACAGCGATGTCCTGTAAAAGGATATGCGAATTTTAAAAAAAAATACCTTGCTCATTTTCCATCAGCTTTGCCATTACATTTTGAAATGAATTTTGCCTCCGTGGCGAAGGTGTAACGGCCGCGGTTCGTGACCCCACATACCCGCGTTCAAAACACAGCTACGAGCGATTTGGCAGCAGACCGCATTGCGATTTAGTTTTTAACGAAATGGTATGGGTGCTGTCGTTTGAAAGCAATAGTAAACTACTGAGCTTAAACTTGCCAAGGCATCAACAACAGCAAAACATGCTGGTGTTGGCTGCAAACGTCCTGTAAAGGATATGCAACTAACTTTTTTAACTTAACACGTCTAATTTATCTAATCAATTTACGATTTTCATCTGTTTCTTGAAGTACACAGATATTCATTTTGAATTATCACAAATGGCACAAATAACTATGGATAAGTTGTCGTTTTGCCTATTTAAAACAAAATTGAAACAATTTATGTAGTTGGGAATTATGGACTGGGAACAAGAAATGATAGAGAAAATAGATAATTTAATACTGTGGAGAAAATCGGCTCATCATTTGTAGCACAATGTTAAAAGAAAATCCAAGTAGACTACTACTTAGAATAGATCTGATGATAGCAGAAATGAGACAGATATTATAATGATCAGAGAAATATTTGGAACCGTGTCGCATGTTCAAAAACATATGCAAAAGGTGATGTAAACTGAGACCACAAAGCTGTATTAATAACACAGTAATGTAAAATTAACAGGTTTAGGACTAAAGTTGCATACAGAATTTTCATTGATATATCCGCACTACAAGAACCCATTAAGACAGTAACAAATTTCTTATCTAGGTGAAAAATAACTAAGTAAACCTAATAATGAAGTTCATGGAAAAATAAAGACAACAAAAGAATTTACATAAGCCATAAACAATATGTTGCACGATTTATTTAATGACATATTTCGCTGCATCTCGTCAGGTGTATACTGTAGTTATATATATATATATATATATATATTATATATATATATATATATATATATATATATATATATATATTTATATATATATATATATATATATATATATATATATATATATATATATATATATATATATATATATATATATATAAATGAATAATATTAGGGGCGTTTATTTAAAACCCGTTCCAATGGCTTTATTAGAAAGGCATGAAAGAAACATTAAGAGGTGTGGTAGAATTAAACAAAGCATTCATTTTGAATGAATTGTGCACCATGAGTTGGTCAGAACAAGTCGCCGTAGGCATTCATGCAAGCATCTCACTGCCTAAGTAGGCGGCGAATGCCGTCTGCAAAAAAGGATTGTGGTTGCTCACTGAACCAAGTGTTTACTGCGTACTTTACGTCTGCATCTGTGTGAAATCGTTGCCCCTTGAGAGCTTTTATAAGAGTTCCGAACAAATGAAAATCACATGGTGACAAATCAGGACTATAGGCTGGATGTTGCAGAATTTCCCACTTCTTCCTTGCTAATGCTTCCTGCACAATCTTTGCGACATGTGGACGAGTATTATCGTGCAACAAAATCACACCACGAGAAAGCATTCCGGGTCGTTTATTCTTGATGGCTTTCTGCAGCTTGTCAAGTGTTTGCAAGTAGTGGGTCGAGTTGATGTTGATACCAGGTTCTTTAAAGTCGGCCAACAATAGCCTTTCATGGTCAAAAAATACGCTCAGCATAACCTTACCAGCGGAAACCTGTAACTTGAATTTTTTTGGCTTTTGGTGATTCAGCATGCTTCCATTGCATACTCTCTCTTTTGCTGCTCGGCTCAAAGTGGTGACACCATGATTCATCGCCTGCCACTATGCGGAAGAGAAATGCATCACCCTCCACTCTGTACCGCAGCAAGTGGTTCAAACACCATCCCATACGTTTCTCTCTTTGGTGGTCGGTCAACATTCGTGGTACCCAATGTGAATACACCTTCCGATATTGCAGTTTCTTATGAACGACCTTTCGAACTGTCCCAATTGACACATCAAATTCTTTCGTATTCGACATCGGTTCATCTGTACTGTTGCATAAATGTTGGCGATGTTTTTTTGTTTTTTTTCTGTTGCAACAGTATGTGCTTGACCCGGCCGTCGAAGATCTGTCGTGAACTGACGTCCTTTCCGAAACATTCGTGCCCACTCTGTCACTGCTGTCTTCGAAACACATTTGTTACCGTAAGCTGCCTGCACTCTTCGATGAATGTCCATTGGTCGACATCTTTCAAATGAAAGAAACTAAATCACCGCTCTTTGAGCTTCTTTGGGTGGATTTTGGATCAACCCGGCCATTTTCTCAACGGTCAGAAACAGAACCTACGCATCATGGGACGATAAGCACATGCTCTATTATTCATTGGTCAGTACTTATCACATGACTATGACATGATCATGTTCAACGTACGCAATTACGCGCGGTGCGGCACGAACGGATTTCAAATGAACTCCCTTCATAATTATGAAGTTAATATTTAATCAAGTTATTCAAGGGGAAAACATACTAAGCAATTAAAATATACAAACATAGCATGTGGAGTATGCAAAAACTATGATTTCAATAACAATAGTCCCAAAAACTTACATCAAAAGAAAGGCTGAAACAGCTTTCATATGCGGTATTCGCGGAGAATACTTGTTCGTAATACCACATACCACGTTCAAAACACAGCTGCGGGCGATCTGGATGCAGATCGCCTTGCGTTGGTTTTTTTTTTATAAAATGGTATGGGTAACGGTAAAAAAAAGCGGTGGCAGAAATCAATGGCAAACTGCTGAACGAGCAGCCAAAATCACAAGCAGCCAAAAAAAAAATGATAGGGTTGACTGCTACATCTTGTAAAGGCTATGTGTAACAGTAATGG
Source organism: Cepaea nemoralis (assembly GCA_014155875.1). Classification (NCBI taxonomy): domain Eukaryota; kingdom Metazoa; phylum Mollusca; class Gastropoda; order Stylommatophora; family Helicidae; genus Cepaea; species Cepaea nemoralis. The sequence continues at coordinate 13,079 of JACEFZ010015743.1, read as the reverse complement.
AGTACTGGGGTATTATTAGGATCTAGTGGGAAACAGATACAGCACGATTGAGCATTGAGACTGAAAGCGGTGAGGGATGCTCAATCGTGACGTATTGGGTTGGCAAGGGAGTTAACATCAAGCCTTGGAGAGGAGAAGAGGCTGACTTGTCATCAGAATGAATTAAACTTTGTCTATATTAAATCAACCAGTCTTGTTGAGTTCCTGCTCTGTTACAGAACTCGAAATGGTGCCGTGACCAGGATTTGAACCTGATATAGTCCGGTCGGTATAAAAAACAACGCGAAGTAATGCCGTATAACATCGCAGAGAAGATGTTCCATGCTCCAGTTCTATAAGTAACCAGAAACACTTGCGGCACGTTGTGGAACAACTAGTGAACGTAATAAGGCGCAGTCAATTGTAAATTTCAGTTATCTGTGAATACAGAGGCCAAAAGCCCGCCCAGGGGTGGTCCTCTGTAAGTCTTTTTCAAGGACTTGAGATAACAAATAAAATTAGCGTCAAGAGGCTTGTATAACCGCCGATCTGCAGTTTTTTTTACCGCAAGAGGCTTAACATGGCCGGTGCCTGAATTTTAACGTTTTCAAGAGGCTTACCATAGCCGTTGTCTAGAATTATCACTTCCGAAGAGCGAAGAGCCAACAAAGCCGCTGCTATACATCGTTGTTTCGGGGAGCTGACCAAGACTGCTCTAGGATCGTGTCTGGTCGATTTGAAACTTGCAGTCTAGACTTCACGGAACTTTGGAAAAAAGAGTTTGGCAATCCAGCAATCCAGTCTGAACATTTTGTCGGTCGGAACAAGAATTCAAGAATTCCGTTGAAGGTCAATTCAGTCTGAACATTTTGTCGGTCGGAACAAGAATTCAGGAATTCCGTTGAAGGTCAATTCAGTCTGAACATTTTGTCGGGTGAACAAGAATTCAAGAATTCCGTTGAAGGTCAATTCAGTCTGAACATTTTTTCTTGCAGGTGAGCGAGAATTTGCCAATAGATCCCTCAAATTGACCCCTTGCCTCCAATTAAAGTTTCAAAGCTAAATTAAAGACTGTAAGAAATTACTCGCCTACAATCAGAACTCTTCCAAGGTTCGTGTAATCAAGTCAAATTAATGGAGGTGATCATGAAATATCAGGACAGCATATAAATACCTCGTTCTTCCGTTGATTGGCCATATTTTATTTGAAGCAGTCAGACTATCGCTAGGCCGTTGGCTGATCCTGATCCTTTTGGGCTTTGTTATTTCTGAGGTCCTTCTCAAAACGTCGATGATGTACCCCACCCGGGTGAATCAAGGCTAGAAATCTGGTCGGGGACCCAACCAGGGGTTGAAGTTTATCCAGGCATCCCAAGAGAAGTGACGAGGTTACCTGGGGGAAGAGACAGACTGCTGAACTCTGCTACCTGAACTCCGCGACTGGGATTTCAGCTGACTGATTTTCAGCTGACGCAGACTCCTGGTGTTCAAATTTAATCTGACGAAGAGTCGAGGAAAGTACGTGCTTGGATCAGGAAACAGAATCAGGGTAAATTGTGTGATTCATAAACATAGTAACTGACTGAACTGTTTTACGAAACAAGTGAATGTGTTCCTTAAATTAGGAAATTGCAATTGTGTGGTTGTTTGCTTGCTCTGTTTAAGTATATTTCAGCTCCATTACAGAACAGGAAATACAGACCTTGGGCATTGAATCTACAGGGGGTACAAAACACGAAAAATTGAGATACATTCCAGGTAGATTACACACATGCGCTGATTATTGTCTAGGATTCCGTACCCACAGTCATCAGGAGACACCGAAGATGAAGCTGAACCAAGAGATAGTATGACCGAAAACTGGCAAGTAAATATTTTAGATTCTGCCATAATAAATAGAGAAGAATTTGAGAATGTACCATCGGAGCAAGAGTCTGAATATAGAGAAGAAGACCTACAGTTGGACAATTTAATATGAAGGAAGAGCAAGAGTTGGATCCAAAGTCATACAAAAAAAAGAAAATTAGAGAAACGGAAGATAACAAGTATAAAAAAATTATTTGGTTTTACAAAGGTGGACGTTATACTATTGTGTGAAAGGAAACGAAAACTTTGTATATTAAAACTTTAGAAAATGAACTTTAAAAGTCTCACGATGAAAATGGCATCTCGGGGGGGCATTGGTAAAACACTTACAAGCTTTATTGGCCAAACTTTTTAAATCTGCTGCAAATTTTGATACGTGTGAAAAATGCAGATTAAAAAACATGAAAACAATAAAGTGTCCCTTACAAGATACAGATTTCCTCAGTTCCCAATGCAAAAGATTAGTTTAGATATATCAGGCCCCCCATAAAGTCGCCAACAATAGCCTTTCATGGTCAAAAAATACGCTCAGCATAACCTTACCAGCGGAAACCTGTAACTTGAATTTTTTTGGGCTTTGGTGATTCAGCATGCTTCCATTGCATACTCTCTTCTTTTGCTGCTCGGCTCAAAGTGGTGACCCACATGATTCATCGCTTGCCCACTATGCGGAAGAGAAATGCATCACCCTCCACTCGGTACCGAGTGGTTCAAACACAATCCATACGTTTCTCTCTTTGGTGGTCGGTCAACATTCGTTGTGGTACCAATGTGAATACACTTCGACTTGCAGTTTCTTATGACCGACCTTTCGAACTGTCCCAATTGACACATCAAATTTACTTTCGTATTCGACATCGGTTCCATCTGTACTGTTGCATAAATGTTGGCGATGTTTTTTTGTTTTTTCTGTTGCAGACTCAGGGTATGTGCTGACCCGGCCGTCGAAGATCTGTCGTGAACTGACGTCCTTTCCGAAAACATTCGTGCCAACTCTGTCACTGCTGTCTTCGAAACACCTTTGTTACCGTAAGCTGCCTGCACTCTTCGATAATGTCCATTGGTCGACATCTTTCAAATGAAAGAAACTAAATCACGCTCTTTGAGCTTCTTCGGGTGGATTGGGATCAACACGGCCATTTTCAACGGTCAGAAAACAGAACCTACGCATCATGGGGACGATAAGCACATGCTCTATTATTCATTGGTCCCAGTTACTTATCAACATGACTATGACAGGATGTCATGTTCACACGTACGCAATTACGCGCGGTGCGGCACGAACGGATTTCAAATGAACTCCCTTCATAATTATGAAGTTAATATTTAATCAAGTTATTCAAGGGAAAAACATTACTAAGCAATTAAAAATACAAACATAGCATGTGGAGTATGCAAAAAACTATGATTTCAATAACAATAGTCCCAAAAACCTACATCAAAAGGAAAGGCTGAAACAGCTTTCAATGCGGTATTCGCGGAGAATAACTTGTTCGTAATACCACATACACGTTCAAAACACAGCTGCGGGCGATCTGGATGCAGATCGCTTGCGTTGGTTTTTTTTTTTAAAATGTATGGTAACGGTAAAAAAAAGCGGTGGCAGGAAATCAATGGCAAACCTGCTGAAAGAGCAGCCAAATCACAAGCAGCCAAAAAAAAATGATAGGGTTTGACTGCTAAATCTTGTAAAGGCTATGTGTAACAGTAATGGAGTACTGGGGTATTATTAGGATCTAGTGGGAAACAGATACAGCACGATTGAGCATTGAGACTGAAAGCGGTGAGAGATGCTCAATCGTGACGTATTGGGTTGGCAAGGGAGTTACATCAAGCCTTGGAGAGGAGAAGAGGCTGGATTGTCATCAGAATGAATTAAACTTTTGTCTATATTAAATTCAACCAGTCTGTTGAGTTCCTGCTCTGTACAGACCTCGAAATGGTGCCGTGACCAGGATTTGAACCTGATATCGTCCGGTCGGTATAAAAAAACAAACGCGAAGTAATGCCGTATAACAGCGCAGAGAAGATGTTCCATGCTCCAGTTCTATAAGTAACCAGAAAACACTTGCGGCACGTTGTGAACAAACTAGTGAACGTAATAAGGCGCATCAATTGTAAATTCAGTTATCTGTGAATACAGAGGCCAAAAGCCGCCCAGGGGTGGTCCTCTGTAATTCTTTTTCAAGACTTGAGATAACAAAAAAATAGCGTCAAGAGGCTTGGTTATACCGCCGATCTGCAGTTTTTTTTACGCAAGAGGCTTTAACATGGACGGTGCCTGAATTTTAAACGTTTTCAAGAGGTTACCATAGCAGTTGTCTAGAATATCACTTCGAAGAGCGAAGAGCCAACAAAGCCGCTGCTATTACACGTTGTTTCGGGGAGCTGCCAAGGACTGCTCTAGGATCGTGTCTGGTCGATTTGAAACTTGCAGTCTAGGACTTCACGGAACTTGGAAAAAAGAGTTGCGAACCAAGCAATCCAGTCTGAACATTTGTCGTTCGGAACAAGAATTCAAGAATTCCGTTGAAGGGTCAATTTCCCCCCCCGCTGAACATTTGTCGGTCGGAACAAGAATTCAGGAATTCCGTATGAAGTCAATTCAGTCTGAACATTTGTCGGGTGAACAAGAATTCAGAATTCCGTTGAAGGTCAATTCAGTCGAACCATTTTTTCTTGCAGGTGAGACGAGAATTTGCCAATAGGATCCTCAAAATGACCCCTTGCCTCCAATTAAAGTTTCAAAGCTAAATAAAGACTGTAAGAATTACTCGCCTACAATCAGAAAACGCTTCCAAGTTCGTGTAATCAAGTCAAATTAATGGAGGTGATCATGAAATATCCGACAGCATATAAATACCTCGTTCTTCCGTTGATTGGGCCATATTTTATTTGAAGCAGTCAGACTATCGCTAGGCCGTTGGCTGATCCTGATCCTTTGGGCTTTTGTATTCTGAGGTCCTTCTCAAAAACGTCGATGATGTACCCCACCCTGGGTGAAATCACAGGCTAGAAATCTGGTCGGGGACCAACCAGTGGTTGAAGTTTATCCAGAATCCCAAGAGAAGTGACGAGGTTACCTGGGGGAAGAGACAGACTGCTGAACTCTGCTACGTGAACTCCGCGACTGATTTCAGCTGACTGATTTTCAGCTGACGCAGACTCCTGTGTTCAAATTTAATCTGACGAAGAGTCGAGGAAAGTACGTGCTTGGATTCAGGAAGCAGAATCAGGGTAAATTGTGTGATCATAACATAGTAACTGACTGAAACTGTTTTACGAAAACAAGTGAATGTGTTCCTTAAATTAGAAATTGGCAATTGTGTGGTTGTTTGCTTGCTCTTGTTTAAGTTATATTTCAGCTCCAGTAAAAGAACAGGAAAATACAGACCTGGGGCATTGAATCTACAGGTACAACCACGGAAAAATTGAGTACATTCCAGGTAGGATTAACACATGCGCGGATTTATTGTCTAGGATTCCGTACCCACATCATCAGGAGACACGAAGATGAAGCTGACCAGAGATAGATGACCGAAACTGGCCCAAGTAAATATTTTTCGATTCGCCATAATAAATAGAGAAGAATTTGAGATGTAACCATCGGAGCAGAGTTGAAATATAGAGAGAGACTACAGTGTCCCAATTAATATGAAGGAAGAGGCAAGAGTTGGATCCAAAAAGTCTTAAAGATAAAAGAAAAATTAAGGAAGAGAACGGAAGAAACAAGTATAAAGAATATTTGGTTTTTACAAGAGGATGGGACAGTTATACTATATGTGTGTAAAAGGAACGAACAGCTAGGAAATATATCCAAAACATTTAGAAAATGAACTTTTTAAAAGCAATCACGCCCATGAAAACTGGGACACTCGGTAGGGACAAGTTGGTAAAAGCACTTTACAAGCAAATATTATTGCCAAACTGTTTAAATCTGCATGCAAATATGTGGATACGTGTGAAAAATGCAGATTAAGAAACATGAAAACAATAAAGTGTCCCTTCCAAGATACAGATATTCCTCAGTTCCCAATGCAAAAGATTAGTTCTAGATATATCAGGCCACACCCCAGAACATTGTCAGGAAACGTGTATTTAATTCACATAGTAGACGTCTACAGTCTTTGGCCGGAAATTTACGCAATTTCCAGATAAGAGCGCAGATACAGTCATTAATATTTTTTTTGCAGGAATTCGTACCAAGATTTAGTTGCCCACAAAGTATACTTACGGATAATGGTAGAGAGTTTGTAAATAAAAAATTCGAAAAGTTATTGAAAGATTTGAATATAAAAACATATAAAAACCTCATATTATAGACCTTCGTCAAATGCTAGAAACGAACGTCAACATCGGACGTTATACGACGTGATAGCAAAGATTATTGATGAAACATGAAAAAGATTGGGATCTATTCTTAGGACCTGCCCTTAGTGCTATTCGTACAAATCAAAATGAGAGCACGGGATTTTCACCATTTTATTTAATACACGGGAGAGAACCAATACTACCTATAGATAATCTGTTAAAACCGAGACGGAAATATATGGGAGAAGAATTTCAAGAAACCATAATACAGGAAATGCATAAAGCACACGTAAGATTAAAGAATAATGTATTTAAAGCTAGGGAAAGACAGAAAAGGTACAAAAATGTAAATACAAAAATTACAGGAGTTTAAAGTAGGTGATAGAGTTTATTACAAGAAGCATAGAAGAAACTCTAAGTTTGATGCTCGTTGGATCCCAGGTTATTACGTTTTGGAAAAACTGGGTAATGTATCGTATACTATCAAGAACCAGGTCACAGGACAGGTAGCAAGGGCACATGTAGAGCACTTAAGAAGAGATGAGGAGGAGAAAATAAATGAGAATGAAAATAATAATTATGATTCAGACATCGGATATTTGGATGAACAAGTTGTCAGAGGAGCTACAGTAACCCAGGTTTTAGAATAGAACCAGCACAAAATCAGTTGCTAACAACTCCAAGTTACGAAGATACTCAAGAACAGACGATCCCAAAAACAATGGGAGAAGAAAATGTGAATGAAACTCATTATGATAGTATGGAAGAGGAAATAGGTGCTCCATTTAAGAATACTAGACAAGCAACGAAAAGAAGAATGGATAATCAAAGAGATAAAGAAGTGAAAAGACAGAGGAGAATTAGGGATTATTCAACAAGCGGAGAAGATATGCCTCTACTAGAAAGGTCCTTAAGAAATAATGATCGACAAATTAGATGGGACATTGAACAGAAGAGATTAGCGGCAGCTAAAGAGAGACATACAGACGAAGAAGAAGAAATGGATGAAAAGTCAGTGTCAAGTAGTAGTATGGAAGAAACTAATAGGTTGTACGAAGAAGAAGATATTGATGTAGAAATAGCACTTATTCAAAGAAACTTGGAGTTGTTGAAGAAGTGGAAACGTAGGAGATAGATAAATTGAAAGTACTGCAGATGGCAACTTATAAGTTTCAGGATTTAGAAGTTAAAGGGATGCTTGAAGAAGTATACGAAACGGTGGAAGTGGAAAAGGACTCTATGGATGTTTTTTTAAAAGTGGTCTTGAGGTATTGGTACAATGGGTGAATGTACTTTTTATTGGTGCTAGAAATGCCGTGTTTAACGGTAAGGATTAATAAGTTATAGTGATAATTGGTCCAAGAGAAATAATTGGCAGGCCAGATCACAAGTTCGTTGATAAGTAGAGGATCGCTACTACATTGAGTTGATATTAGATTAGATTAATGGCCACATTACAAATAGAAAAAAGGATTCAACAGGTAATTTACAGTGCTTACTTAAGAGGATATTTCGGATGTTATGTTGTGTTAGGAGTTAAGATAGAAAATGATAGAAAGTTATGAGGGGAGATAATAAATGGTATGGTAAATGTTGATTACTGATTTGTTTGTGTAGATAGAACAGATGTGGTTCTAATTAGTCTGTAGTTAACAGATGGACAGTGAAATGTTTGGTTTTCTCGGTCATAGAAATACTGGAATGACCTGTATAAATAGATATGCGTTACTTTACTTAGTATGAGAGGCCAATGTTGGTGGGCCACTATACGTAGTAATTTTAAGAGAGTTATAATTGTTTTGAAAACTGTGTTTTATGGAATCTAAGTTTTATGAGTCATGAGTCATATATAATATGTTTTTATGCTTGAGTTGGTACTGGAAAATGATGGCTATTGTTTGGTTGTTTTATTGAGCCTAAGTTTCAATGCCTCATATATAATAAGTTTTTTTTTTTGTTGTTGTGGTTTGATTAATTGATTTAGAATAGGATGATTGTGTTCCTAGTATTTGGAGTAAAAACTATTGGTCCGTAAAAGTGTCCAATAGTGATAGGTAGTAATAGAATGTTTTATTCTGATTTGATAAAATGCATGTTATGTCATTTTAAAATGTGTTTTTTTATTTAGATTAATTTGGGGGTATGACGTTTTGTGTTGATTTTATTTGGATTACATGAATGGTTTGGTATATTAAGTTACTTGGTTAATGAATAAGTTATGAAGTTAGTTAAGTAAGTTTAATTTTCAAATATATGGGGTTTTGCTTAAGGTTTTTCGTTCAGAAAAGAGTTAATAAAAACTACTTTGTCCACTGATATAAGGTTAGGGGGAAGACTGTAAATAGCAGTATATAAGTAGGGGGTGTACGGGGGCAAGATATAGGTGCTGTGAAAAACCAGCGTTAATTATATTAAAAGTGTTCATAAAATATGAACATGGGTTCATGGTTAAAGGTGAGATAACGAAATATGGACAGGATTGTGGATGGCAATGTAAATGTTGAATATATAAGGCTTATGAAAACTTATGCCAAAAGGTTTTATAGTGAACAAAGGTATATTTTAAAAAAAAATTATTTTACAAAAAAATTTTTTTATTGGCAAGGGAGGTAAATGTGAGTGTCTTAAATATTCATTGCTGTATGTACATGTGGTCATGTTGAGTATTCATTCTTTATACTTCTTACTAGGTGCGCACCGCTTCTTTACTTTTTCTAACTACATTGTTTTTGTACGTCCTTGGTTTTGGAAGAGTGAGAAATTTTATAAGCTCAAAAATTTCGATAACGAATTTATGAGATGTTCTTATGATATGTATATTTGATACAGGAAACAGGAGGAGCCAAGAAAGAACCAGAAAAATATAAATATATAGTGGATAGCTATATAGTTTGAGGAAATGGAAAGGGGAGATATTATAAAAAGGAGAAGTCGAAGAAGAAGTATATAGGGGGTTACTAGATGACAATATAAATGGGAGAAGAGTTAAAAGATATATTATTTACTCAAACTTGAGTTGATTTGGGGAAGGTTAGAGGAACAATAAAAAGTAAGGAAAAAGAGGGAATAGAGTAAGAGGAGTAGGAGTAAAGAGTTTTCCTTTATAAGGAAAATTCTTTAACAAACATGGGGAGGTGTAACAGTAATGGAGTACTGGGGTATTATTAGGATCTAGTGGGAAACAGATACAGCACGATTGAGCATTGAGACTGAAAGCGGTGAGGGATGCTCAATCGTGACGTATTGGGTTGGCAAGGGAGTTAACATCAAGCCTTGGAGAGGAGAAGAGGCTGACTTGTCATCAGAATGAATTAAACTTTGTCTATATTAAATCAACCGGTCTTGTTGAGTTCCTGCTCTGTTACATATGCAACTAATTTTAACTTGGTATTAAATGAAATAAATGGCAAGATAAAACCACAAATACTAAAATATTGAACAGATCGGGCTGTGTAAAGATCAAACATGGAATAAAGACAACGGTGCAAATTATTGCAGATAGGTCACTCACTTAAGTGTGTGAGATGTCAGATGGTGCATGATTGTGGAAATGACCATGTGTTTCACATGCATCCATTGTGGACGAACATTTACAGCGCGAATTGGTCTAATCAGTTACATTCACTACCACCATGGGTTGTTATTATGCCTTTTGTATGTAACAAACTATCGTCTGTCAAGACAGCAATTGCCAGTGGTACCAAGTAAAACAACTGCAGTGAATGGAAAGGCGTTTAAACAAGTTAATAGTTTGTTTTTTAACCTAATCTGACAGAGAATAAGAATGACTTTCAACAATATGAACCAGTGTCCAACATCTAAATAATTGCGTTAGCAATGAAAATTAAGAGTAGCCATTACTGTATGGTGTAGAAATATGGACACTGAATAAACAATGTCAGGGCAAGATTGGCCATTTCTAAATGTGGTATACAAACGAATAGGCGGATTATCATGGCAGGAGAATAAAACCACCAACACAAGTAGCCCAGACCGCAATAAACATTACTGAATTATATAAAAGTGAGACAGTTAAAGTGCATCGGAAACATAAAGAGACAGTTCCTATTTAAAGGTTGTGCGGGTGAGAACAGTGGAAGCAAAACATGACGAGGAAGACAACGTTGCATATGGTAAGAGATAAGCTGGTAGAAGCCTTTATGCGTGCACAGTGAAGACGCAGAACAGGAAGTTTGCAGACTCATTCCAGCCAACCTTCTATGAGAAGACGGCAGTCAATGGTGATAGCGGGCGCGATAGTGAAGTTGACAGCCAACTGCGCTGACAAAGTCATCAGCGCGGCGGGACGAGGGCTCGACGCCTGGGCTCCTCGCCTGTAATAGTGAAGAAAAAATCTGGCCCAACTATTTCTCCGTGCAATCAGGCCAACAAAATGTGATGACGCAATCCCACCAAAGACCCGTAGTAGGAGTCTACTTCGAGACGTGATGTGTTGTCGTGTAAGGATGATGATGAAACACTCGTGTAGAAAGGCTCACGAATTCACGAATATTCTATAATGCAATATGACTGTTATCAGTGAATAATCATTACCATGCCCGTGTGTTTCCGGGGCCCATACGGGGAAGCATAGAATAGTAACACTGTTGCCTACCATGCACGTCGTAAGAGGCGACTAAGGAGGCTATGGTTCCGTCGCACTGCTACTGAGTGAGTGCGTGGCGCGACACTGTGAGCTGTGAATTTCGCGTGGAATGCTTTTGCATCTGTCCGTTGTTGTTTTTAGCGTGAACTGCATGTTCGAAACGATGACGGCCGGCTGCTGCTGGATTGACTGGTTTGCTTTTTCGGTTCACGAGTGCATTTTTCAGGAGACTTCTGGGATTCGTCGCTGTAGCTACAGAGTTCGTGCTTTGTGCGGCGTTTTCGGTGGGTCGCTCTGCGGAAAGAGACCGAGCCATATGGGATAAAACCCGGATCAATGAAGTCTTTCTGGTGACTGCCGTTTCCATCGACGATAAACTGTATTTTTCGTGGAGGATTTTTGTGTTCGCATTCTGGTGGCGGCATTATGCACAGTGTACCTGTGCGGGATGCTGGCTTGCCGACAGTCCTGTCTATTCCATTGTTCACATGGGGCAGTGAGGAGCATTTTGTGTGATATTCACTGGCACAGGAACGGAGCAATATGGGGACAACCCGTTGCCATGAAGTTGGAACCGCGACTTACTAACTAACTAATCATTACCAAGTGGATATATAGCTGGTAAATAGCTTGAGGGATGTGAACGCAATTTAACATTCCCGACCGACAGACCGATTTCGAAATCAGCCACAGGCGATTTGGAAACACCGCTTTGCGTTGTATTTCGCAATGGTATGAGCCAGGTTTTTTAGACAGCAAAGGCAACTAATGAACATAAAATTGCCATAGAAAATCACAAAGAGCCAAAAATGCTGGGGTTAACTGCTACGTTCTGCAGAGGACATGCAACAAACTATGTGTGTGTGTGTGTGTGTGTGTGTGTGTGTGTGTGCGTGCGTGCGCGCGTGGCTGTCAAGGAGAAAGGAGAAAGGAGAGAGAGAGAGAGAGAGAGAGAGAGAGAGAGAGAGAGAGAGAGAGAGAGAGAGAGAGACAAAGAGAGAGCTTGAGCTTATTCCCAAATGCAACCCAAAGCTTTCCTCTTTGCCTGCAACAAGGCAGCTAAGTCATTACTCTCGTCATTCCGTTATGAGATACAGTAACGAGTAGAACTAAAACCCGGTTCCTACTTACCACTGACATACCAATTTTTATCACAAACATAACCAGCACATTCCGACGATTATGCTAAAACCATCAGCTGTACGTACCATTATAAATTACATCATCGCCATTCTGAAAAGTTATAAAATCCCTCCAACAGGAATCTCCAACACAGCAGTCACTATGATTCAACGAAAACCTCGGTGTAAGCGGGTAACCATCGTCCTAGTCACAGTTTCTAGTTCCTTTGATATGGCATAGGCGCGTTCCGTGTTCCATGATACGATAAATATATTCATGTAATTCAGCCAGCGGAATAGGATCTACACGTGTGTCACCTCTGGCGTTGGCAGAAACTGTCAACAGGTAAAGGGGCCCTTGGATATTTTATGCCAAAGTACCGACTGACACGGACACCTCAACGCAGGAGCACAGGACGGCTTCAAGATAACGGCCAATCCGAAATAGTTCAGCACACGGGCCCGCCACTAATCAAATGATCGAGTGTGTACAAAACTTTGTTGAGAGATATGCTGCACCAAACTACACTGAAGTCGAGAATGTTTGTCAAATACTACTAGCCACTTCAGCCAAGTACTAACACAAGCCTCAGTGGCGGAGTGATGACATTAAGCACAAGCCTCGGTGGCGGAGTGATGACACTAAACACAAGCCTCGGCCGTTACTAAGAGCTTACGGTGTCTGCCTCATGCTCAAACATTAGCTGGTTCGATCCCAGTACACGGTCGGGAATGTTTTCAATAACCGTTGGCATCTAATGATACCGACCGGCAGCTCTGTGGCGAAGGGATCATGGAAGCAGTTCGTAATCCCGCATACCGCGTTCGAAAGACAGCTGTGGGTTATTTGACAGCAGATCGCCTTGCGTTGGTTTCTTACGAAATGGTATGGGTGATGGTCGTTCAGAAAGCAATGGCAAACTACTGAACGTAAACTTTCCAAGAGATCACAAACAGGAAAAACTGCTGGGGTGGGCTGTGTCAGAGCCTAAGTGTGCAGCAACATCGTTACGGCACCCGGCGGACAAGAGTTGTCGGCTGGCGAGATTCTTACCTGACACGCGACCAGCGCTGACGACAGACGCACGCAAAGCCACGTGACCCCACGAGAGGCAGTGGACAGTGTGTGTGTTAATCTCAGACCTAGCTGGGACTGGACATCTGAACGGATTCGTGTGTGGTCGAGAGCAAGGGCG
>JACEFZ010015742.1:0-15484 GCA_014155875.1 Cepaea nemoralis | reverse complement strand
TTTTTTTATATTTTTTTTCCATCTTTGCAACGCAATCAGGTGCGACTTACACCGAAGGTGCAATATCATTCCCGTATCAGTCGTCTCCAAATTACACAGATCTTTATACTATACTAGCTAACCCGGCCCGCTTCCCCCGGCCTGGAGGGGATCTATCTATCTATCAGTCTGTCGTCGTCTCCTTGTTTGTCTGTCTGTCTGGCTGACCCGGCCCGGCTTCACCAGTCCCTGTGGGGAGCATTCAATTAATTCAGGTAAGTAGTCATATAAGCTCCCGTTTCCGACTATCTGTCTGTCTATCTGTTCTGTCTGTCTGACCCCCCGGCTTCACCCCACCCCCGGTGGGGAACTTCATTTAATTCTAAGGTCATATAAGCTCCCTTTTCCCGACTATCTGTCTGTCTGTCTGTCTGTCTGTCTGTCTGTCTGTCTTTTTGACCCGGGCCCCGGCTCACCCAGTCCCTGGTGGGGAGCATCTCATTTAATTCAATAAGTAGTCAAATAAGCTCCTTTTCCCGACATCTGTCTGTCTGTCTGTCTATCTATCTGACCCGGCGGGCTTCGCCCACTCCGGGCCACAGAAATTTAAAAGAATGTCCTTCCACACACCATCCATTATTTTTAATGAAAACTTTTTTTAAAATCACCTACATGACTGTAGATACTTCTTTAAGCATAAAAATGAGTTACAATGTTATCATTATGCATTATTTTTATGAAAACTTTGAAAATGCCTTACAGATTGTATCATTATTTTTATAACTCATATCCTTAAAAAAATAAAAGACAAGAGTTTAACAATGAATGCAAGTAAGTGCAACAATATGACTATAAAGTATATAGAAATGTTTTTAAATGTTATCCCCTTGAAATAACTTTTATAGAGTTAAGTCCCCCTTTGCTCTATTAGAATTATAATGAAAAATGAAATATTAAATGTTATTAAGTAAGTTAGCCGATTTTACACTAAGAACTATTACAGTCGGTGTACAGGAATAAAAGAAGACGTGTAGAAAATTTCATCTCAATCGGATGTACCGTCATCGAACGCATCCAATACATTGCCAACCACACACAGTCTCTTTTATAGATTAGACTAAGGCTGACCCCGAGATCTTTTTGTTAGTATGGGATATTTATAGTCTTACATAAATTATGTCATTGTGTTTAAGGACTGGGTGATGTGTCCCCCTTGCTAACCGCATTAGGTTATGTTATTGAACGAAAAACCTACACTTGGCATTTTCATACGTGCTCAGGCCTCCGGTGCAACAGTCATACCATAACACTTCTGCTTACTGTTACCATAAAGAGTTAGTTATGGTATCTCCTCTCTTTCCCTTGAAGGCGGCTTTGACGCGTCTGACCAGGCTTCACGACCAGAGTAGTATGTCATGCTGTTTTCGACGCGCAAATGTGGCTCCGAGCCACATTTTCCACCTTATATGCAGTTAGGTGACGTAATGACAATGCATCACAACCTTGAGTTACAAAATCCATATTTTCCGCGCAAATGGACGTTACTACTTCTGGTCTATAAATATTTAAAAAAATTTTTACACATTAAAATATGGCTGTTATTATTGTTTGCAGTCGGTGTCCTTTTCTACCTCGTCTGCTGCTTCCTCCTCCACTAACCCTTCCGCCTCGTCGTCTTCCCCCTCATTTTCTTCTTTTGTCTTCTTCCTCCACACCCCCTCTTCTTTTCCTGCAGTTGCTTCCTCCTCATATCTCTCTCTCTCTCTCTCTCTCTCTCTCTCTCTCTCTCTCTCTCTCTCTCTCTCTCTCTCTCTCTCTCTCTCTCTCTCTCTCTCTCTCTTCGTATATATATCCACCATCTTTATTGTCCCCCTCGTCGTCTTCTTCATTCTTGTCTTCTGTTGCTGCTTTCTCTCTCTCCATCTTTCTCTCTCTCCTCCGTCGTCTTTCTCCTCCTCCTCGTCTTCTTCTTCCCCCTCCTCCTTCTTCCTGCTCTTTAGTATTCCCACTTCTTTCTCTTCATTCTTTCTTCTTCTTCTAACCCCTGCTTCTTCTTTCTTCTCCTTTTTTCTCCTTATTCTTCGTCTCTCGTAAGTAGTTGAGTGCGTATATTTATAGCTTGGTGGTGCCGGGTCATGCCCAGAGATAGGTGTTGACCAAAGTCGAGTGCAGCGGGGTGTCATCCGCCGTATTGGACCATAATATCATGAGTGGGGGTTGACAAGATTATCTTTTCCGTATTTTTTAAATTGTGTCTGTTAATTGGCCGTGTAGTGTCAGTGTGAGAGAATGATATATATATATATATATATATATATACTATATATATATATATATATATATACTATATATATATATATATATATAATATAGTATAGTATATATAGTATATATATATTGATCAAAATAAGAAACACAACATTATTTGTAGTTTCAATTGCATTCAGGCGTCCCTCAATGTGTACCAGGCCACTTCTTCATATGAAGTTGATCACTCCCCCCCCCCCCCCCACATAAATACACTCCGCCACCATGTGGAGGAGCCTCAACAACGTGTTCTGGGTTTAGCGCTCACGAACTCTGCATTAAACTGTTCTTTATCTGAAATTCTACGAGCTCCTGGCATTGACTGAACTGTGGAGGACGCAGATGCAAATCGATTCCTAAGGTGACGCAGGTATATGAAGCGGTCTTCGATAGCAGTTTCGATTCTGGGTCTTCCACTGCACGGCCGGTTTGCCACTGCGACAGTTTCTTGAAATCGCCTCTAAAGGCGACTAATGGTGCTTCCTAACCACATTAAATCCCCTGGCTACTACACGTTGTGACTTTTCAGCTCGTAAACGTTCAATGATGATAAGTAGTCAGATGAGCCATACATACGCATTGCATTTTCAACTGAATTTATTAACGGAGTGTCAATCTTTATAGGCATTAAATAATATTGCCAGAGTGTTTGTGTTCAGTAAGTTTCACTGGATTATCATGAACCTGTAACGAGTTATTGTCAAAAATATTTTTATTTAACTTGACCTCTTTCATGACCTCACGAATCATGAGGTCAGTACAAGAGAGAGAGAGAGAGAGAGAGAGAGAGAGAGAGAGAGAGAGAGAGAGAGAGAGAGAGAGAGAGAGAGAGAGAGAGAGAGAGAGAGAGAGTAAAATAAATTAAACTTAAAGTATAAAAATTTAAATTTAAAAAGTAAACATAAAAAATCTAAATCATTAAACATTTAAAAATAAAAAAAAGTAATAGCGGGTAGCGGGGTAGGGGTATCCCCTATCAAAGGAGAAGTAAGGTACCTCCTTCTCTCCGCTAGCCTACGGGACACCCTTGGGCAAGGTGGAGTACCACTTTTAGCCCTCCGATCAGGGTTACGTGAAGCCATGTGTGCAGGTGGTGGATGAAGATGAAGAGCAGCCGACAGATAGTTGTAGGTTATGGTCTTCACCTTCATGACGGTAGGCAGAGAATCTTTTTTTTTGAAGAGACAATGTCTACGGTCACTGACCAGTATGGTCACTGCTAGGAAGGAAAGCAATGGCAAACTACCTTCTTTATAGATGCCAAGAAAATCATGTTGTAGATTTAGTAGATGCAGTTGTTACACACAGTGAACAACAAGGGTTAGAATTAAATTGTAAAAAGACACACATTATGGTCGTCACTAGGAAGAACGAAATACCACAATGTAATATACAAGTAAATGGGAATATTCTACTACAAGCGAATAGGTACAATTATCTTGGAACAGTAATAACATCTGATGGGAGATGCATTGAAGAGATTAAAACAAGAATCGCCATGTCTAAGGTAGCCTTTAGCAAGATGAAAAACATACTGACCAATAAAAGCATGTCAATTGAAACGAGAAAAAGAGTGTTGAGGTGCTACATAGAACCTGTACTTTTATATGGATGTGAAGCTTGGACAATGAGCAGTCAAGCTGAGAAACATCTGATGGCTGTAGAAATGTGGTTTCTGAGGAAAATGCAAAGAATACCATGGACGGCCAGAAAGACCAATGAACAGGTCCTTCAAGAAACAAATGAAGATCGTAAACTGATCAGAGACATTAGACGTAGACAGTCACAATTTTTTGGGCATGTTATGAGAAGAAATGATTTGGAGGACTTGGTGACCACTGGCAAGATCGAAGGGAACAGACGAAGAGGAAGACCTAGAAGCAAATACCTGGATGGCTTGGCCACATGGCATGGTCGAGACAGGAACACGGAGCTGATCCACGACTCTGGTGATCGAGTGAGATTGAAAAACATGACCGCCCACGCTTACCGGCATGGCACGTGATGGATGGATGGATTAGACATTTTAAAAATTAAAAATTAAGAATTGTAAATTTTAAAAGCTAAATAAACAATTAACAATTAAATTGTCATAAATATGTAAATGAAAATTAAATTAAAAATAGATTAAACAATTATGTTTATTTTCTTTTTTTACATCAACAATTATACAAATAAACATTAAGGAATTTGAAAAATACAACTGAAATATTAATTAACAAATTTGTCTTTGAATACTTCTATAGAACGTTCAATTAAAGTTCTCAGCATACAGACATCATCTACTGTACCTTTACCTTCTACAAACCCACATTATTCTTCTCCTATGTCGGATTGTATTTTCACCCTACCCCTTTGCATAATCATTCTTAGCAAAATATGTCTTATTATACTATTTGTTCGATGTTGATCACATAACGAGGCTCATGGTTTCTCTGGGGGTGCAATAGATATTGATGATATTTTGTTATGTGTTATGTTATGTTTTGTTACATATGTTATGTTATGTTACATTTGTATCACAATAGACGTCCCCACACGTTGGGTGTTCCCATACGTGCTCTGTCCTCTGGTGCAACAGCCATCTCAAAGTATCTTTACTCAGTGCTCCCATGAGGAATTGATTATACTGTCTCCTCTCTCGTCCACCAAGACGGCATTGACTACTTGTACACTTCACTCCCAGTCCGTGTACTTGAACTAACGTTAGAGACTTGTTTCTATCGGTCAGCTGGGTCTGTACTTCATTGACGATATCGGTCCTGCCCATGCTCCTTCCTGCGTGTATTGGTGATGTGTTTGCCAGATGCTCCGCGGTGTTACTTTCCATCAGTACAGCTCTATGGTCGACCCAGGTTCAGAGAAAAAAAAAATCATCATCGTCGCCATCATCATCTTCCACTTTTGACGTCAAGCGTCGGAAAAGGGTGGGGGTAGTGGGAGAGGAATAATTGGTTCTCTAGCACCCGATGGGTGGCACTGGTTATTGTCATTCGTTGTGATTGTACAATGTCATTGTTATCAATCAACTTTCTTCTCGGGCGTCCGCTGCCTTCTTGCTCTCCTAGCTGGTCTTCGTTAATGTAGGGCAGTGCTGGTAGTTTATGGTGTACATCAGTGTTTCCCAACGTGGGGCCCACGCCCCACAGGGGGGCAATTTGACTGTTAAGGGGGGCAATTCGAAAATGGAAGAAATCGGCTGAATATAACAAAACGGGGAGACTTGAGACTGAAGTTAACTAAATTGGAACCTGACATAAGATCTCTTTGCAGCAAGCATCAAGCGCAAGGATCTCACTAAATTTAAATAATAAATAATTACTAATAATTAAAATAATATAGAAAAATCTTTCATTAAGATTATTTTGTACTTGAATTTCAGTTCTCCATTATATGTTTTGAAAATTTACTTACTGTGTTTGCTCAATAATTACCTAGTGATTTCTTCCTAAAACCTAGCATTCAAGTTTCTTTAGTGAACATTTCAATTTTTGAATATTAAAAATAATGTATATGTTGAGGGGGAGGGGGGCAATATGAATTTTAGAAAGGCTTAAGTGGGGCATGGCACAAAAAAGGTTGGGAAACACTGATGTACATTCTAACGAGATGAACAAACCATTTGACCTTTTGTCTTTCATTAAATGTGGCACAAGGTGTTCTTCCCACTGTCTGTCTGATAACATCGTTTCTTATTCGTCTCGATAGTTAAGATGACAGCTCTCCTCAAGCATCTCATCTCGCGGGTGTTGATATTTCGTATGTGTGATTTAGATAGTTGACATTGCTAGCGCATGATTGGTGTGAATATGCTATGTATTATATGTCTTTTTGCGGAAATAAGTATGTATGGATGTTTTCAGTATTAGTGATATTTGATATAAAGCAGATCGTCATAGCACAACTGGATTCTGCTGTGGTCGACCCCATAGCACGATGGAAACTCAACCCGCCAAGATTATAAATAAGGGTGCACACTATTTTCTCGCCCTCTTTAATTCTGAAACAGCTACCGCTGAAGGTGGAAACATATGCCCGAGGTCAAGAGAGGACCAGAACTTGACCTCGCAATTCATTTTCATCCGCAAGAAAGGCGTGAGTGCCTCAGATGTTACACAGATGGGACACTGTATCCAGTGAAAACAGATGTCCAAACCTGTTGGGAATCAAAACAGAGTCAGACATATTCGCTTGAGATAACCTACCAGAAAATTAGTGATAAGCTTTTGGGTATGTAATTATGAATAAACTGCTTCCTTTCATTTATTAAATAATCTAGTGGGACATGGGTTATAACTGGCTATTTATCGATCATTGTAGAATCCTGTCACTAATATCCAGAATCCTTGCTAGGGTGTAGATGGGGATATTGGAATATAATTCGGTAGCAGACAAATATGGAAACACAGCTCCCCCGTCCTGAGCAGACGACACCGGCTGGGTACGCGGCTCAGTCATATTAACAGACCACCAGGCATCATGGCTACCAGCTTAAATTAGCAGGCAATGGAGAAGAATGTAAACAAGATGAGTATGTGTTGAACTTAGAAGCTCATAGTATGCATAAGTAACATATAAATGCAAAGGGGTATGTAGAGTTGATTGGTGTGGCATTTGAGTACCAGCTGTATTCGTCTGGGGCAAGGTAAACTAGGTGTTTATGCTGCCAGAAGCAGCAATATTGTTCCAGATACTGAGCTAATGACTAGTGTGTTGAGCCAGTGTGTTTTCGTCAGCAAATGCATACAAATTGTTGATGTGGTCAGTTTAGGTATTCCTATCATGCATTTTATGGATCACATGATCATAGCAGCATAAAACTGAGTAGAGCTCATATTATGAAGATATGGGACAGCACCATGCATCTCGGTGTAATAAGATGACAGCTCTCATATCTTCGTGATGTCATGAGTCATGAGTTTATTGTACTAATCCTATATAGATGGGGTTATCTCAGGGGAGTCATGAGTTTATTGTACTAATCCTATATAGATGGGGTTATCTCAGGGGAGTCATGAGTTTATTGTACTAATCCTATATAGATGGGGTTATCTCAGGGGAGTCATGAGTTTATTGTACTAATCCTATACAGATGGGGTTATCTCAGGGGAGTCATGAGTTTATTGTACTAATCCTATACAGATGGGGTTATCTCAGGGGAGTCATGAGTTTATTGTACTAATCCTATACAGATGGGTTCATCTCAGGGGAGTCATGAGTTTATTGTACTAATCCTATATAGATGGGGTTATCTCAGGGGAGTCATGAGTTTATTGTACTAATCCTATATAGATGGGGTTATCTCAGGGAGTCATGAGTTTATTGTACTAATCCTATATAGATGGGGTTATCTCAGGGAGTCATGAGTTTATTGTACTAATCCTATATAGATGGGGTTATCTTCAGGGGAGTCATGAGTTTATTGTACTAATCCTATATAGATGGGGTTATCTCAGGGGAGTCAGGAGTTTATTGTAGTAATCCTATATAGATGGGGTTATCTCAGGGGAGTCATGAGTTTAGTGTAGTAATCCTATATAGATGGGGTTATCTCAGGGGAGTCATGAGTTTTATTGTACTAATCCTATATAGATGGGGTTATCTCAGGGGAGTCATGAGTTTATTGTACTAATCCTATATAGATGGGGTTATCTCAGGGGAGTCATGAGTTTATTGTACTAATCCTATATAGATGGGTTATCTCAGGGGAGTCATGAGTTTATTGTACTAATCCTATATAGATGGGGTTATCTCAGGGGAGTCATGAGTTTATTGTACTAATCCTATATAGATGGGGTTATCTCAGGGGAGTCATGAGTTTATTGTACTAATCCTATATAGATGGGGTTATCTCAGGGGAGTCATGAGTTTATTGTACTAATCCTATATAGATGGGGTTATCTCAGGGGAGTCATGAGTTTATTGTACTAATCCTATATAGATGGGGTTATCTCAGGGGAGTCATGAGTTTATTGTACTAATCCTATATAGATGGGGTTATCTCAGGGGAGTCATGAGTTTATTGTACTAATCCTATATAGATGGGGTTATCTCAGGGGAGTCATGAGTTTATTGTACTAATCCTATATAGATGGGGTTATCTCAGGGGAGTCATGAGTTTATTGTACTAATCCTATATAGATGGGGTTATCTCAGGGGAGGCCATGGTGATTATTCACGACCATTGGCAATGATATGGATGCCATATTGTTGTGGTCACATGATGATGTTTGCGATAGTGGTGATGGTGTGGTGATGCTGATGAATGCTGTATTAGCCGGTAGTTGAAATGGTCTGTGTTGGTTGGGATGAAAAGGTGTGAACTATATTGGCTTAGTGTTTTATTGGAGGTGTGTTGTGAATATATTTAATTTCCCATGACAGGAGGAAGAACCTGTGTACCTGTGTTATAATGTTCCGGTGTGAATTCTATTATTACAGGAAGTCATGTTATGTTGGTAGTTTCAGTGGGAAATTCACAGCATGTATCTAATTTGCAGTTGGTGTCTATGTGACACTATTTGTCTTTACTGTTTCCAATGCACGGTTATTTATTCTGGTCATACTGTGTGAGGATATTCCTGATTCCCACCAGTGCAAGAGGTCCTGGTTGGGGTCTCATGAGGACAATTCCCCTGATAAATTACATGCTATGTCTGGCTGACCAATGTAAACATTATATGCCGTATGTTAAGAGACTCAGTCGATGTTTATGTTAATTTTGCTTTATGATTATTATATCGATCATCTGAAGATTATGATCGTGATGATGTCATATGGTGATCAAGTTATAGCATTTGACTGCATGACAAGCAGGGAATAATAGTTGCTGATTTTCACAGCAGTAAATGTAAGAATTGTTGTGTATTTTCCCACAGAGTGATAAATTGTGTTTGGTGCTGACTCAGGATGACACTGGGCGATATTTCCACTAAAATAGAGGAATCCTGTGAGCGAGTACATGGGAGTACTTGGAGGAACAGTGGGCCAATATGGATCAGTACATCATGTATTTCGGTGTGTGTGTCTATCCATGGTGTGATTGTGGTGATGTGTGTGACTCCTCTATGATGATGACAATGGCAATGTACGCATAATGATGAGCGTGTTATGAGGATGATGATGGTGATTATGGTGACTGTGTTATGATGATTTTGATGTTAGCCAAAGGTTGTAATGGCCTGCTAGTAGCTGTGATGAATGGATGTAAACTATATCTGGTGTGGATTAGTCCAATCAGTGTAAAGGTATCTGCTGTGATGTGTCGATAAGTTTATTTGTTGATGTTGTCATATTAAGAAGAGCGATGACTGCTGGTGTGTGCGAGTAGTGGATAGATGAGCTCTAAAGTAGTTTGCCTGGTGGTGACTGTGTTATGATGATTTTGATGTTAGCCAAAGGTTGTAATGGCCTGTAGTAGCTGTGATGAATGGATGTAACCTATATCTGGTGTTGATTAGTCCAATCAGTGTAAAGGTATCTGCTGTGATGTGTCGATAAGTTTATTTGTTGATGTTGTCATATTAAGAAGAGCGATGACTGCTGGTGTGTGCGAGTAGTGGATAGAGGAGCTCTAAAGTAGTTTGCCATGAAGTGATGAGTCATCCATAATTATGTATTGATGGCTGGTGTCAGCTTTGCGTGGCAGACTGACTGAAGTAAGTCATTGTGAAATATAAATATCTGTGCAATACCTCCTGAATTATGTAATTCTATATTTATTGCAATCCCGAAGAAATTAGGAGCCTTGGAGTGTGATTAACATCGAACAACTAGTATACTGAACCACATCACGAAGATTTTGCAGAAAATTATCATGCAAAGAGTTAGGAAGAAAATACAACCGAAAATAGAAGAATAATCATGCGGGATTGTAGAAGGCAAGGGTATCGTAAATCCTGTGTATATACTAAGAACAGTAAATGAATGTTCTATAGAAGTAAGCAATTGATCTATATCTTTGCTTTATTGACTACACAAAGGCTTTCGATAAAGTGAGACATGTCGACATGATAAGGATGCTTGAAGATCTACAATATAGATGGAAAAGGACCTTAGACTTGTAAAAAATATATATTGGAAACAACAAGCTGCCATCAGAATTGATAATGATGTAGGCCAATATCAGCCTACTAAAAGAGGTGTGAGACAGGGATGTGTAATGTCTCCAGATCTGTTTTCCCTGTACAGTGAAACTATTTTCAAAAATATAGAAGATTTGGAAGGAATCAACATTGGGGGACGATACATCAATAACATTAGATATGCAGATGATACAGTCTTGATTGCAGACAATGAACAGGACCTGCAACATTTAGTAGATGCGGTTGTTGCACACAGTGAACAACTAGGGTTAGAATTGAATAGTAAGAAGACACAGATTATGGTCGTCACTGGGAAGAAGGAAATACCACAATGTGATATATGAGTAAATGGGCATATTCTTAAGCAAGTGAATAGATACAGTTATCTCGGAACAGTCATAACAGCTGATGAGAGATGCCTTGAAAAGATTAGAACAAGAATTGTCATTGCAAAGGTATCCTTTTGCGAGATTAAAATATACTGACCAATAAAAAAAAAAAAACGATAACAGTTGAAACGAGAAAAAGAGTGTTGAGATGCTACATAGAACCTGTACGTTTGTATGGATGTGAAGCGTGGACAATGAATAGTCAAGCTGAAAAACATCTTATGGCTGTGGAAATGTGGTTTCTGAGGAAAATGCAAAGAATACCATGGACATACAGAAAAACCAATGAACAAGTCCTTCAAGAAACAAATGAAGATTTTAAAGTTATTAGAGACATTAGACGTAGACAGTCAAAATTTATTGGACATGTTATGAGAAGAAATGACTCGGAGAACTTGGTGACAACTGACAAGATCGAAGGGAATAGACCATGGGGAAGACCGAGAATTAAATACCTGGATGGCTTGGCCACGTGACATTTTCGAGATAGGAACACGGAGCTGATCCACGAGTATTGTGATAGAGTGAGATGGCAAAACATGACCGCCCACGCTTATTGGCATGGCACATGATGGGTGTATGGTGTAATGTTGATATCAGTGGGTAATATTGATGTATGCCTGTAATATTGGAGCAGGGAATTATGTTGTATAGACTTGGGTGGCCAAAGCATAGGAATATGTCTGCATTTGCCTTATTATTTCAAATGATGTTGTATGCTTTTGTTCCAGGATATGGCTCTCCAACCTTAGCTGAATAGGGGGCATTCCTGGGTTTCTTGTTGACTAGTTGGTAGAGCTTTCGACATTCATGTTTAGGCTTCTGTCTTTGAGGTTCTAATCTGATTATGTTAATGTGTCAAAGTCGGTTTGAGGATGTGACTTTCGTCTGTTGTACTGGGCACAATATTGGATTTGACTGAGTCACAGGGATTCGATAATATCTGGAGCCCAATCCACTTATCTTCGCTGTGAGCTACGGTGGTCTATGGTGTTGTGCTGGGTATCACAGGGTAGTGGGTCCCATCTCCATGCCGTGAGACCGACGTTCGTGCTTATGATTGGATGTTTGTTATTCTTTAGATAATTGTATTTCTATTGTCTGGTTTTGGCTAGCGGGCTTAATGGATGTCATTGCGGGGTACTAGGTGCGCCCTGTGGGTCCGACCGATCAAGGCAAGGATATGGCTACATGCTGCAGACTACCTGAATGGAAGAATGTGATGTTGAGTAGTGATTGTCTTTGCTTCTAGACTTCATACTCTAATATCCGTACAGTTTAGATTAAGAGCTACGAGACTGGATAAAATAAAGATCCATGCAAATTGTTTTTAACTTGTTTGTTTAGTCTTTGTTGTTAAACTTGTATTGTTTATTGTTTGTTCTATTCATTTGTTCTGGCACAACCCAGCTAGGCATTCCACTAAACGGGGCGTATACTATAGTATAGTCCTCTGCTAAAGATCTTGAGTTACTTCTGATATCTATAAACTATCCTTTTCAACGAAGTGGGCCTACGTTGTGCTGGTGATCTCTTTCTCCGTGTTATTCTTTTTTACTTCTCTGGGCAACTAGAAGTCAGTGTTGCGTATCTATCCATCTTTATACCACTGTAGGTTGGCAAATGAGTTGGAATTATTAATTATTCTCATTTATGTATGCCTTCCTTTTCTTTTTTTTAAACCAGTTTTTAGATATATAAGTGCACTTGCTTGTTGGCTTATGATTTCAATTTCTATCTCTATTCTGCCATCTGCTGTGATGATACTTCCAAGACATTTGAATTCTTTAACTTGTTTCAGAGATGTAATATATATCTATGTATCTAATTTGCATTACTTCAGTTTTAGCTGTATTTATATTCATATTGCATCTGCTACATGTTGAATGTTGAACTCAGCTTAATAATATGAATTTGCACTCTGCCCTGGCCACTATAAAACAGACATTGACCGTCTACCCCCCCCCCCCCCCCCCAAAAAAAAAATAATTATTTATTGTGAGTGAATCTGTTATTTCTTCTGGAGTAAAGAGTTCAACACTTTCTGAATCTGTTATATAAAGCTTGCTTCTTTGGATATTCTGTTCATGCAGCAAAGGGGCGAGCACACAATTCTGTCTTACTCCTGTATTGACTGTGAACATATCTGATATACCTTCTTGTGTTCATAATGCATATGGGCTAGAGTGGTACATGGCTATGATGTTTTCTAATAATTTCCCTTGTACCCTGTAGTTTTCAGGGGAAAATTTTTTTTTATAATTTACAGTGAATTGTCTGTGAGCGGAAAGCAACAGGAAAGGGAACCGTTGACCTCACTTCATATGTGAATGCATAGGATATGTGAACGGCTAAGATTTGACGCACCACATCAGTATTTGCTATGAGACATTCTGTTTAATCTTTGAGAGGGAATTAGAGCAAGTGTGGGGGATTATCGTTACCCAATGAAATCAAACCATTTACTTCAACGTTTTGATAATTTTTAACGCTGGTATCTTTATTTGAGGCCGGCTTCCTGGCCTAGAGGTTAGCGCCTTTTCTCCGTAATCTCGTATACTCTCGTAAGTGACGTGACGACGGTGAGAATCAGTAGTAGTTCGAATCGCGTCGGTAACTTACGGGGTGTGTGAGCCGGCTGCTCAGAAAGCAATGGCAAACTACTGAACGTAATCTTGCCAAGAAATCAACAATCAACTGAAAGATGCTGATGTTGACAGCAATGTCCTGTAAAGGACATGCAAACATTTTTTTTAGATCGTTATTTGCATTCCATTGACTTGATACGACGGTGCTAGTTGCGTTAGTCATGGATATATAATGTTTCACAATTAACATCACTAGTAGCTACTACGCTGAAGATTGTACTATTGAAATTTGGCCGTATCTGTCACTCATTTGGACAGTCGCGTTTGCTGGGACAGAATTTGATCTGTCGGTTTGCGAGTTATCCAATCCATTTTTTCAATACCCCTACTCCGTTCAACCTCATATAATTAGGGCCTCAAATTAATAATCCAGTGACACAATCAGCCACATATTTGCGCGCAGTATTTTCATGTCAACTCGTAAATACAAAATGTAACCCAAGATGCTACTGAAACAAAATTTGGCTGGCGACACTCCAAGAACACAGACCACAAGCTGACCAGAACACAAACACAAACAGCAGACTGTATCATGTTTATTTCATGCAACATCGGGGGGTTCATACAGAATTCAGTGAGAGACTTATACGAGACACGTTTAGGTGTTAATAAAGCGAGTGTTACATTAACGTCACTTGTGTCACTATATGCAGTGGGTGTGATCTTAGAGAGTACGACCTTAGAGAGTACGACGATCGTCCTTGATTGGAAGCTACAATCATCAAGTTCATAAGAAAACATACACACGCTGCAGGCATTGCCGTGTTAGTTTATATTTTCCTCGTTCGTTGAATAGAAAATTCTGTGTATGCTGATCAAGTCACGCTTTGATTAGAGAATTCAGTTCGAGGCCATTATATCACATCTTGATTAGAGAATTCAGTTTGAGGCTGATAAAATCGCATGCTGATAAAATCGCATGCTGATTATAGAATTCATTTTGAGGCTGATAAAGACACACGTTAAAATAGTAAAATCTTGTGTGCTAAATTATCATTTTAAATAAAATGTTATTTGAAAGTCCTTTACATGACGTCGCAGTCAACCCCAGCATTTTCTGACTGTTTGTGATTGCATGACAAATTTACGTTCAGTAGTTTGTCAGTACTTTCATGAACGACCGGCACTCATACCATTTTATGAAAACCAACGCAAGGCGGTCTGTTGCCAAATCTCACGCAATTGTATTTCGAATGCGATATGCAGGATTACGAATTGCGTCCGTTACTCTATCACCACATATTATGATTACGTTTTAATTAAACCCGGTGTACTGATGTGATGTGGCTTCATTCTGATTACTGCACTGTGGTGTACTAAACTCTGATTACTGGACTGTTGTTAGTGAATTATGGTTAATTCAACATGGCCACTGTACTGTGATTACTGCACTGTGTGTACTGAACTCTGATTACTGCACTGTTGTTAGTGAATTATGCTTAATTCAACATGGCTACTGTACTGTGATTACTGCACTGTGTGTACTGAACTCTGACTTTGATTACTGCACTGTTGTTAGTGAATTGTGATTAATTCAACATGGCTACTGCACTGTTTACTGTACTGTTGGTTACTAAACTCTGGCTACTGCATTCAATCAATCATGTGCCATGCCGGAAAGCGTGGGCGGTCATGACTAGCCATTTCACTCGATCACCAGTGTCGTAGATCAGCTCAGTGTTCTTGTCTCGATCATGCCACGTGGCCAAGCTATCCAGGTATTTACTTCTCGGTCTTCCTCTTGTTCTTTTCCCTTCGATCTTGCTAGTTGTCACCAAGTTCTCCAATCCATTTCTTCTCATAAGATGGCCAAACAACTTTGACTGTCTACGTCTAATTTCTCTAATCAGTTTACGATTTTCATTTGTCTCTTGTAGTACTTGGTCATTGGTTTTTCTGTCTGTCCATGGTATTCTTTGCATTTTCCGCAGAAACCACATTTCTGCAGCATCAGATGTTTTTTTCAGCTTGACTGCTCATTGTCCAAGTTTCACATCCATACAAAAGGACAGGCTCTATGCACCCCCTCAACACTATTTTTCTCGTTTCAATTGACATCTTTTTTTCTTTTTATTTT
>JACEFZ010015741.1:52500-227138 GCA_014155875.1 Cepaea nemoralis | reverse complement strand
AGCGCAACAGGAGGACGCTCCTCCCCTCCCTCGTAGATCCTGCACCTCCCCCTCCGGCACTCACGGGCGCTTCCTGAAATCGCAATTAAATACTCATAAATAATAATGAACGAACATCACCTTATAGTCTGCCCGGCCCTTTTTTTCTGGCTCCCCCCCCCCCCCCCCCCCCCCCCCCCCCCCCCACCCCCCCCCCCCCCCCCCCCCCCCCCCCCCCCCCCCCCCCCCCCCCCCCCCCCCCCCCAGTAACCCCCCTCTATAGTGATCTTTTCCAGGACATTCTTATCTTTTCCATGCCCAAAATATTTAATTCCTCAATTTTATTCGTCTTAATAACAAATGTTTTTTTCAATTCAATATTGAGTTCTTGTTGGATAGATCTGTTTTTTTTTTTTTTTAAATCCCATGAACTGCCAATACTCTTCTGTAACTTGTTTTTTTTTTTTTTTATCCCGTGAACTGCCAATACTTTTCTGTAACACTTATATTCAACAAAGAGGCATGTGTGTTTGCTAGCTACACCTGTATGTTGCCACAGGAAATACTCATACTTCCAGTCCTCTAATTTCTATAGTTCTATTAGTTCCAATCTATAAAAAGTGTTCATTGCTTTAGTTTTAGATGAACAATCTTCACTAAACTTTATCACAAATGATTTGCAGCACAAGAGAAAGAAGATTGTGGATACACATGACCACCAACACCACACAACATAGATTATAAGAATAATAATTGTTCTTCTTTTAACTGATTGCCTGCCAAACAAAAAAGTGGTCCTGACCAAACAGAAATTCAAGGCAGAAAATTTGAAGTAGGGCTGTGTCACAATAATACTTTTAAAATGGTTAAAATGGTAGCAGATTTATTGTATTACATATCAAATTAAAGAGGATTGCACAGGGAACATGACAATGTTAATAATTAATTCATAGGTTACAAATATTATGACAATAATGAGAGGCTTAGTAATAACAATTGAAATTAAGTGTTAAAAAATATGAAAAAAATTCACTTACCAAGGTGTTATTTTCTATCCGTCGCAGCTAATCCAGTTAAATTTCGTGAATAATGGTACACACACCACTTGTGTTCAAGAATATCACAAGAACTGCTCCATAACACGAATAAAACACAATGAAATCATAAAATTATGAAGCACATAATTTTCACATCTTCTTCTATTGCCATATATTCTGAGGAACTGTCACTGTAAAATTTCTTTTTATATTATCTGACCATCTTCTAAATAATTAACTGACTACTGCACATGGTTGGTTTTAGAATCTTTCACAAAGTCCTTTACATCACAATAACTATAATATAAAATTGTTTAAAACGGTAATTTTATTAAAATATACGAGGTCCAGAACCAGAAGGTATTGCACTTCGAATTTCGAATCACAACAATCATTTGGAATCTCATGCCATGCGTGCTAATCTTGTTGGCCATGCGTGATTGTGCACACGAACGGAAAGGAAATCTTTCCTTGTAAAGTTTAATTCAATGGGACACTAAAAATTGTGGACTAAAACGGAGAAACGAGTCAATTAGAGCACTATATATACGGAACCGATGAGTCGGTTTTTGGGTACCAAATTTGGGCTCTAGAACCGACCATTCGGTCTCCGGCAGGCAATCTGTCATCCCATCTTCATCATCCATTAGCAGTTACATTAACAACTGCTCACTTTCTGTCATTTCTCTCCACTGAAAAATATGTTTGCTGGCATATTTGTTTAATCAATTGGCATATTTTGTCAGTTGCTCTTGCACTGAATTTATTAATTTCTCAATTACCATTTGTCTTGATAATAGAAATACTGTGTCATCTGCATGTTAAAGTTCAGCTATTTCTATTCTTCTGATTAAAGAAGGATCAAATTGTTCCTTGTCAATATTTTCTCAAACATGCCTCATATTTTCAGTATGTAAGCTAAGCAGATAAGAGGACAAAGTGTAACCCTGTACAATGCCTAAATCTACACGAGACCAATCTGTTGAATTATCATATATTCTCATGGTTGTCTTATTTTCACTGTATGTGGTGTGGTGATTTCGATCACAGGCATTGGGAAAAGTTAAGGCCTTGTGTTGCATATAAAGGGATACCAAGTACCTCACCCCGAATTGCCAATGGGCTTTACGCTGGTTGAATGTAACCAGATGCAAGATTTCTTCTATATGTCCTTATCATACACCATGGGTAAATGGCCATTATCATGACCCAATTATGGACCCTGTTATGAATAATTGATGGATTATGCAGGATAAAACATTCAAGGCATGGCTCGTTTCGTACATGAGAACCTTTGGATGCTATTTGCAATGAGGCTCATAAGCATTTATGGATCGGGCATTGAGACTGATGCCTCGTAATGGCAAGGTCCCTTTTGCAGAAACATTGTGACCCTACTAGAGTATGCCTTGGTACAATCTATGGACTACAAATATATGTCTTTCTGTGTCTCTATTGTTCTTTCTATTAGTGTTTGTAATTAATATATTGCATTGTTTGTAACCTTTCCTTCCAAAACTCCATACTGTTCTTCACCAATTTCCTGTTGTTTATTTTCTTTCTTGTTCTTCTCATTATAATTCTGAGTAGAAGCTTAGTGACATGGTTTATGAGGTTAATTTACGAAAATCTTTGCATTCAATTGCTCCTGGTCTTTTTGGTATAGCTATAAAGAAGGAGATGCATTGTACTACCAGAATATTTCGGTATACCTATTTCATTTGCAAGATGTTTTAATATAAAAGATTATTTCTTCTAATTTGTCACAAATGCCAGATGATATAAACATCCACCAGATATTAATAAGAAATTCAATGACCTCTTAAGAAATTTAACATTGATGAATGAAGACATTGCAAAAAGTACAGATAAAAATATTTTGATATTTACTGAACTATTAAAAATATTAACACATAAAGGGAGCAACACTGTGATGATTTACATGAGAGTAGTTTAATTTTTAAAATATGGTTATTGACAACTAGGCAATGACAATTATGTTCAGATTTTTGCTATAATTTAATAATACATATGTATAAATGATCAAGAAGGAAAGCACAAATACCATATGACATAATTTTGTGACCTGATTAAAACAAAAGTAAATATGTATTATAAGGGTAATAAGATATTATATACCCTTTAGTGAAGAAAATCCCAGATAACCCTAAAGAAAATGAACAAAATAACTAGTGCAAATGATACTTAAATTGACAAATGTGTTTAAAACAGCCGCCATCATGAAATAACTATTTCAGCCACCTGTTTTGCAAAAACAAAACAAAAAAAAATTTAACAAACATGAAGCATTGATGCTAATTTTATAACT
Organism: Cepaea nemoralis; assembly: GCA_014155875.1. Classification (NCBI taxonomy): domain Eukaryota; kingdom Metazoa; phylum Mollusca; class Gastropoda; order Stylommatophora; family Helicidae; genus Cepaea; species Cepaea nemoralis. Next base: position 223,793 of record JACEFZ010015741.1, on the reverse strand, counting down.
TTAAAATGAAACGTAGGAAAAATATTCAGGTGTAAATATTTATAAAATCATCTTTTGTTTCCAACAGAACATGTTCAATGACTTGTATATTACCACAAAAACACAATTTCAGTCAAGTAATGAATCAGTCCACGAGATGCATGTAAGTCTACTAACATACCCATTAAGACAATGTAGTAGCTTATACAAACTTGCTAATACAAATAAATAAGTTAACATAGTGTCAAATATTTTGGTAACTCAATTTGTGTAATTTAATAGTTCTTTTACAGTTTAAAGGATAATAATCCTAGCAATGCTTTGTTTCTTTAACACCCATACCTTGAAGATATTGGTTCAGTTTCAGATCACTGAGGTGAAATTATTACTACAATAAAGTAAGACTCATTCATCAGTTTAGGCTTTCCACTGTGTGTAAAAGCTGAATATTATTATTACACTTATAGCCCTCTAAGTGTAGGAGCCATTATAGCATACTGCCTGCCAGCCTGGTGGTTATGTGTTCAAATCCTCTTAGAGTTGGGGATTTTTTCAACAGGCCAACCCAGCCTGAAATGGGTACCAAGAGATGTCGTGGGAAGTAAAGGCAGCTGGCATGATAATGACTACACTACACAAAGTGAGTGTCAATTGGTGAACAAATACACTGACTAGCACCAGCTACCCACTACATCTCATGGTGTGAAAAGGGGTCTTTTACTTTAACCTTACCTTCAAGTGTGCAATAGTGCAAGGTCTCAAAAATAATGACCAACACAATTTAAAAAAAACACTTAAAAAAAAAAAAAATTCACATCTTGACCATCTGATCCTACAGTAAATCATGATCTGTTTGTTGATGGAGAGTGTTACTGTAATACTAATGTCAGTGAGCTGGTTGGCGAAGGAAGAGGTTGTTGTGGCATTGTCTTCAAGTAAGATGACAATGACATTCATTACATTGATTAATGCTTCCTTTCACAAAGAATTTCTCTGCAGCATGTGTTACTGCTTGATAGAACTGTACCCATATTAGAATTTCTTTCAGAATTCGGATTAACTTCTCTCAATCTGCAGCTACTATATGAACTAAGCTTAGGTGTAATATTCTTCTTCTTCTGCATTCATCCAGAGAGATTTTTTTGGACGTGATTGCGTTGTGCCTGATTACAGCAGAGCTGCGTTCTTGCACCTTAGGCCGACACATCCGACTTCTGCTGGCATTTGTTGACCAGGTTAACCTTCCGGGGAGGTAATATTCTAAATTCTTTGTTATCATTTCAACAATAATTATAGAATCTTCATCAGAATTAGGTTCCCAAGAAGTAGTTTTCTTTATTCATCCATAAGATGCAACTTCTCGTATTTTAAAGTTCTGTCATGATACACCAGCAAGATCAATATCATAATAACAATGAAAACTTTTGAAATATTGTGAGAAGTTGCCAGAATGTCACATGGAGACATAAAGTGGGCAAATGCGGTAAGCCAATCACTAGTGGAGGAGAAAGACATTTTGTGAAAATAATAAACTACAAAAAATTTTTAAAAGTGCAATATCTGTAAGACAGAATAAAATGAAGAACAATAAAGTGAAGTATGCCTGTTTGCAGTATCTCAACTTTGACTTTTTCCCATTTCTGCAGTTAGCTTTTCAATATTTGCAAGGTGTGGCAGTAGCTGCTTTCTTAGTATAATTTCATAAAATATAAAAATATTTGTTGGTTCATTTCCATATGTTTTGTTACTCCTATCATTGTTTACAGAATAGTTGTGAATTCAATTCTTACAAATAACACATGTGCTGTTTCACATTTTTAGTCCAAATTTTATTCAGACCTTCATTGTATAGCATGTGCTAATAAATAAAGTCAGTAAAGGCCCTTTTGCAGCATGCCTTAAGGTGCATTAGGATATGGTGATGGACTTATACATTTATAGACCAAATCAACACTTGATGAATGATATGGTCAGTATCATACCAGCCACCTTTACTTTCCAAGACACTTCCTGCATCCATTTTAGGCCGGGTGACTAGGAGCCCAAGTTAATTTTAAAACTCCACCCTGATAAGGATTCCAACCTATGAACACTGGACTAGCAAGCAAGAGTCTAACCACTATGCTACGTTGGCTTCTGTATGCTAATAATTGTCTCTAATCTCCTGTATACAGAACAACACTAAAAACCACAGCTTATTTGTTTAGTTTTAACAATATTTATTATAAATAATTTGTCAATGTATTCTTTACCGTCAGTAAACTATTTCTTAAGTTTAATTTCTTCATATGACTCAGATCTCAGTTATAGTTAAAATCACATGTCATGCAATAATTAACTGTAGTTAAATACTTAATTTCCAATGTAAATAATTTTGTGTTTCTCAAATAATTCTATATCCTTCTCAAGCTGCTTCATCTGGGCTTCTAGCCTTTCCTTCTTGCATTTTTTGGGTATTGTATCTGTGACCACAGACAAACCTTGATACTGGTCCTGGATGTCCTCCCAGTTTGCCTTGAGACCATCCAGAATGGCTCCACGTTCCTCTTCTGTCAGTTGTCTCAGTGCTCCACGCTTGAAACTTTCAGCGACATACTGGTCATATTCGTCTTGGGCTCGTTTCATTTCTTCTCTTCGCTTTGTCAGATACACTGGAACTTCACCAAACTCCTTGTTTCAGAAAGGAGAGAATTAGTATGTTTTATAAATTATACTGACATTTCATTAAACATATTACAGCATATAGAAGTATCACCCGAAGTTACAGGGGCCCAAACGGGAAGCAAATAATGGTATCATCTGTAACATATCATCCAGGTACTGGAGGAGGGTAGGGAGGGGGTGCAGGGGTGTGGCATGAAACTGGCCACCTTATCCGGTAGAAGATTAAATCTGCAAACTCCAATCAATCATGAACAAGTCTATAACAGGCTTGGCTTTAGTTAAAGAGAGTATTTGCGCCATTAGGACATGTATGCAGAAGAAGATGAAGAAGTGAGTATAATATTCTCATTGGTAATAATTAGAAATTCAACCAAGTGCGGGTAAATGGCAGGAGTAACCGTGATCCTCTTAAGGTAGCCAAATGTCTTGTCATCTAATTAGTGATGTGCATGAATGGATTACGCCGGCTTCCTGGCTTAGAGGTTAGCGACTTTTCTCCATAATCTTGTATACTGTCGTAAGTAACGTGACGACGGTGAGAATCAGCAGTGGCTCGAATCGCATCTGTAACTTACGGGGTATGTGAGCCGGCCGCCCAGAAAGCAGTGGCAAACTACTGAGCGTAATCTTGCCAAGAAATCAACAATCAGTTGAAAGATACTGATGTTGACAGCGATGTCCTGTAAAGGATATGCAAACATATATATGAATGGATTAATGAGATTCCCACTCCCTATCTACTATCTAGTGAAACCACAGCCAAGGGAATAGGCTTGGTAGATATCAGCGGGGAAAGAAGACCCTGTTGAGCTTGACTCTAATCCGACTTTGTGAAGACACATGACGGGTGTAGCACAGGTGGGAGCGCAAGCGCAACTGAAATACCACTACTTTTATCATTTCTTTACTTATTCAGTTGGGAGATTTGTTCGTAACATAGATGACCAATATCTCTGGTGGGCCGATTCTCGCTGGTTGCGGGATCCGCTCAGTGTCAGGCAGGAAAGTCTGACGGTAGTACACGCTTTTATCGATCCAGACCCTTATGATGACAGATGTACACGCTCATACCGGTCCAGACACTTGGTATAAGGCACTCAGCTGAGGGATATGGCTGAAGTCTCTAAGTCAAATCCACCGGATGTGAGGAGCCTGGTCGCTACCCACCTCCTGACTCTTGGAGGTTTGATGCTGAGATGCCAGCATCTGCAGCCTACCTTGTTCCAGACGTACTGGTCATCCTTTCCTCTGGAGAAAACAAGTCAAGGCCGAGAGAGGGATGATGCTGCATGGGCAACACATGTTCTCTGATTTAATGCAAAGGCATTGTGCTTTGGAGTTCTAGCTCTGTTCCAATTCACATACTTTCGTCTGCAAAGACTGGCAAGGTGCCACTTACTTACTTACTTACTGATTACATTACAAAATACCAAGTAAAGTACATATATCTGAATGTGATAATAGTACACTATTTCACGTGACCTTACATGATCAAATCAGAACTGTAATCTCATCATAAGTAGTGCTACCTTGCAGCTCTGATCTCACTTCTAAGAACTGCATTGAAATGCTTGTCCCAGATATTATTTACGCACTCTCTTCTCGTTATTAATGTAACTACTGACTTAGATAGTTTTTGCTAAATGTCCTTCCCTCCTTGAATATTATTATGCTAACTTCCACTGATCATGAAATTTATGACACTAAAGTGGTAACTGCATGGCAGGGACTGCCAATGGGGTTTGTTGAGTTAGGCCTTCGCATATTATAGCTTATGACAAAATATGGTGGGGTAGCCAGTCAATTTCTTCATCAATTGTCCATCCCAGACAATTCCAATGATGTTCTGAAAATTCTCTGGTACCCTTTAATGAGCATGGGTGGAACCTAGAACCATACCGGTTGGGAATATGGTGTTCGCTCCACTGCTGGGTATTATCTGGCAGATAGCACACTAACCACTATGCAATAACAGCTCCAATGTTATTATTGTGAATGTCTTTTATTTTGTTTACATTTGCTGGCTTTGAACTCAAGTTTAGTCCATACATGTACTACTACTTCTATTCTACTGGACTAATTTTTGCATGTAGATTAACTTTCCCTATGATCAGTGTCCCTCACCATCATGTGAAACCACATCTGATTTCTGAGGTACTTGTAATTTACGTCCCCAAGTCAAGAACAAGAAGTCAACATTTAAGTCCAGCTGACCATTGTTGGGGTTGAACCTGCTACCTAGGCACCAGAAGTTTAAGAACAAGCGCTCTTATTCATTCGGCCATGCTAACCTCTGTCATTGTGAATTAACAGACACAGCTTTGTGAAAATGTAAAAGCATTACACATACAGTTAACACAAAATATATAATATTCACATTTCTGAATTAGAGATTAAGATAAATAGAACCTCAGTTTAACATATAAACAGATTGGAAGATCATGCTTATATTTTCTTAACAATAACTTATAATGACAATAGCGGTCTCAGAGGACTCTTTAAATGAACATTCTTGCACAAGTATGGAATAAAAAGCATTCATTTTGCTTCTTTTAAGAGCATTCTAATTTAGTATTCCATATACAAAATACATATTTGATTTAAAATAAATTCTGTAAGACTGCTTAAGCTTGAAACAACATATGATTTTAAATACATTAACATTTGTATTTCAAAAATAAAATAAATTGACATAGTGGATAAGAAATTATAAATGTAAACACTTCTCATATTTTTCATACAGAAATCATTGTGAAAATAAGTTGTTTCCTATTAATTTTACTACATAAAACATTACTGACATTATTGAAGAATTTTGTGTGTTTGTGTGTGTGCATATCTCTCTTACAGGACATCACTGTCAACACCAGCAATTTACTGCTGTTGTTGATGTCTTGGCAAGTTTACGTTCAGTAGTTTGTCATTGCTTTCTGAACGACCGGCTCTCATTCCAACTCGTTAAAACCCAGCGCGACGTGATCTGCTGCCAAATTGGTCGCCGCTGTGTGTCGAACGGGTAAGCTGGTTAACAAATCACGTCCGTAAGCCCTTTGCCACGAAGACTGGCATGGAAGAATTACCGGCATTCAAATTATAAAAACAAATATTTGATTTACTCTTCTTCTTTTGTTCTGCTGCTTTTGCCATGAAGCATTGCGGAGAGGAGATGGATGCAATTTTCTCTTTTTTGGTTCTTGTCTCTTGCACTATTGTTGTATCTGATTTCTTCAATGTCTTGTTTACTCTATCTAGTCATCTCCTTCTGGGTCTTCCTCTTGCCTCGTATCCTGATGTTCTCATGTGGAATGGCCTAGCCCTGGTTAATCTTGTTCCATTCTAGCTAAATGTCCAAACCATGTCATTCTTTATTGTTCTATAAAGTCAGTAATTGGTTTCCCTACATTTGTTCTTAATTTCTGATTTCTCTCTCCATCTCTTCTTGTTTTTCCAGCTGTGTTTCTGATGCATCTCGTATCACATGATGTGATTTTATGCCTGTGTGTTCCTAGGACTGTCCTTGTCCGGCATTTGTAAAATAGTCTTGAGATGAATAAAGCATCTGTTACCTTCTTTTTTTATTCTCCTTTGATTTGCTCAGTTGACTAGAAATTGCTACAGATTTGGGCACCTTTTGTAATAAAAAAATTGGTGTTTAGATGTGGCTCATAGAATCAGGGGTTACATACTGCAATTTACAATTACAATTAACTTAATTTACAATTGAATTAACTTAAGGAATGCTCTGTTTTGTTAATTTTCATACCTTTTTATGCACATAAACTGGTTCCAGACCTGATGGGATCAGATTTTGAGTGTCACCACGTCTTGTGTCAACAATTCTCTTTACTGGAAGCTTGGGTATTGAGGTGATATTTTCTACAGCATTTGTGGAGATAAAGTTCTTTGTTGTCTTGAGACCCATCAAAGGCACATCATTTATCTTTGGAATTGGAGGCTTCCTGTGATCATCATCCGGGTAATGGAAACTCTCTTCTAATGAAAGAAAAGTTGGACTATAACAAAAACAGTTTACTCTCATCTTTTGAAATGTCTGACAGCGGTTTTTAAATAATATCAAACCATCTGCTTCTAGTGTTTACATTCTCCATAGGTCTTGAATGCAATACAAAACATTAAACAACACTGTTTGTGTTCTATTTATAATTCAAAACAATGTTTTCCCATAGTGAATTTGAATAACAAAGACACAAACAATAGATTGCACGATTTGTTGCCTGGCATATTTCGCTGCATCTCGTCAGGTACATACTGCAGAAATCACACAACTTACGTGAATTAACTAGATAAATCCTTCAAGTTGAAATATACACATATTCACACAGTAATGTCAATTATCTACCATGGTAATTTTAAGCTGACTAACATGTCTTTCTGTTTGCACAATTCTGGCTTGCGTTGATTGATCATAATTACTTCTGAAAATTTTAACAAGCGAGTATTTTGTGTGTTAAACAACACGCGAAAGGCAGTGTCTCTGTCAACCACATGGTCGCTTTCGACAATGTGCCTACCAATTGACGACGCCGGGAGCTTCCGGTGTGTCAGCCCCATGAGGCTAGCATCTCCTGTGTGTTGTAACTTGTTGACCCATTGAGGTATGTGTTCTGACACTCGTTTGTTAAGCTGTCTCTCTGTTCTACCAGAGTTTTAACTATTAAATCTGATGAGCTGGTTCTGAAAAAAGCTCTGAAAAGGACTTGCATCTATTGGAGTGAAATTGTGTAGAGACTTTTTTTCCAGACCCAGTACCAAAGTACCATCTCCATGATGACTATGTTGCTGAGCTCTCCTTCCTCTCTCCAAGCTTGCCCACATTGGGCAATGTCAAAGACCAGTACCATCGCTACATGTTCACACAGAACCATATTAGAATGTAACTGCATTGGCCTTTGCAAATAAAACCCCACCCACTCTTTCTACCACTTACCACAGACCCAGCTGTATATATAATTGCATCACCTTTGTGTGAGTTTTCTTCTGTTGAATAGACACTTCTGTAACACAACTGCCCATTCTCTGCATAAAGAGAAATGTGTAAGAGCACCTGCAGAGATGTAGACTTCTCTCAAGAGGACTGGGGAGTTATTAATCAAGAAAGGATACTTGGGCAAATGTGGTGACCCTTGGTTATGATGTTCATAAAGGCTTTCAGAATAAGCATGAAACAGTGGTGATGGCACTAATCTAGAGGATGCAATCAATACAGTTCAGATTTACCTGTTGACACACATGCTTATAGATATGGAGGTCTGTCCCTGGATCATAAACTGGTTTACAGCTGTCCTATATGAACACAAGGTGTTCTTTGCACTGTTTCTTGGAACTCAAAGTCACACATTATTGTACCAGTACTACCATAGGAATCTGCTATCTCATCTGTATTTTTCAATATCTATACAAGTAGGACAGCAGCAACAGAGGCATTAGGTACTGGAAAAATACTGACTTGCTGACGATGCCTTCCTAAATGGACAGGGGAGAGATAGAGCAGAAATGCCAATTGAACTGCAGGCTGTGATAGACAAAATGGAACAGTGGTGCATGGACCATCAAGTAGAAACCATTGTACAGTGTACTGGCAAAGTTGTGCTGTAACTTCAGGAAAAGACTGGTCAGCAAATACTGTTTTTGTAGGCCTGGTTGTATTAATGAATAAACAGATCTGTTATTGATTCTTTGATGTTTTTAAGTCTTACATGAAAACTGAGTTTATACTGAGCTGTTTTTCTATTACCTTTTTAAATTCAAAACTCAGATACAATTTATTTCTTACACATTAACATGTTCAAACACAGCCTACTTTATATGTGTTAATAGATGTAAATATGCAAAATTGTATTGTCTTTTTGTAAAATAAGCAACTGCAGTGATGGCCTGAAATGTAAAATGATTTCATTGAAATTTTCAACAATCACTTATGATTTCTGTCTATTGAAAAAACTCTTAGTTCATTATATGTTCCCTTGTCTGGTGTATTTTTATGGCCAAGGTGTCTTTGATGCTCTGTGAGAACCATCATATGGACTGACCCTTTTTTTGTCTTCCAGGAACCATGCTCCATTGCTGTTCTTTCTAAACCAAAATGTTTTAGTTTCCCAAACATTATACTGTTTTGAAGCCAGTTTTCATCAATGTTCAAATCTGGATGGATTTCAGTATTATTATTCTTCTTGGCCCACAGTATTCTTTTATATTGCACTCATTCCTTAGGAACTCTATTAACTGCCATCCACATTAATTGTGAGGATAGTAAAATATCTAAACCAACTATACAAGTATGTTCTTTATCTGAATTAAATCATTTACTGTTTGGTAGGTGAGGTTCCTTTTCATGCTTTTTCAGATAATCTGTAGGCTGAGGTAGCGGGACCTTTGCTGGGCCCATTGTCTTGTAATGTGTTTGACCTGACTGGACCTCCTCCTTAACATTCTGTCGAAACTTTGAGTTGTACCTGAATACCAAACATGATTACCATTAATAGTTTTAAACAGATCAAGTAATTTTCATGTAGAAAGCATTGTTTTACAAAATTTATTTATGGTAAATTTAATAGGAATCTAAGAGGAGAAAGACGAGTCAGACACAATGATTTAAACTCAGTTGAAAATAAAACAATTTAAATTTCGCATCAATCATTGCAACATTTTATGAAAAGTGTTCTGAATGCATTAAAAAGGTGAGTTGCTTGCCCTTTACAGGATGTCACTATCAACCAGCATTTATTAGCTGTTTGTGATTTTGTAGACAATTGTACACTCACTAGTTTGTCATTGCTTCTGACATACATACCACTGTAAAAATCAATGCAAGGCCATCTGCTGCCAAATCGTGTGTACCTGGCATGCTGGGATTGTGAAAGTGCATTCAATACCCCTAAACGACAGACACTGACTGGATGCAGAAGATTTTCTCAAACTCTTTACAGCTTTTCAAACACAGGCACTATTTTAGACTTATCTTCTTAATTTTTGTTACTTCTTGTCTAACATTATATAATATAAAATAACCCACACAGACATGCATGTAAACACATGCACACAAACACACACATACAAATTCACACACACACACACAAAATCCATGCATGTGCACACAAACACACACACACACAGATATATTCACATACAAGAGCAGCTTCAAGCTGTTGCAGATTAGCTGCAGAATCTTGCCTGTAGACTCCACGTTGTCCAAGCTCGACACACAAATGCTCTAGAGGGGACATGTCTGGTGATAGGGCAAGCCAATCAATCATCACAAGGTTCTGCTGCTGTAGATATTGCTGTGTAATACATGCGGTGTGTACACGTGTGTTATCCTGCTGGAGAAGCTGCAAGTCTAGATAATTTGTGAACGTAGGAGCAACCAATGCATCCAGAACCTCACCTCGATATGTTATAGCATTCCAGTCTCCAACATACCAATGGCTTGTTGGCGGTCTTTTTCACATACTTGTGGCATTTCAAGCACATGTACTGGGTGTTTTGTCTCAATGGCATTTTTATACCGAGTATCACTGCCACAACCCTGTACACATTTTCAGGGTCAGAGCTATTGGAAATCGTGTTGCACGTGTAACTTTCATTGTTTTCATGCAGTCTGTACACAAACTTGTAGGTTGAATAATGCACTTTTTATTCAACAGCCATTCACTCTCTACTTCATGACAAACACAGGGAAAATCCAGCTTCTCTGCATCAGTATATATAATAGTGGTGATTTTTTCCCCCCGCATATCCTTTACAGGATATTGCTGTCAACAACAGCATTTTGCCGCTGTCGTTGCTTTCTTGGCAAGATTACTCTCAGTAGTTTGCTATAGCTTTCTGGGCGGCCCACTTATCCTGTGAGTTACCAACACGGCGAGAGCCACTTCCAATTCTCATGCGCCGCGTTACCCTACATGGATAAACGGGATTACGGAGAAAGTCATTTAACCCATATATATATATAATATATATATATATATATATATATATATATATATATATTCATTCATTCATTGGTATCTTGCCATCTTGACAGACGATAGTTTGTGCTTCAAAAAGGCTTAATAACTACAACCCATGGCGGTAGCGAATGTGACCGATAAGGCCAAATCATGCTGTAAATGTTCATCCACAGTGGCTACATGTGAACATATGGTCATTTCCACCATCATGCACCATCTTACGTCTCACCCGCTCGGTGTGCGACTTATTTGCAATAATTTTCTCCTTTGTCTTTATTCCATTTCTGGTATTTGCCCTCCATGCAAAACGTTCAGTGGCGACTTGCTCCCATTGTGCATTATCAATGCCTGTATCAATCATGTCTCGCTTACACACATCTTTGTATCGTAGTAGAGGCCGACCCTGAGATTTCTTACCCATCTGTAATTCATCAAACAAGATGTCCTTTGGTATTCTACTATCATCCATCCTCTTAAGATGCCCTACCTATCTAAGTCTATGAAGACTGAGCATGGAATAAACCATCACACAACCTGATTTTTCCAATACTTCAGTATTTGTGATTTTATTTTGCCACTTAATACCAAGTATTCTTCGCAGACACCGCAAATGAAAGCTGTTAAATTGATTCTCTTGTTGTGAGTAAGTTGTCCAGGTTTCACTGCCATAAAGAAGAGTACTAAGGACACAGGCTTGATGGATAAGGACTTTTGTTTTGGCAGTAAGTTTCCTGTTCTCCCAGACTCTTTTTGCTAACATGTTCATTGTTGTTGTTGTCTTACCAATCCTGATGTTGATTTCATGATTTAGGGATAATTTGCCGTTTACCTCTGATCTTAGATATGTAAAATGGTCTACTAATAATATCTCTAGTTCGGCGTCATCAATAAAGACTGATGGTACCCCATGTGCACCTTGTGACATAATTAATCTGTATATTAATTATTATTATTAATTATAGTAATATAATATATAATATATTATATTATATTAATATATTAAATAATTTAGTAATTAATTTAGTAGAAAATATAAAATATAGATTAGATGATGATGTATATTGTAATCAATTAATTATTTACCGTTTTGGTTTGGGCGCTTTAGTTTCTTCAACTTCAAGTAAATTATAAATGGAAGGTTCGTCAAATGAAGTCATTGTGCTGTCTATGTGAAATAACAACCCAATTATTCACATAAATGTTTACTTCTCCCCGAAAATGGCGTCAATGGTAACAAATGCAATTCTAAAATATTGTTGATATGTCGTCACGGTGATGTACAGGGGAAGCTATTCTTAATTTTCATCGCAATAGTCATCATCAAGCAAGGAGTCCGTCAGGGCTGTGTGCTGTCCCCCTATTTGTTTAACCTGCACGCCGAAATAATATAATGAGAAATGTAAGAGATGATATAAACAGGGAGCTAGCTATATGATGCCCTAAATATCGGTGGTCATGACATACCAGAGATTCGGTATGCTGATGATACAGTATTGCTATCCACAACACAGAATGGTATAGAAAACCTAATAACCTCATCGCAATTGAATAGTGCATATCACAACTTATGCATAAAATTTGGTGGAACTGCGGTAAAGCTGTGAAAGTTTAAACAATATATAATGACACAAAGTAGTGCAGCTTTACATAACAGAGTTTCGACACATACAGAACGTTGCGGCGGTTAGCCTTCATCAGCAAACAAACACATTCACAAACACAACATACAGTCAAGGAGAACTCCTGTGACTACATTAGAAGGTGATGACAGGACGAGAGGAACAAATGCATGGAAAAATGGAAGCAATGAAGAGAAAATGAGAATTGACAAAATGTTAATTGAAAAGAATGTTAGTCGAAGAAAATGTTTAATAGAATAACTGTTTACAGAGAAAAAAAACTGTATACTCACCTCACGTACGGACCTGTGAATGTCTGCGGAAATCTCGGGTGTATTTGTATAATGGTGCTGGATGTTACGGTACAGTGAGCACATAGGAAAGAAGGGGGCGGGGTAGGAGGCGTGTAAAATTGACCACGACCCCATTGTGTTGTTGGTCTGGGTGGACTGGTGTGCAGGAACACGCGTACTTACATAGACACACTTCAACAGACAAAATGCTAGTGTATGTGGACATGCAAGAAGAGAGAGAGGGAGAGAGAGAGAGAGAGAGAGAGAGAGAGAGAGAGGAGACAGAGAGAGACAGAGAGAGGAAAAGTGCCTGCGACCTACTACAAGTGGTGGACTTCAACACCAACGAGAGCAAGCCTGTCTCCACCCACTTCAATAGCGCCAACCATCAAGGTGCTTCCGATGTCCAGGTCACTGGCATCCGGTCCTGCTCCTCTGGTCCGCAACATCGCAAGAATACAGAAAACCGGCTCATATTCACTATGGGGTGCCTAACACCACACGGCCTCAACACCCAACATAGTTTCATCTAATCGTAGTCATTTCCCCTCCCCACTCTGTTGCTTCCACACCCTACGGATATCACCCTTGTCCGGCCTCCAACTTATCCTCTACCCTGTCCCCTATGCCATGTGTGGCGCGTTGTAGGCTCTTTTCCAATCTCTCTCTCTCTGTCTCTCTCTCAATCTCTCTCTCTCATTCTCCCTCAACAATCGTGCTTCTCTGTGCCTACCTATGCCATGGGTGGAGTGTCATAGGCTGTTTTCCAATCTATCTCTCTCAATCTCTCTCTCTCAATCTCTCTCTCTCTCAATCTCTCTCTCTCTCTCTCTCACTTTCTCTCAACAATCGTGCTTCTCTGTGCCTACCTATGCCATGTGTGACGGGTCGTAGGCCCTTTTCCAATCTTCTCTCTCTCTTTCTCTCTTTCTCGGTCTCAATCTTTCTCTCTCTCTCTCTCTCTCTCTCTCTCATTCTCTCTCACCAATCGGGCTCCTCTGTGCCTACCTATGCCATGTGTGGCGTGTCGTAGGCTCCCTTCCAATATCTCTCTCCCCCTCTCTCTCTCTCGTTCTCTCTCTCAATCTCTCTCTCATTCAATCTCAACGATTGTGCTTCCCTGCGCCTACCTATGCCATGTGTGGCGTGTCGCCACTATGCCATGTGTGGCGTGTCGTAGGCTCTTTTCCTATCTCTCTCTCTGTCTCTCTCTCAATCTCTCTCTCTCATTCTCCCTCAACAATCGTGCTTCTCTGTGCCTACCTATGCCATGGGTGGAGAGTCGTAGACTTTTTTCCAATCTCTCTCTCTCTCTCTCTCTCTCTCTATCTCTCTCTCTCTCTCTCAATCTCTCTCTCATTCTCCCTCAACAATCGTGATTCTCTGTGCCTACCTATGCCATGTGTGACGGGTCGTAGGCCCTGTTCCAATCTTCACTCTCTCTTTCTCTCTTTCTCGGTCTCAATCTCTCTCTCTATCTCTCTCTCTCTCATTCTCTCTCAACAATCCTGCTTCTCTGTGCCTACCTATGCCATGTGTGGCGTGTCATAGGCTCTTTTCCAATCTCTCTCTGTCCCCTCTCTCTCTCTTTCTCTCTCGCAATCTCTCTCTCATTCAATCTCAACGATCGTGCTTCTCTGCGCCTACCTATGCCATGTGTGGCGTGTCGTAAGCTCTTTTGCAATCCCTGTCTCTCCCAATCTCTCTCTCTCTCTCTCATTCTCTCTCAACAATCGTGCTTCTCTGTGTCTACATATAGTCATGTGTGGCGTGTCGTCGGCTCTCTTCCGATCTCTCTCTCTCTCTCGATCTCTCTCAATCTCTCTCTCTCGCTCATTCTCTCTCAACAATAGTGCTTCTCTGTGCCTACCTATGCCATGTGTGGCGTGTCGTAGGCTCTTTTCCAAACTCTCTCTCTCTCTCTCTCTCTCTCTCTCTTCCATCTTGCTTCTCGGTGTCTACCTATTCCAATTATATTGCTGGTGGTCTGATGTTACACAGCCTCAATAACACAACCACTGGGGGGGGGGGGGTTGATCCTCATATACGTTGTATAAAAATCAACCTTGCTGGCTCTATTTTATAGGGTACAGTATGAGTGAAGCCTCGTATATGTAGACCGATCGACCCCATACACATCCGGTGACGTTTCTCCAATCTATATCTCTTTTCCTCTCTCTCTCTCTCTCTCTCTCTCTCTCTCTCTCTCTCTCTCTCTTCCATCTCACTTCTCTGTGCCCACATATTCCAACCATATTGCCGGTGGTCTGATTTCAACACAACCACTGGGTGATTTGATCCTCAAACACGTTGTATAACAATCAACCTTACTGCCTCTATTCCATAGGGGACAGTATGAGGGAAGCCTCGAATTTGTAGACTGACCGACCCCGCATACATCAGGGGCGTGTCGTAGGCACTTTTCCAATCTCTCTCTCTCTCTCTCTCTCTCTCTCTCTCTCTCTCTCTCTCTTCCATCTTGCTTCTCTGTGCCTACATGTCCCAACTATATTGCCGGTGGTCTGATTTTAACACAACCACTGAGTGATTTGACCCTCAAATACGTTGTATAACAATCAACCTTACTGCCCCGAATTCATAAGGAACAGTATGAGTGAAGCCTCGTATTTGTAGACCGACCGACCCCGCATACATCAGGGGCGTGTCGTAGGCACTTTTCCTCTCTCTCTCTCTCTCTCTCTCTCTCTCTCTCTCTCTCTCTCTCTCTCTTCCATCTTTCTTCTCTGTGCCTACATATTCCAACTATATTGCCAGGGATCTGATTTTAAAACTACCACTGGATGATTTGATCCTCAAATACGTTGTATAACAATCAACCTTACTGCCCCGAATTCATAGGGAACAGTATGAGTGAAGCCTCGAATTTGTAGACCGACCGACCCCGCATACATCAGGGGCGTGTCGTAGGCACTTTTCCTCTCTCTCTCTCTCTCTCTCTCTCTCTCTCTCTCTCTCTCTCTCTCTCTCCATCAGGCTTCTCTGTACCCACATATTCCAACTATATTGCCGGTGGTCTGATTTTAACACAACCACTGGAAGATTTGATCCTCAAATTCGTGGTATAGCAATTAACCTTACTGCCTCTGCGTGTCGTAGGCTCTTTTCCAATCTCTCTCTCTCTCTGTCTCTCTCTCAATCTCTCTCTCTCTCATTCTCCCTCAACAATCGTGCTTCTCTGTGCCTACCTATGCCATGGGTGGAGTGTCATAGGCTGTTTTCCAATCTATCTATCTCAATCTCTCTCTCTCAATCTATCTCTCTCTCAATCTCTCTCTCTCACTTTCTCTCAACAATTGTGCTTCTCTGTGCCTACCTATGCCATGTGTGACGGGTCGTAGGCCCTTTTCCAATCTTCTCTCTCTCTCTTTCTCTCTTTCTCGTTCTCAATCTTTCTCTCTCTCTCTCTCTCTCATTCTCTCTCACCAATCGGGCTCCTCTGTGCCTACCTATGCCATGTGTGGCGTGTCGTAGGCTCCCTTCCAATATCTCTCTCCCCCTCTCTCTCTCTCGTTCTCTCTCTCAATCTCTCTCTCATTCAATCTCAACGATTGTGCTTCCCTGCGCCTACCTATGCCATGTGTGGCGTGTCGCCCCTATGCCATGTGTGGCGTGTCGTAGGCTCTTTTCCTATATCTCTCTCTGTCTCTCTCTCAATCTCTCTCTCTCTCATTCTCCCTCAACAATCGTGCTTCTCTGTGCCTACCTATGCCATGGGTGGAGTGTCGTAGACTTTTTTCCAATCTCTCTCTCTCTCTCTCTTTCTCAATCTCTCTCTCTCATTCTCCATCAACAATCGTGCTTCTCTGTGCCTACCTATGCCATGTGTGACGGGTCGTAGGCCCTGTTCCAATCTTCACTCTTTCTTTCTCTCTTTCTCGGTCTCAATCTCTCTCTCTCTCTCTATCTCTCTCTCATTCTCTCTCAGCAATCCTGCTTCTCTGTGCCTACCTATGCCATGTGTGGCGTATCATAGGCTCTTTTCCAATCTCTCTCTGCCCCCCTCTCTCTCTTTCTCTCTCGCAATCTCTCTCTCATTCAATCTCAACGATCGTGCTTCTCTGCGCCTACCTATGCCATGTGTGGCGTGTCGTAAGCTGTTTTGCAATCTCTGTCTCTCTCAATCTCTCTCTCTCTCTCATTCTCTCTCAACAATCGTGCTTCTCTGTGCCTACATATAGTCATGTGTGGCATGTCGTAGGCTCTCTTCCGATCTCTCTCTCTCTCTCTCTCTCTCTCGATCTCTCGATCTCTCTCAATCTCTCTCTCGCTCATTCTCTCTCAACAATAGTGCTTCTCTGTGCCTACCTATGCCATGTGTGGCGTGTCGTAGGCTCTTTTCCAAACTCTCTCTCTCTCTCTTTCTCTCTCTCTCTCTCTCTCTTCCATCTTGCTTCTCGGTGTCTATCTATTCCAACTATATTGCTGGTGGTCTGATGTTACACAGCCTCAATAACACAACCACTGGGGGGGGGGGGGGGGGTGTTGATCCTCATATACGTTGTATAAAAATCAACCTTGCTGGCTCTATTTCATAGGTTACAGTATGAGTGAAGTCTCGTATATGTAGACCGATCGACCCCATACACATCCGGTGACGTGCCGTAGGCACTTCTCCAATCTCTATCTCTTTTCCTCTCTCTCTCTCTCTCTCTCTCTCTCTCTCTCTCTCTCTTCCATCTCACTTCTCTGTGCCCACATATTCCAACCATATTGCCGGTGGTCTGATTTCAACACAACCACTGGGTGATTTGATCCTCAAATACGTTGTATAACAATCAACCTTACTGCCTCTATTCCATAGGGGACAGTATGAGGGAAGCCTCGTATTTGTAGACTGACCGACCCCGCATACATCAGGGGCGTGTCGTAGGCACTTTTCCAATCTCTCTCTCTCTCTCTCTCTCTCTCTCTCTCTCTCTCTCATTCCGCCTCAACAATCGTGCTTCTCTGTGCCTACCTATGCCATGGGTGGAGTGTCATAGGCTGTTTTCCAATCTATCTCTCTCAATCTCTCTCTCTCAATCTCTCTCTCTCTCAATCTCTCTCTCTCTCTCTCTCACTTTCTCTCAACAATCGTGCTTCTCTGTGCCTACCTATGCCATGTGTGACGGGTCGTAGGCCCTTTTCCAATCTTCTCTCTCTCTTTCTCTCTTTCTCGGTCTCAATCTTTCTCTCTCTCTCTCTCTCTCTCATTCTCTCTCACCAATCGGGCTCCTCTGTGCCTACCTATGCCATGTGTGGCGTGTCGTAGGCTCCCTTCCAATATCTCTCTCCCCCTCTCTCTCTCTCGTTCTCTCTCTCAATCTCTCTCTCATTCAATCTCAACGATTGTGCTTCCCTGCGCCTACCTATGCCATGTGTGGCGTGTCGCCACTATGCCATGTGTGGCGTGTCGTAGGCTCTTTTCCTATCTCTCTCTCTGTCTCTCTCTCAATCTCTCTCTCTCATTCTCCCTCAACAATCGTGCTTCTCTGTGCCTACCTATGCCATGGGTGGAGAGTCGTAGACTTTTTTCCAATCTCTCTCTCTCTCTCTCTCTCTCTATCTCTCTCTCTCTCTCTCTCTCTCTCTCTCAATCTCTCTCTCATTCTCCCTCAACAATCGTGATTCTCTGTGCCTACCTATGCCATGTGTGACGGGTCGTAGGCCCTGTTCCAATCTTCACTCTCTCTTTCTCTCTTTCTCGGTCTCAATCTCTCTCTCTATCTCTCTCTCTCTCATTCTCTCTCAACAATCCTGCTTCTCTGTGCCTACCTATGCCATGTGTGGCGTGTCATAGGCTCTTTTCCAATCTCTCTCTGTCCCCTCTCTCTCTCTTTCTCTCTCGCAATCTCTCTCTCATTCAATCTCAACGATCGTGCTTCTCTGCGCCTACCTATGCCATGTGTGGCGTGTCGTAAGCTCTTTTGCAATCCCTGTCTCTCCCAATCTCTCTCTCTCTCTCTCTCTCTCATTCTCTCTCAACAATCGTGCTTCTCTGTGTCTACATATAGTCATGTGTGGCGTGTCGTCGGCTCTCTTCCGATCTCTCTCTCTCTCTCTCTCTCTCTCGATCTCTCTCAATCTCTCTCTCTCTCGCTCATTCTCTCTCAACAATAGTGCTTCTCTGTGCCTACCTATGCCATGTGTGGCGTGTCGTAGGCTCTTTTCCAAACTCTCTCTCTCTCTCTCTCTCTCTCTCTTCCATCTTGCTTCTCGGTGTCTACCTATTCCAATTATATTGCTGGTGGTCTGATGTTACACAGCCTCAATAACACAACCACTGGGGGGGGGGGGGGGGGGGGGTTGATCCTCATATACGTTGTATAAAAATCAACCTTGCTGGCTCTATTTTATAGGGTACAGTATGAGTGAAGCCTCGTATATGTAGACCGATCGACCCCATACACATCCGGTGACGTGCCGTAGGCACTTCTCCAATCTATATCTCTTTTCCTCTCTCTCTCTCTCTCTCTCTCTCTCTCTCTCTCTCTCTCTCTCTCTCTCTCTCTCTCTTCCATCTCACTTCTCTGTGCCCACATATTCCAACCATATTGCCGGTGGTCTGATTTCAACACAACCACTGGGTGATTTGATCCTCAAACACGTTGTATAACAATCAACCTTACTGCCTCTATTCCATAGGGGACAGTATGAGGGAAGCCTCGTATTTGTAGACTGACCGACCCCGCATACATCAGGGGCGTGTCGTAGGCACTTTTCCAATCTCTCTCTCTCTCTCTCTCTCTCTCTCTCTCTCTCTCTCTCTCTCTCTCTCTCCTCTCTCTCTCTCTCTCTCTCTCTTCCATCTTGCTTCTCTGTGCCTACATGTCCCAACTATATTGCCGGTGGTCTGATTTTAACACAACCACTGAGTGATTTGACCCTCAAATACGTTGTATAACAATCAACCTTACTGCCCCGAATTCATAGGGAACAGTATGAGTGAAGCCTCGTATTTGTAGACCGACCGACCCCGCATACATCAGGGGCGTGTCGTAGGCACTTTTCCTCTCTCTCTCTCTCTCTCTCTCTCTCTCTCTCTCTCTCTCTCTCTCTCTCTCTCTCTCTCTCTCTTCCATCTTTCTTCTCTGTGCCTACATATTCCAACTATATTGCCAGGGATCTGATTTTAAAACTACCACTGGATGATTTGATCCTCAAATACGTTGTATAACAATCAACCTTACTGCCCCGAATTCATAGGGAACAGTATGAGTGAAGCCTCGTATTTGTAGACCGACCGACCCCGCATACATCAGGGGCG
Organism: Cepaea nemoralis; assembly: GCA_014155875.1. Taxonomy (NCBI): domain Eukaryota; kingdom Metazoa; phylum Mollusca; class Gastropoda; order Stylommatophora; family Helicidae; genus Cepaea; species Cepaea nemoralis. The sequence goes on along the minus strand of JACEFZ010015741.1, from coordinate 204,001 downwards.
TGTCGTAGGCACTTTTCCTCTCTCTCTCTCTCTCTCTCTCTCTCTCTCTCTCTCTCTCTCTCTCTCCATCAGGCTTCTCTGTACCCACATATTCCAACTATATTGCCGGTGGTCTGATTTTAACACAACCACTGGAAGATTTGATCCTCAAATTCGTGGTAATAGCAATTAACCTTACTGCCGTCTGCGTGTCGTAGGCTCTTTTCCAATCTCTCTCTCTCTGTCTCTCTCTCAATCTCTCTCTCTCTCATTCTCCCTCAACAATCGTGCTTCTCTGTGCCTACCTATGCCATGGGTGGAGTGTCATAGGCTGTTTTCCAATCTATCTCTCTCAATCTCTCTCTCTCTCTCTCTCTCTCTCAATCTCTCTCTCTCTCTCACTTTCTCTCAACAATCGTGCTTCTCTGTGCCTACCTATGCCATGTGTGACGGGTCGTAGGCCCTTTTCCAATCTTCTCTCTCTCTTTCTCGGTCTCAATCTTTCTCTCTCTCTCTCTCTCATTCTCTCTCACCAATCGGGCTCCTCTGTGCCTACCTATGCCATGTGTGGCGTGTCGTAGGCTCCCTTCCAATCTCTCTCTCCCCCTCTCTCTCTCTCGTTCTCTCTCTCAATCTCTCTCTCATTCAATCTCAACGATTGTGCTTCCCTGCGCCTACCTATGCCATGTGTGGCGTGTCGCCCCTATGCCATGTGTGGCGTGTCGTAGGCTCTTTTCCAATCTCTCTCTCTGTCTCTCTCTCAATCTCTCTCTCATTCTCCCTCAACAATCGTGCTTCTCTGTGCCTACCTATGCCATGGGTGGAGTGTCGTAGACTTTTTTCCAATCTCTCTCTCAATCTCTCTCTCTCTCTCTCTCAATCTCTCTCTCTCATTCTCCCTCAACAATCGTGCTTCTCTGTGCCTACCTATGCCATGTGTGACGGGTCGTAGGCTCTGTTCCAATCTTCTCTCTCTCTCTCTCTCTCATTCTCTCTCAACAATCGTGCTTCTCTGTGCCTACCTATGCCATGTGTGGCGTGTCATAGGCTCTTTTCCAATCTCTCTCTGCCCCCTCTCTCTCTCTTTCTCTCTCGCAATCTCTCTCTCATTCAATCTCAACGATCGTGCTTCTCTGCGCCTACCTATGCCATGTGTGGCGTGTCGTAAGCTCTTTTGCAATCTCTGTCTCTCTCAATCTCTCTCTCTCTCTCATTCTCTCTCAACAATCGTGCTTCTCTGTGCCTACATATAGTCATGTGTGGCGTGTCGTAGGCTCTCTTCCGATCTCTCTCTCTCTCTCTCTCTCTCTCTCTCGATCTCTCTCAATCTCTCTCTCTCGCTCATTCTCTCTCAACAATAGTGCTTCTCTGTGCCTACCTATGCCATGTGTGGCGTGTCGTAGGCTCTTTTCCAAACTCTCTCTCTCTCTCTCTCTCTCTCTCTCTCTCTCTCTCTCTCTCTCTCTCTCTCTCTCTCTTCCATCTTGCTTCTCGGTGTCTACCTATTCCAACTATATTGCTGGTGGTCTGATGTTACACAGCCTCAATAACACAACCACTGGGGGGGGGGGGGGGGTTGATCCTCATATACGTTGTATAAAAATCAACCTTGCTGGCTCTATTTCATAGGGTACAGTATGAGTGAAGCCTCGTATATGTAGACCGATCGACCCCATACACATCCGGTGGCGTGCCGTAGGCACTTCTCCAATCTCTATCTCTTTTCCTCTCTCTCTCTCTCTCTCTCTCTCTCTCTCTCTCTCTCTCTCTCTCTCTCTCTCTTCCATCTCACTTCTCTGTGCCTACATATTCCAACCATATTGCCGGTGGTCTGATTTCAACACAACCACTGGGTGATTTGATCCTCAAATACGTTGTATAACAATCAACCTTACTGCCTCTATTCCATAGGGGACAGTATGAGTGAAGCCTCGTATTTGTAGACTGACCGACCCCGCATACATCAGGGGCGTGTCGTAGGCACTTTTCCAATTCTCTCTCTCTCTCTCTCTCTCTCTCTCTCTCTCTCTCTCTCTCTCTCTCTCTTCCATCTTGCTTCTCTGTGCCTACATGTCCCAACTATATTGCCGGTGGTCTGATTTTAACACAACCACTGAGTGATTTGACCCTCAAATACGTTGTATAACAATCAACCTTACTGCCCCGAATTCATAGGGAACAGTATGAGTGAAGCCTCGTATTTGTAGACCGACCGACCCCGCATACATCAGGGGCGTGTCGTAGGCACTTTTCCTCTCTCTCTCTCTCTCTCTCTCTCTCTCTCTCTCTCTCTCTCTCTCTCTCTCTCTCTCTCTTCCATCTTTCTTCTCTGTGCCTACATATTCCAACTATATTGCCAGGGATCTGATTTTAAAACTACCACTGGATGATTTGATCCTCAAATACGTTGTATAACAATCAACCTTACTGCCCCGAATTCATAGGGAACAGTATGAGTGAAGCCTCGTATTTGTAGACCGACCGACCCCGCATACATCAGGGGCGTGTCGTAGGCACTTTTCCTCTCTCTCTCTCTCTCTCTCTCTCTCTCTCTCTCTCTCTCTCTCTCTCTCTCTCTCTCTCTCCATCAGGCTTCTCTGTACCCACATATTCCAACTATATTGCCGGTGGTCTGATTTTAACACAACCACTGGAAGATTTGATCCTCAAATTCGTGGTATAGCAATTAACCTTACTGCCTCTATTCCATAGAGAACAGTAGGAGTGAAGCCTCGCATTTGTAGACCTACCCACTCCGCATTCCTCATGCGGTATATCGCATGCAGTTTTCCTCTCTCTCTCTCTCTCTCTCTCTCTCTCTCTCTCTCTCTCTCTCTCTCTCTCTCTCTCTCTCCTTACATCTTGCTTCTCTGTGCCTACCTACTTCACTTGTATTACCAGTGGTTGGATCTCACACAGCCCCATCAACTCGTACACTGGACGAGTGGCTCCTGAAGTGTGCTTTGTAACAATCAACCATACTGACTATTTCATAGGGGACAGTACGAGGGAAACGTCGTACGTGTAGACTGACGCGCCCCACATGCCTCATGTGGTATATCACAGGCACTTCTCCTCTCTCTCTCTCTCTCTCTCTCTCTCTCTCTCTCTCTCTCTCCTTACATCTTGCTTCTCTGTGCCCACCCACTTCACTTGTATTACCAGTGGTTATATCTCACACAGCCCTAACAACTCAAACACTGGGCGAGAGGCTCCTGAAGTGTACTGTGCAATAATCAACCATACTGACTATTTCATAGGGTTCAGTACGAGGGAAACGTCGTACACGTAGACCGACGCGCCCCACACGCCTCATGTGGTATATCACAGGCACTTTTCCTCTCTCTCTCTCTCTCTCTCTCTCTCTCTCTCTCTCTCTCTCCCTCTCTCTCTTTCACCCTCTCGCTCTCTCCCTCTCTCTCTCGCTCTCCCCTCTCTCGCTCTCTCTCCTCCTCTCTCACTCCCTCTCTCTCGCTCTCTCTCTCCCTCTCTCACTCCCTCTCGCGCTCTCTCTCCCTCCCTTGATCTCTCTCTTGCCCTCCCCCTCTCTCGCTCTCACCCTCCCTCACTCTCTCTCTCCCTCTCTCTCTCCCTCTCTCTCCCCCCTCTCTCCCTCCCTCTCTCTCCCTCTCTCTCTTCCTCTCCCCCTCTCTCTCTCCCTTTCTCTCTATCTCTCTCCCTCTCTCTCTCTCCCTCTCTCTCTCCCTCCCTCTCCCCCTCTCTCTTCTCCCTCTCTCTCCCCCTCTCTCCCCCCTTTCGCGCTCTCTCTCTCACTCTCTCTCTCTCCCTCTCTCTCTCCTCTCACATCTGGCTTCTCTGTGCATACCTTCTTCACGTGCATTGCCAGTGGTTGGATCTTACACAACCCCAACAACTCTAGGACTGGGCGAGGGGCTCCTGAAGCGCGTTGTATGACTAGCAACCATACTTACTATTTCGTAGGTTACAATATACCCCATGTAGTAGGTCGCAGGCACTTTTCCTCTCTCTGTCTCTCTCTGTCTCTCTCTGTCTGTCTCTCTCTCTCGCTCTCCTCTCTCTCTCTCTCTCTCTCTCTCTCTCTCTCTCTCTCCCTCTCTCTCTTCTTGCATGTCCACATACACTAGCATTTTGTCTGTTGAAGTGTGTCTATGTAAGTACGCGTGTTCCTGCACACCAGTCCACCCAGACCAACAACACAATGGGGTCGTGGTCAATTTTACACGCCTCCTACCCCGCCCCCTTCTTTCTATGTGCTCACTGTACCGTAACATCCAGCACCATTATACAAATACACCCGAGATTTCCGTCAGACATTCACAGGTCCGTACGTGAGGTGAGTATACAGTTTTTTTTCTCTATAAACAGTTATTCTATTAAACATTTTCTTCGACTAACATTCTTTTCAATTAACATTTTGTCAATTCTCATTTTCTCTTCATTGCTTCCATTTTTCCATGCATTTGTTCCTCTCGTCCTGTCATCACCTTCTAATGTAGTCACAGGAGTTCTCCTTGACTGTATGTTGTGTTTGTGAATGTGTTTGTTTGCTGATGAAGGCTAACCGCCGCAACGTTCTGTATGTGTCGAAACTCTGTTATGTAAAGCTGCACTACTTTGTGTCATTATATATTGTTATATCACAACTTATAATCGTAGCAAAAAAACAAAGATAATGCAGAAACTACTATGGCAGGGGTTGGCAAACTACGGCCCGCGGGCCGCGTGCGGGAAGCCACCTGATTTTATGCGGCCCGCTAGGGCATTTAGGAATAAAAATTGTTACTTCGTTTTTAAGTTATTTTGTTGAATTGTAAAGAATTTCATGTACCGTTATGATTGTTTCAACATTTTGAATAAGATTTCTTTCTAATTATCAATTATTGTAAACAGTCCTTGGCCTTCTTCTTCTTCTTCTTCTTCTTCTTCTTCTTCTTCTTCTTCTTCTTCTTCTTCTTCTTCTTCTTCTTCTTCTTCTTCTTCTTCTTCTTCTTCTTCTTCTTCTTCTTCTTCTTCTTCTTCTTCTTCTTCTTCTTTCGTTTGCCTTAAATACTATAACTGCAATGTTGCCTCTTGTGTGAATTTAACTGTCCTTTTTAGTTCACTCAGCAGTCCACAGAGTTTATCTTCCACTGTCGTCTCTCTTGGCCAGAAGGTTAGCCTAGACATGTTGTAATTTGGGCAGTCTTTGACTATGTGCTCTGCTGTCTGCGACGATAATCCACACGTGCACATGGCTGATTCACCAATCTTGAATCTTGTATACATGTGGTTGCGTAATCTATTGTGTCCTGTTCTGATGAGCAGAATAATGACTTGTTCTGGTCTGTCCATAAAGTGGTAGTCGTCTTGGGCAGGTATTGGTAGGCTTTCTGACTGATTTGATCATTCTTTACTTTTGGTGGTAACGGGCACATCAGGCTGTTCTTCTTTTGCTCCTTCCTTAGCCAATCGATCAGTTCTGTCGTTTCCGGGTACTCCACAGTGGGATTATATCCGCTGTATGGTAACCTTATGCTGGCTGCTAAGTTCAGAAAGTAGTGTCCTTAAACTGGCAATTTCCAAGATATCATTTCGTTTTCGTTGAGGTGAGTTTCTTTCAAGCAACATACGCTTACCTTTTCTTGGTCCAAGATGTTTTCTAGTTCTATTGTTTTGTTGCTGAATCCCTCCGAGTTCCAGTGCATTAGTTTTAGTCTTTATTTGGTATGGCCAGACGCTCTATTCTCAGGTCCCCTGGCTCCACAGGACATCTGAGAAGGACCTCCAGTAGTTGTGGTTGGACTCTTTTGAGGCATATGGCCCGGCACTGCACCTGCCTGGGGGTCCAAAGTAGGGCGAGCACCGTAACATTTAGCCGTAGCCGACATATTTCATTGCGTGTGATTGGTGGCATCCTGATTTCTGTGGTGCGCCTCCTGGCTGGTTGCCTCTTTATTCAGCACCTTTCCTTTGCTAGAGCAGACTGTGGTCTTACTCGAGTTTAGGTGTATGGGCACTGCCAAGGAGCAAGAGAGCATACACATATAAATTCGTATATTCGGTCTAATCCTCCTTGTTTGTTAAGTGAAAACCAAAGACGGCCACTGCAACCAAACCTTCACAAGACGACACTGGATAAATTTTCCCACAGTCCACTTTAATACGACGATTTTGACATGTCGAAAAACAAAAGCAGTCGCTCCACAGAAAGTTCCAACCATACCTGACAATCTACACATACTATTCTAAAAAAGCGGCATAATATTAGCCGTGCTCTAGTGACCAGAAAACCGTGTCCGACGTGGACGCCAGCTCAAGTCTAACTGATCTACGGTGACGTTTTGTGCTTACGCCAAAACAACTTGCACACTTTTCATTCTTTTGTAACTACTGCCGTGCAAAGTGTGTTCTACAACCTCTCGCTGTTCACGTCTTGTCATAGGACTGTGTAAGACTCTAAGCCACCTGTACCTAATAATCTATAGGCTAGCCTGATCCAGGTCTCTGGCATTCTTCACCCCCTCCACTTTTCAAAATGTTGAAAACATTTTGTTAGTCTACTCTACTTCTTAACTTCTACTTTTTAATACCTGTGTAACCAATGTTAATCACTGATTGTCATTAATAAATATCATTAATATTAATAATAGACTCTTATAAATTATTAACAATCTAATAATACAATAGTCAAATAACGGCACTCTTCCGACAGACGGGTCTAAATAGTTCTGCAGTGAATAAGTGATTAGGGTTAGGGTTAGGGTTAGTGTTAGTGTTAGTTATATACAATTATTCACTGCAGAACTATTTAGACTCGTCTGTCGGAAGAGTGCCATAGACCAATCGTATTTCTGTAATTATTCTTTTTTTTTTTTTCCTTTAAGGATACATCTAATGCTTTTCATTTCTTTCCTATTTCTTTCCTTGACCAATACTTTCTCCAGCAGGATAAATCTTTTTCTTCAATCAACTGTTGTAATATGGTATCATTGTCCAATGCTCACACATGTATGCAGAGAAGCCTAATTCATAATGCTTTCATCTGAAATGTGTAGGAGCTGTATAATAAAAATCAGCATAAGCAAAACAGGGGTAATGCCTAAAACTAAAGGAGAAAAAACCAAATTACCCAAACGAATATCCGATGAAACATGTAAATACTTTCAAGTACTAAGGAAGTATAATAACTGTTATCTGCAGTTTCATTTTAAAATATGTATATATTAGGTACTACATTTTCCGTTACCGAACGTTGCCGGCGATGTGTCAAACGGCGATTTACGTTTTCTTCTTATTGTTCCCCGGTATTAAGGATATATATAGTACTCGTTATTATAGACGTTGCCGCTGCCGCTTGATTTAGTATAAATAATTAAATTGAGCATCCATTTTTACGCGTACTGTGAAATTTTCAAATATTTTAGTCGGCGGGGTCATCCCAAACAGAAATTATTAAGATCGTACGCTAAGATGCACCATGATAAATTTCAATGGCGGGAATATAGCGGTTTTCCGTGTCATAATACAGCGATGATCCATCCATCCATCCATCCATCATGTGCCATGCCGGTAAGCGTGGGCGGTCATGTTCTGCCATCTCACTCGATCACCAGAGTCGTGGATAAGTTCCGTGTTTCTGTCTCGACCATGCCACAAGGCCAAGCCATCCAGATACTTGTTTCTACGTCTTCCCCTTGGTCTGTTTCCCTCGATCTTACCAGTTGTCACCAAGTTCTCCAAATCATTTCTTCTCATAACATGTCCAAAAAATTGTGACTGTCTACGTCTAATGTCTCTGATCAGTTTACGATCTTCATTTGTTTCTTGAAGGACTTGTTCATTGGTCTTTCTGGCTGTCCATGGTATTCTTTGCATTTTCCTCAGAAACCACATTTCTACAGACATCAGATGTTTTTCAGCCTGGCTGCTCATTGTCCAAGCTTCACATCCATATAAAAGTACAGGTTCTATGTAGCATCCTCAACACTCTTTTTCTCGTTTCAATTGACATCTTTTTATTGGTCAGTATGTTTTTCATCTTGCTAAAGGCTACTTTTGCCATGGCGATTCTTGTTCTAATCTCTTCCAGGCATCTCCCATCAGATGTTATCACTGTTCCGAGATAATTGTACCTATTCACTTGTTGAAGAATATTCCCATTTACTTGTATATTACACTGTGGTATTTCGTTCTTCCTAGTGACGACCATAATCTGTGTCTTTTTACAATTTAATTCTAACCCTTGTTGTTCACTGTGTGTAACAACCGCATCTACTAAATTTTGCAGGTCCTGTTCATTGTCTGCAATTAATACTGTATCATCTGCATATCTAATGTTATTGATGCATTGTCCCCCAATGTTGATTCCTTCCATATCTTCAATATTTCTGAAAATATTTTCACTGTACAGGGAAAACAGATCTGGAGACATTACACATCCCTGTCTCACACCTCTCTTAATAGGCTGATATTGGCTTACTTCATTATCAACTCTTATGGCAGCTTGTTGTTTCCAATATATGTTTTTTACAAGTCTAAGGTCTTTCCCATCAATTTGTAGATCTTCAAGCATCCTTATCATGTTGACATGTCTCACTTTATCAAAAGCCTTTGTGTAGTCAATAAAGCAAAGGTGTAGATCTTTGTTTACTTCTATAGAACGTTCGATTACGGTTCTCAGTATATACACAGCATTTACTGTACCCTTGCCTTCTACAAACCCATTTAATATGATCATTTAATATTATTATGGATTATTCAGAGCGACGAGATTATAATGATGCACGTTTGCATTTACCACCCATTCTAGTATTTAGGAGTGGAGGAAGAGGCTGGAGGAAGAGGGAGTTTGAGGTTTTCATTTGAATTTTGCGTTCAAAATAAAAACCTGAGTTATCCCCCTTAGCGCAAAAAAAAACCAAGAGCAGTTATCTGCCCTTAGCTTACGTGTTTTGTGGTCACACTTTCCAGAGTGGGTTACCAATGGTTACCAATATGCCAATGTTAAATATTAAACTGACATACAAAAATTAATATCTCAGCTTACAATTCACTTGCAGACTTGAATGAGGTATCGTTGGCTTTGTTTTTTCAAGAGGTATCCAACTATGCAGTTATATAATTAAAAAAGCAATTTAGAAAATGTTACTAAAGTACATAGTATATATGATGTAAGATGTTCAAATACTGGTTACATGTGGGAACAACATGAAATTCTTTTATTTGTGATGATGAGTGATGTAAATTAGTCTACTATTTAGCATTCTTCAGATGCATTCGACGACTGGTACGTTTTTAAATGTTATTTGTATTTTTTCATCTTGATTCCATTCTCATAACACAGTTCTCCGATAGTATCTCTGTTTGTTTTCGCTCAATTTAACAACGTCGTGTGTTCATAATCTGTCGTTGGTAAATGAACTGCTGTCCATGGTTGACACAGAAGTTGGGCAGATTGTTTTCTAGTACCAGATATTCCAATGCAGACAACTTATGCAGACAACGACTGAGGTGGAGATATCGACGGAGGAATCGAACATCCATATAGAGGAGGTCTCAAAGCGTTGTATCCACTCATCGGTTCGGGCGACCGATTGGCCTTGCTCGAAAAGTTAAGTCTATCCTGAACACGTTGATCGGAATTGCTTCTGGTCTCGACATATAGGAGCACGGTTGACATAATAGACGTGGACGAATAACCATTTGCGGGTTTGGTGATTCGATGTCTTTGAGCAATTCCTCAAAAGCAGTAAGATGCGAGAAAATACCTTTAAAGTTGAAACATGCATGGACATCCCTCAGATTTGTAGCCAAAGAAGTTCGTGATTTGATAATGAATGATTGATTACCTCGGTCTTGACTACCCAGTATAATCTGGTCACGATTTCAGCTTAATAATATCAATTGAATGTAGACTAGTCAGTGTTGGTTGTATTATGACTTCAGAACGTTTCATGTACACAATTCACACTGTCTTAAGTGAAGTATGTATTTTATGTGATTATCATTTGGCTTATTGGTGACTTGTGTATTAGGTTTAGTGTCCGTTACTATAAGTTCTGTTTCTCAATGTTGATTTTTGATGCATGTCAGAATTGTTTATCACTGTTATGACCAATCGAATTTCGTTGCAGTCGAATTCTTTCACGAGATTTCTCAAACCATGAAGAATATTTAAATATTTGAATGTTCTGAGAAACATTGGTCCATTGTTATTATACAATGATATGCTTACAAATAGGACATATGATTATCCTAAAAGGGAAGCATACGAAATGGTTACGCAGTTGAGAGACAAAATTATTACAGCTTGCCAAATCGCAAAATCGGCACTAGAGAAAGCTGGAGAAAAGTACAGACAGTACGATAATAGGAACGCAAAGACAATAGTCTTGAAAAGAAGAAGAAGAGGTCTGGTTATTGCTACCTGATCCTCGAGACTGTTTAGTTACTTCATGGCAAGGTCCATTAAAAGTGATTAAGAAAATCAGTGATGTAGATTATCGGATCGATGTAAATAGAAAACAAAATCTTTCACATAAATATGCTGAAACCATATATTCCACGCGATAACAACACATCACAGGTGACACAACACATCCCACATAGAATAGCAGAAGCTTATTCGGTTATTAACAAACAGCAAGAAGACGGTATTAGACAACAGATTCCAACACCGACAGTTAATAGTGACAGTAGTTGGCAATCTATACAAATAAGTCAAGATTTGTCAACCCAAGACAAAGAAAAACTTATTGCAGCAATAAAAGAGTTTAGCACAATATTTTCTGACAGACCAGATCGCTTATCAAACATAAGATAACTTTACTCTCGAATATCCGGTTAAAGTGAAACCATACCCTATCCCAATACATTATCTAGAGAAAGTTACTGCAGAGATTTCAGAATTAGATAAAACGGGGATTATAAGAAAATCTATTTCAAACTACTGTTTTCCAGTAGTAATTGTGAAGAAAAAAGATGGTTCATTACGTCTATGTGTTGATTATAGAAAAGTAAATGCATTGACACTGTTAGATGCAGAACCAATGCCAAACATTGATGAATTGATTGAGGGTATGCAAGCTCGCAACTCTTTTCGAAGATTGACCTCACCAAGGGATATTGGCAAATTCCTATGGATGAAGAGTCGATGCATATCACAGCTTTCAGTACGCCATTAGGTCTAGTATGAATGTGCATATCTTCCATTTGGTCTACAAAATGCACCAAGCACATTTATGCGCATGATGAGAAGATTACTCCATGGAATTTCTAATGTGGCGACCTATATGGATGACATCTGTGTACATACTTCAGATACTGACACACATGTCAAGATTCTCAAACAGGTATTTCAGAGAATACAGCAACACGGGTTGAAAGCTAAACCAAGTAAAATTGAGATAGGTTTTACTGGAATACAATTCCTTGGTCATAGAATTTCTAACGGATTTAGAAAAACAGATCCAATGGTGGTTACTAAAATTCTTAATATCAAACCTCCAACTACAAAAAAGGAATTAAGAAGTATATTAGGTCTGATTAACTAACTTCCTAACTTTGCTGATATGACAGCAACATTTTCTGAACTATTAAAGAAAGGTCAGCCTACAAAAATAGTTTGGACAGATTATCATGATAGATTATTACAACAGATAAAAACTCTGTTCAGTACCTATCCTATTCTGAAATTGCCTGATATTTCAAAAGACTTCGTATTACAGACAGATGCTAGTTTACATGCTATTTCAGCTGTATTACTTCAATTACATGAGGGAAAGTTGCATCCCATTCTTTACTTCAGTAAAAAGCTATCAGAGACACAGAGGAATTATGCTATTACCGAACTAGAGGCTTTGGCATTAATTGAAAGTATTGAGAAATTCTCGAGATATCTACTTGGTAGAAAATTTCTTGTTCTTTCGGATAACAAACCTTTTACATATATTCAAATCTGGTCATCCTAAGAACTCTAGAATTCATAGATGGTCTTTACTCTTACAAGATTATGAGTTTGATATCTGTCACATTCCGGGAAAGGATAATAATCTTGCAGATATTCTCAGTCGATTATAGTAAATAGAAAGACATATCTATTTTATAAGTTAGTCAATTATATTTTAATGTATCTGTTCTTTCATAAATTGTTAGGAAATTTAATTAATATATGTTCAGATAGCACCTGATTAAAGAACAATGTTATGGTAATTATCAACTGGATAATTCATTACTGTTGCGAATATATAGTTTAATCAAATGGATACATATTTTGTTGATTTTCCATTATTGGCAGAGTCATCGTGAATAGATGGAATGACTCGGACCACCATAAGTAATACCTACACACTCGATGGGTACTTGGATCGTAGTGATAGTACTTCATGTGCAAAACATTGAGGACATTAAGTATTACTTGTGATTGTATAGTGTTATTCACAAAGACAGGTTGGAACTGAAAAAGTATTTCGTGATTTTAGAACATGTGAATTTAATGAACTGACATTGAACATTCATAATTTAATTATATGAAAATATTGCGTAAATTTTAGTAACGGATGTTCAGAGTGATTAGTTGTTATATTGAAATAATTAGAGTTATTAAATAGCTAATTACTAATTAGTTGGTAAAAGTAGTTAATTTTGTGATATTAATTGGTTACTTAGATAAGTAATGTTAGTATCTTAATTAATATTATATTAGAATGATTTATATTGCTAATCATCGGTTCATTAAGGTCTATGAATGTATTTAGAATTAGTCAATGTTCCCAAGATATCCACAATATAAGGGATCTCTAAAGTTTCTCAAGGCATGGAGCGTCTACGTCTACCCTACCGACGGACATATTATGGATAAACAAGGAATATATGTATTATACAGAAACAACAGCAACGATCAACGGCAACTGAGATGGATTACTTGGAAAACCTCATTATTACCCTCGTCCGAAACTCATGGTATTACCTAGAGTGAGGACATTTGTCTATTAGACAAGTTAGGGACTAATATATATTAGTTGGACTGATCCCCCCATAGATCAGCCACACGACGTCCAACGTGGGGTTTGGACAGGTGGGCGTGCCCGTCATATAACTGTATTTTTTTAGGGTGGGTAAAGGGGAAAACCAGGAGCTATTCAGCTGTTGTTGTAATTGTTGTAGTAAGCATATGATTACAGAGTATATATATACATACATATATTTAATAGAGGGAAAAATGATTAATCATTTTTTTTATCTGGGAGGGGGCATAATGCCATATGACGGCACTCGCCACCAAACATAAAAAAGGGAAAACAGGATTTTTCACATACGGACAACAAGAGAAACCAAGGGAACGTGGAAAACGTCAGAAGGCAGCAACGGGAGACGCTGTGAGACCACGACACCAAAGCGGTCGTATTTTCTGAGAGCTCCGTGTAGAAGGGAATAAGATCTGGACGACGCAATGTTTTGCAAAGATCGGCAAGTGAGCAGCGAAAGTAGAGAAATAATGTGTTAACGAAGATTCATTCAATGAAGAGGACCGGGCCAAGAAAACCTTAGACGATTTTAGAAAAAACGACTAAATTATGTTGAATGAAAGACTGGGTGTCAAGGCTAACGGAATAGTGGATTTGGGAGCTGATTCTTAGATAGATAAATAACCCACGTCCCTGTCTTAAAGGGCAGGTTATGTTCTTGAATAGTATCCTATTGATTCTGCAGCGCATTAATAAATGCCTTTAAAAAACTTCCGTCAGCTATTTTCGTGTCAATTCAATCAAGGTGAGAAGTTTTTCATTGTTAATTTATTGAACGAGCTTTCTTAAAGAGTTGGATTCCTTTTTCAGTATACAAGGGAAGACATGCAATAAGGCAGGTACGCACACACATGTTTGCGCATGCACGTACGAGCATACACATCTAGAGCGTTCTGTATATTTCTCGGCGCCAGTGACTCGCCGCCGCTCCTTCTCCTGTTAGTTAAAACAGTTCCGCCACGAGAAGGCCAGAAGTTGGACTTCTGCTGCATAGGTGATGAATGTACGAGCCATTAGGGTATATATGCAAGGTTGGGCGCTCACCCCAACCCGGCCCCTGGCTACATACAGCAACATTTGGAACCATGTTATGCTAAAATGCTAATTTATCGATTTTTATATAGAGAAATATTTATCGGCATGAAAAATTTAATTAGGATGATTTTATGAAAAACAGATATTTCTCCGGTGAATAAAATGATTTATTTTGCAAGAAAATATTAAATTTAAACGTCTTTTGCTGTTTTAAATTATTTCCACATTTACAATGTTCAAATTAATTTATTTGTTGTAGTAGTCTTGATATATTTCTGAAATTTATTCTGAGTTTACTACTTGTTTCCCGAATATTTTATTTTCACACACAGCCGGAAGTAGGTTTTGTTTCAAAACCGTTTTAAAGTTTTGTACAGTTCTGACTGTTCGAATGTTATTTAAAAATTGAGTGTCAATAACAAACGTAAGATTGCAGATGAATGCCGTGTTTTTAATTATGAATGGACAACTAAGTACTGTTTTATAAAAGTTGGTAGCAAATTAGTTTGTTTGCTGTGTCGTGAGTCAGTGGCTGTCTTCAAGGAGTACAATTTAAAAAGACATTCTCAAACAAAATATTCCGATTTCGGATACAATTTAACAACCGAAGGGAGGGAAAGGAAATGCCTTGAGTTGGTGAAAAATTTTGGAGAAACAGCAAACTGTTTTCACTAAACAATCTTGAATTCAAGATGCTGCAACTGAAGCTAGTCTTGTGCTATCACACAGAATTGTAAAACAAAACAAGCCATTTTCTGATGGCGAGTTCATCAAGGAATGTTTGCTAGATGCAGAAAACATTATGTGTCCAGAACAAAAAACAAAAAACAGATCTGACAACATTACTTTATCCAGGAGAACCGTGGTCAGACGTGTTGATAAGATAAGTGACATTGTTATGCATAAACATCAAGATGCAAGTAAACAATTTTTGTGGTAGTCTCTTGCATTGGATGAGAGTACCGATGTACATGATACTGCCCAATTATTGATATTTATACGTGGAATAAACACTTCTTTCAAACTCACGGAAGAGTTATTGAGAGTTATACAATATTGTATATTATAGTGTTGAGTCACTCAAAGACACAACCACAGGCCATGATATATTCAATGCTTTTACTAACTGTATTGAAAGAACTGGGTTAGTTCGGAACAAGATGGCAAGTGTTTGTCGCGTGGTCCGCTACTGTTGAGAAAAGTCTCACAGGTACAGTAGAAGACAATGAGCCTAACCACTAGGAAAGACTCCCCACTGAAGAAATAGCCGACGAGTGGCTCGTGAAAAACAAAGGGAGTATGACAAATTGTCCCAGAAAAAGAAGTCTACTATTCTTACAGTGGCACAGAACTGCAGATAAAGTTGTACAGCTATACACACACAGATGACAGCAAACTTAGTTAGCAGCGACACGATGATCCTGTGGAAAAGAATTTAGTCCCCATACTTGACTTGAACTATGCAGCACAAAGAAGTCGATAAAGATGAAAGATTCAACTTTCGTCCTACTCTCACACTTGTGTGATCTAATTAAATGTTGGATATGAAGATAACTAGGAATTCTTTTAGCAATAAGCGACAACACCGCTTATCACGAGTTTAATAATGGACAAATAGAAATATAAGTTCCCACAAGGAACGTAAAAGGCAAATAATTGATGAGAAGTATTTAAAAAAAAACACAATTTATAAATCAAATAATGTTCTCGGAGCGAGGTCTCCTTAATCATAAGACGGGATGGTGGTAGGCCAAGCAAAGTATGGCCGTGACTCCAGGAAGGTGTTTAGGCACTCAGCTGCAAATGGTGTTTCCAATGGTGAAGATGGTAGTCTCTCCGTCGTTCCTCTTCGGGTCACCCTATTCGCCAGTGCCCCACAAATCAGTTCTTTCAGAGTCGCGGATGCGCAACACTGAATCTTATGTTGCTGGTGAGTTGCTCTGGTATACCACAACACGCTAGTTCCAGAATCAGATTCTCACTACAGGTCGGGGCACTTGTTCAATATAAAATTTGGTGAGGCTTATTACTTATTTCAGTAATCTACTATTGAACTATTACTTGTTTAAGTAATTTACTATTAAAAGGATTGCCTTTCGAACACCACAACTTGGCCCCGACCGTTGTCTGCGATTTCTAGCAGAAAAGTGAGACCGGACATCCAACTAGTATCAGCAAGTGGCCGTTTCGGGGCCCCGTTGTCTGTTGGTTGTAGTTGGCCAGGATAAATAAGACAAACTAAATTACCCCATTACTATAAATACAAAGTAACCGTAACCTTAATGTAAACATATATTAAAGAATCTTTATAATATACTGAGTACTAAGCAAGATGGGAGGGTGCAGCCAGGCTTTCGCCACATTTGTCCCCCATTGGGGAAAAAATACAAGACACGGACTTTTCCAATCTGACTAAACCCTCTCGTTTGCTAGCTTTCACGCTAGTGTATTGGAACACTGAGTAGCGCAGCCACAACCTCTTCCTCTGTAGAGCAGCGTCTACTTAGAAAATCTGCTCCAACATTATACTTGCCGGGGATATATTTCACGGTGAAGGTATAAGGTTGCAGTAATAGTGACCACCTCATCAATCTTGTGTTTAATTGTTTGGATGAGGCGAAGAACATCAAAGGCTGGCGGTCACTTTGTACAACAAACTTGGTTCCATATAGATACGGTTGGAACTTCTGTATAGCCCATACCAGAGCCTAACATTCTTTCTCGATTGTGGAGTAGTTCTTTTCCGCTTTATTTAACTTGCGGCTAGCGTAAGCTACTGGAAACAGCATCTCTCCATCATCTCGACCCTTTTGTAAAAGAGTTGCTCCAATTCCCACATTGCTCGCGTCCGTCCTTAAGGTGAATGGGCGAGACAAGTCAAGTAACTGTAAAATAGGCTTCGCTGTTAGTCTGTCCTTCAGTGTAGTATAAGCCTCTTCACACGCTGGCGTCCATTAACTTGCTCAGGTGTTCCTTTCTTGGTGGCATCTGTTAATGGCGCCGCTAGAACGTTGAAGTTTTTGATAAACTTCTGATAAAATCCACAAAGAGATACGAAGGATCTGACATCTTTCTTGGTCCTGGGCCTGGTGGCCTTAAATAGCTTATCTACGTTCTTTTGTTCTGGGCACATGTGTCCTTGAACCATTGTATGCCCCAAAAATTCCAACTGCCGGAAAGCGAGCTGACATTATGTTGGTTGGCGGTGAGCCCTGTCTTTGCCAGCATCCCTAACAGCTTGTCGATGGAGCATTGCTCAGCCCGAATGGGAGCACATTGAATTCGTAATGGCCGTCAGCTGTGCCGAAAGCCAAATACGTTCGGACGTCTTTCTTTACTGGAATCTGATAGTACCCGTTACTGAGGTCTATCTTGGAAAAATTCTTCGCTTTTTTCAGATCCGCGAACAGTAATCCTTGATCTTGTAAAGGTTCCACTTGAATTTCTATGACTCAGTTTAGCTGATTTTATTTATAATATACTGAGTACTAAGCAAGATGGGAGGGTGCAGCCAGGCTTTCGCCACAGTGTTACAACTGATGGAGCTCGTGCTTTGACTGGAAAAAATGTAGGTCTGGTAAAGTTGATAAGTGATAAGATTAAAGCAGAATATCCAGACCACACATTATTACCACTTCACTTTGTGAATCCATCTAGGAGACGGAAAACTCCAAATAACCCCCAAGTTCAAGGTGGACCAGCGTGCTGAGGAACTGGATGGCCATGGGTTAACTGGTCGTGAACGTAGGACGTCTGACAGGCATAAATGGCGGCACCAGGCGTATGGACTCCTGCGGGACATCCCCTGCCTCTTCCCTAGCAAGCAGGCAATGCTAGGGTGACCGTTTATTTCCTGCAATATCCAAACTTTGCCTATGGATTTATTTAAACATGGGAATTGTCGCCGGAGCTACGGAGCACGTGCTCTGCGCTTGACACATCCCTCAGAAGCTAGCGAAGAGAGAGTGAGGAGGAGAAGACGAGAACATGGTGTGAGACGACGGCATAGAAATAGGAGGGCAGGCGCCAGGAGAACAAGACGAAAAGTGGAGAGACTAGGTTTCAACTATGTAAGAGTGGGATACTGGAATTGTCGCAGTGCCAGACAGAGAGGTCCTGTATTGGAGAGACTAATATATGATTTTGAGTTCCTCATGCTCCAGGAGCTAAATACAGACAAATACCATTGCCCTGGGTACGCCAGTTATATAAACCCTACTGGGCAGAAGAGACATGGACAAGGTCTGCTGGTGAAGGAAGGAATGAAGCATGTGGTACTCTACTTGAGCCAGTGGAATCACAGTGCAAGAGAGGTCCAGGGTATACAAATGGAGATTGGTGGCTTAAGTTGGAACATCATAAATGTATATGTCACAGTGGACTGTTTTGTCAGAAAGGAACATTGGGACTGGCTTAAGGAACTGGAGGAATTACCAGGTGATAGGCTACTCATATGTGGAGACTTCAATGAAAGGAACAGAGATTGGGACAGTAGTGGAGAAAACCGACAGGGAATTGCCCTTGCAGATGCCATGGTGGACTCCGATGTGGTCTGCGTAAATGATGGTAGGCCGACAAGAATGGCAATGAGGCCTCGCGATGCAGACACAGCTATTGACTTGGCACTTGTCTCCCAGTCATCAGTCCTTGATGTAAAGTGGCATATTTTGAATGACCATGGGAGTGATCACATGCCATGCTCAGTCCTGATCTCTAAACCCAGGAAAGTTAAAGCTGGGAGAGCACGCAAGACCTTCCGGTATGAGTGGACCGATTGCCTTCTTGGACGCCTCAGGCAAGGGGCATGCAACAGGACTGTTAAAACTCCTTTTTTGCACCCCCCATGGTGGACCCCAGAAGTAGACCATGCTTGGAAAGCAAAGAGAGCTGCAGTGAAGCAGCTAAAGAAAGTGCGACAGACACTTCGTATCTTACGAGAGGAAGTGGACACAGCGGAAAATGTCAAGAAAGACAAGGTGGAGGTTTTCAAGCGCTGTGCTGCAGAGACCAAAAAGACAAAATGGGAATGTTTAATGAAGGAGACTGGAGGGGATAAAACACTGAAAAAATTCTGGAAACTGTACAGGCAAATGCAGAGAAAAGATCGGCCGATGACAGTGGGAACAATCTATAGAGATGATGGTGTGCGCGTGACAACAGACAAAGAGAAAGGGGAGGCGTTTTTCCAGAGATTTTTAGAGCAGACCAATCATAATGATGTGGACACCAGGGATGCAGTTAGAGAGGAGCTATCTGGCACCACGAAGAATATGCAGTATGAAGACATCATACGGATGGAAGATGTTGAACACATTTTGAAAAAGGCTAAAGACACGGCACCAGGGCCCGATGGGGTCAGGTATGGCCACATGTAGGGTTTGAGCGAAGCAGACCTGGAGGAGATGACCGACTGCTTTAACCAGAGCATTAGGACAGCATCAGTACCGCAGGATTGGGTGCACAGCTATCTCATCCCTCTCCCAAAACCATTCAAGAATCAGTCAAAGCTTAGCGGCTTTAGGATCATCACCCTTCAAAATACATTTAGGAAGGTTTTAGAGAAGATAGTCGCTGTCAAGCTGCAAGAGTGTTTGGAAAGCGGAAAGCTTCTTCCAAGAGGCCTGGGGAGCTGCAGGCCAGGAAAAGATACCTGGTAAAACGCAGCCACTTTTGCCTTTGATGTTTATGAGGGGTTCCAGAGTAGACAGGAAACGATGGCAGTAGCCCTTGATCTCAAGGATGCGTACAATAGAGTTCGATATGATATTTTGATGACCGCACTGATGGAGAAGGGGGTCAATCCCTGGTTGGTGAATTGGATAGCAGCCGTCCTGCACTCTCGTCGGGTTGCTCTTTGTCTGGGCGCATGGACCTCAGAGCCACATATGTTAACCCCGGGACTGCCACAGGGATATGCAGTCTCACCGGTGCTCTTTAATGTGTATACGAGCAAGATTGCAAACCTAGAAGCACCAGAGGTTGGAAGAATACTAACATTTGCATATGATATTCTTGCATATAGGCAGGGGAGAGATAGGGAGCAAACAGTCCAGGAGTTACAGGCGACAGTAGATAAAGTGATTGACTGGTGCACAGAAATGAGTGCTGTCATCCACCCGGAAAAGGCGGCTGTTTTGTGGTGCTCTCTGGACAACAGGATTGTAAGAGCTGATGTCCCAAGCCTCGCGATAGATGGTAGAAATGTAAACAGAGAGAACAAACTGAAGTATCTGGGGATCACATTTGACAGGAGCCTATCCTTCAAGGACCATGTGGAGACGGACGTGACAAGATCTCAAAAGGGACTCAATGCACTTAAAACTATGACTGCAATGGACATAGAGCAGATAATGCTTTTCACACTATACCAGCAATTGATCCTCTCAGTAATTGATTACGGATTGGGTCTGCTTACTGTCTCAGAGAGTCAGCTGGTGAAGTTAGAGCGCATACAGAACGAAGCTATGCGGGTCATTCTGGGATGCACTAGAGACACCCCAGTAGAGTGTATGCGTTACATCCTTGGTCTGCCGACTGTTGCTGGTAGGCTCAAGGTGATGCAGGCGAAGGCATACCTCAGAGTAGCTGCAGACACAGACCACCCACTGCATGAGGCGCTGGACGCAGTTAGGGGTCAGCGACTGATAAGAGGGAAATCATGGATGGCTCAGGCGGTGGATACGATCAGACAGGTGTGCCCCTTGGAGAACATTAGGTGTGGAGAGGAGTGGGTCAGAGTGCCAGCGGAGCAGTCAGATTTGTGCAGAGTTATAATCACATTAAGCCGGGAGTGCAGGGAGTGGCCAGCAGGGGCCACGGAAGTGGATATCCAGCAACTAATTCAGGACAATGCTCACTCGAGTGATAGTGATTATCTACACAGATGGTTCGGTATCAAGAGGTGAGAGAAGTGGCTGGGGGTTCATAGCCAAAGCTAATGGTCGATGTTTGGGGCAGGAGAGCCTGGCATATGATACCACAATATCCAGCTTAAGAATGGAAGTGGAGGCAGTCACTGCGGCTCTCCGCTGGATGGAGAATACGACACATACACACATCGTGATTGTAACTGACTCAGAAAGCATGCTGACGAGGGTGCGGACGGGCAGACTTCGTGCGGAGTGGCTTTCTTCGCTTCGGAGGTCACGGGTGACAAGCATCGCCTGGATCTTTTCTCCGGGGCATGCCGGTGTGCTGGGAAATGAACAGGCGGACAGATTGGCTGGCTCTGCAGAACTTGGTGGAGTATTAATACATGACAAGGCAGACGCGGTTGCGGCCTTGTGGGAGCACATGCACACCTCGGAGGAGCAAATGGATTGCAATGGTCTGGCAAGAATGAGACAACGAGGAGTCACGAAGGGATCTGGCCGACGCTCAACGCTCAGAGGAAAGGCGAGACGGACTTATAATCAGATTGCTACTGGTACTATTAGTGTTGGAACTCTTCGCTGGCTGCTGAGGATGGGGACGAAAGTAGTAAGGTACGTTGTATTTACTTAGTATGTTAGGATTTTAGTCCTTCGTGATGACGTCATATTTTACTATACAAAAGTCATGATCCTATGCTCTGACGTCACCAAACTGGATCCTTTGGGGACTACATTTTTTAAAAATTGGCGGTTATTTTCTTGGGTCAATTCAGGTTGTCCTGCTGACTACTTCCGGTCCCCAGGCAGTGGCGGCGGCGGCGAGGCTGCGGTTTGGAGGCGGAGGGGCGGGGTCCCATAAAATACATGGTCGAACGGGTAGATGATTATTATTAGTCATGGATCCGAGATGGAAACATCCTTTTACGGCTTTGATTGCGGGTCCAACAGGATCGTGGAATATCCGTCTTTATGCAAAAGTTTCTGGCTCATTTATCAGACATGGTCGATCCGATTCCAGAGGAGATTATATGGTGCTACGGAGAATGGCAATCCATGTATGAGACTATGAAGGGTATTCAATTTAACGAAGGCTTGCCTGATATGGACCAGTGGACAGGCGATAGACGTCATCTAATGGTAATAGATGACCTAATGTCCGAGATAGATGATAGGCTGACTAAGCTTTTTACTAAGGGTAGTCATCATCGCAATCTCAGTGTCATGTATATAGTCCAGAATCTCTTTGGAAAGAATAAAGAGCAAAGAACCATCAGCTTGAATTCACATTACCTAGTGGTGTTTAAGAACCCACGTGACGGGTCGCAGATTACCAACCTGGCCAAACAGATTCATCCAGGCCGCGTGTCATATGTCCAAGAGAGATTTAAGGACGCGACATCGGTTCCACACGTTTATTTGTTGTTTGACCTTCGATAGGAAACACCGGATCAACTCCGCTTACGATGTCATATTTTTCCAGATCAGCGTCAAGTCGTCTACGTGCCTAAATAATATGGCCCACCGAATAAAATGTCACGGGTCCATGCTGCGATTTCTGGGCGAGGTGAAGCCGGCTGACGCGAAAGCCGTAATTAAGTCGGCTTCCCCTGACCTCGTCCAATCAATTTTCGAGTGCTGTCACAATGTGTTAAAAGGTAATGTTTCACTGACACCGGTTCAGAAGAGGCGATTGCGGCGGCACAGAACAGTCTGAGAGCGCTCACGCGTAAGAAGCTATCTATCAAGAAGAGGAAACAAATTTTGCAGCAATGTGGTTTCATAGGCGCTTTATTAGGTCATATTCTAAACGTGCTGAAAGGCGTCGTGGGCTTATAATGAAGAAAATGATCTTGATCGACCCCCGGATGCTGGAAAACCCTACGTGCCACCCGACACACTAACAGATAACTTCCGCGACCTGGATCATCAAATGCAACATGTCCTGGATAACGAAGATCTACCACCTCGTGAAAAAGCCCGAGTGTATCAGAAAACTTTGCAGCGGTATCTGAATCGACTAGAGCAGTAGAGACATAAGCCTCTAGGGACAGTGGATATCAAGGAACAAAAACCCGAAGTCAGCCCGGTATCGGCTTTAGTCGCCGAGGCACGGCTTCAACCGACGCTGGCTAAAAGTCAACCACCACTTATTCAACCGGCTAAAAGTCAAGTAGTCGAACAAATAGTCGAGACAACACCACCTTAAAAGCTCAGGCGAAGCAAAAAGAAGAGTAGGATACCTACACCCAAGTGGGAAAAATGGCCTCGCAATTAAGAAAATATTACTACGACCCTCAGAATCCCGGAGCCTACGGCGGAGCCGCCGCTTTAAAACGGAATACTAAATTGAAGAATGTAGAGACTTGGCTACGACATCAGGATACGTATACATTGCATAAACCGATCCGTCGTCGTTTGCAGAGACGTCAAACCATAACAGGTGGTATAAATCAACAGTATCAAGCCGATTTGATAGATATGAGAAAATTACAAAGATACAATGATGGGATGTCATACCTAGTGACGTGTCTCGATGTGTTTAGTAAATATGCTTGGGCCATTCCGATCAAGAAGAAAACGGGGAAAGAGCTGGTAGACGCCGTGAGTAAAATGTTTGCTGATAGACAACCGATAAATTTTCATACTGATAAAGGATCGAAATCTGTCAACCGGACTTTTTAAAAATTTCTGAAAGATCGAGGTGTGCATTTCTTTACCACTGAGAATGAAGATGTGAAAGCCGCGATAGTGGAAAGATTCAATCGAACCCTGAAAGAAAAAAAATTGGCGCTATTTCACCAAGACCAATCAACTTCGCTACGTCGATGTGATAGATAATCTGATCCGCAACTACAACGGATCGTATCACAGAAGTATTCGCATGGCGCCTATGCAAGTCAACTATACGAATCAAAACAAGGTGTGGAATAACCTGTATCAGAAGACTTTCGACAGAAAAGTGTATTTTACACACGGCGATCGAGTCAGACTGGCTCAACCCAAACAACCTTTTAAAAAGGGGTATACGCCCTCCTGGACAGAAGAACTGTTTACCGTCAGTCGTATAAACCAGACCAGTCCGGTGACGTATGTGCTAAAAGACGATTCGGGGGAAGAACTTCAAGGCTCATTCTACCGAGAAGAATACAACTCGTCGGAGACAAACAACTGTATCGCGTCGAATCAGTCTTACAAGAAAGACCCAAGCGAGGTGGTAAAGAGTACTTAGTCAAGTGGTTCGGGTATCCCAAGTCATTCAACAGTTGGGTCTCAGACATAACCAGATACTAATGGAAGAAACCAACGTGGAAACTAACTCGCATAATACCACAGAAGGAGAAAGAAACTCGGTCTGGTGCATGTTTGGTCGTCGAATGCCGCGACTAGAAATTGTCTTCTTCTGTCAACTGATCGTTATATACACCGTCATTGGCGTATCACTGTTCAATCTGTCTCGAGACAGCGTCGACGCAGACGAGGGCAAGTTGTGGATCGCCTTGCTAAGTAGCTGTCTGGGTTACATGCTACCAAATCGATGATCAGACGCGAGTCAGATTCTATTTCGACAATACCTCAAAGAAAGTCTTCGTGAAATTATTCGAAGCGGGGGCCGTGGCTATGTTTAGCGAGAAGTTGAAAGATATATTAGGACTTCACTCCTCGAAGATATCACACACCAACCCTATTAATGGAAGGCCAAGTGGCGATAGACATAAATAACGATCTGCAAAATATCTACGTCTACTGCAATCTCATAGCGGCGAGACCAGTCGGAGACGTCATGGTTCCATTACTGAGGACGGTTCCTATCATGAGTCAGCTGTCGGCTTCGGTGTATCGCGCCTACAACAAACCTCATTATGTGCCTCTGAGTCGGTACTCCTTCGACATGGTGGAAATCCTTTTAACCACTGATACGGGCACAAACGTCTCATTCACTTCCGGGACTTCAGTGCTGACGTTACATTTTCGAATTCGGCGGAGATCAGACCTAGAATAATGAAATACGTGGCGTTACGTCGAAATCCCAGACTATACGAAGACTTTTACTGTAACCAAGCTGGACATGGCATGCCGGTCTTTGTGAGTGGTCGGAGTCAGAGAGGTCGTGGCATCGGCAGTTTCTTCAGTGGACTCGGTCGCACGATTCTACCCTGGTTAAAAACCGGTGGTAAGGCCCTACTCAGAGAAGGTCTCGGGACGGGTCTGCGAGTGGCCTAAGATGCTTTGGCTGGTAGCAATGTTGGGGATTCCTTCAAAGAGCACGCCAAGCAAGCCGGTCAGCGGCTACTGCAAGGAGCTGTCAACCACGTTAGCCAATCAGGTAGCGGTATCAGAAGAAAGAGACGTGCAGCGCCACCTGTTGAGCCCAGTAAACCTATACAACTAGCCCCCGCACATCGCCGAGTTCATAAGAAGAAACAGCACCACTCGGATATCTTTGCATAATGGCTCTGATTCATCCTCATTCCTGCGAGTGTCTTCATTCTGGTCTGGATCTATTTAGCGTACCACCCACGCAGACCGCCGTGGAAGAGTGACAGTTTCTTGAGATACATCCTTTAGCCTCACTAGCCCCCGGTGCACCTATAGAATTTGCCATCTCTGGTGCCAGTGAAGAGTATCTGGATCTGTGTAACACTTTCTTACACGTCAGAGCTAAAGTCACACTACCCAACGGTGACAAACTACCACCCACGGCTGATGTCGCTCCCGTCAACTATTACATGCACAGCTTATTTTCTCAAGTGGACGTCTCACTCAACGACACGCTAATCACCCCTAGTGAAAATACGTATCCGTATAGAGCCTACTTGGAAGCGACGTTGAACCATGGGGAAGAAGCCAAAAAGAGTCATCTCTCAGCCGCCCTCTATTACTATGACAGCTAAATTACTCGATGACACGCAAGGCGAAAACAACAAGGGGCTAAGAACACGACGTCAACTAGCCAGTGAGAGTCAAGAAATGGATATGATGGGTTGACTACACGCCGACATTTTTGTGCAAGATCGCTACATGATAAACGGTTTGGATGTGAAAGTTAAGCTGACTCCGTCCAAGGCCACCTTTAATCTTTTGGCCCCTGATGGGGCGCTTGGTTATTCATCTATTATAACCCATGCATAATGAACACACAGCAGATTACCAGAATACTACTAGCTGATACGTATGCTCGTCGACTACAGGTCAGAGTGTGCGCTCGAGATCAGCTACCCCGACATCTAGATAGAAGCTGACCAGCGGCTTTTATTGTAAACACTGACCCTAGCTATACACCAGGTTCCCACTGGGGCGCCATGTACTACGACGGGTCAGGCAAATGCGAGTACTTTGATTCATTTGGTCTACCACCCTTACACAGTGACCTGTACAATTTTATTGACCATTATTCAGACACACCACTCATGTACAATACCCGGGTCTTACAAGACGTGTTAAGCGACGCATGTGGCCTCTACACTATCTATTTCATCCTGATGAAAAGTCGTGGGGCGAGCATGACCCGCATTCTCCAACCTTTGTCAAGCAAACAATGGGTCAACGATTGGTTAGTACGTCGCCTAGTCATGCCATACGTAATGCAGCTGAGACGCTGTAACCAGTTTACATCCTAGTATATAAACCCGACTCGAGTACCATTAGCTCATTCTGAAGATGACTACAGAACGCAACACAGCTAACTGGGTCTACCTGACTCGTAACGGTGTCATTGTTAGACCAGTGGGAGATGGTGTCAAGGCTGTGTTTGTCTCATCCTACAGAGGATCATCCAAGTGACACATCTGTCGGTTCTTTGGTGAATCCGAGAACAGGTGTCCTGCCCCCCTGGAAATGACATTTACTCGTCAAGAATATGAACAGCTGATAGCTCTGCATCGCGAGATCCTAGATGACTTTGATAGACTCAACCAGCAACCTATTCAAGTAAGTAAACAAGACACTAACAGAAGAAAGAAAGTCCAAGTCAAAAAGGGCACTAAACGAAGATACCCAAGTCAAAAGACTCTACCCAAGCAGATATGTGATCAACCCCAGATGTGTGATGTACCGCAGATGTGTGACCAACCCCAGATGTGTGACCAAACCCAGATGTGTATCCGGCAGTCAGATGTGTGTCTACCAAGGTCAGATGACAGCCCGCATGAGATAATTATGTATACAGTTTTAAAAAATAAACATAAAGAAAAAATAAAATTTGCGTTATCTTGGTTTGTTTCTATGTGGTGTTTTCTGTGCTGCCTCTGGCAGATCATTTGTTTTTCCATAGTATATTCCACAGCTACAATGAACATGAAGAAACATCCTCGCGTACCATGAAAGATGACAACACGACAACCAAAAAGACGACAACAGGAATAAACAAGAAAGATGAGGGGAAAAAAAACCCAATGGAAAAACATGTCAAGCATTCCACTGAATAATCCAAGAAAACAAAATATTTTTTTCCTTTCATAACTTTTATTTTTTCCATTAAAACAGCGTTGACATAATATTCAATAATTTTCAATATGACTAAATGAATACATGTGACTTTACACACCAGTGACATAAAGTGACAGTCTTTTAGTTTTTCAATGATATAGACAAGTCACAAGGAAAGCACACACACATTGAGTCTTTTATTTTCACAGTACACCACAATCATAATAGAACATAAGTAGAAAAAAGCAGTGGGAAAAGCGGAACAGGCGTATTTACATATTATGATACATATTTACACTTATATATCTAGGGGTGATGTGGGATAATTGTCTGCGTGTACTTTTCTTTTGATGTAGAAGTATGACAAAGCCTCTCTGTGTTGATGATACGTGTACACAGAGGAATCCTGTGTCTTAAATCCTATAATTGTCCCACCAGTCGCTGTCTGCGTGTCAAGTACATTTAGAAAAATTTCTCTGTCTAGATGCGTGTTGTGCTATTTTGTCAGCCCTTTCGTGCTGGTCTTGGTATAGTCTCCATAACAGTGATAGGTCTGTCTTGCTGCATAAGGAGACCATCCCCTTTCCCTCATACTCTAACTTAAATAACCCAGGGGTTCTTTTATCGAAGACTCGCTTAGCCTTACACGCATCACAGGCTGGTACATCTCCCCTACTCCTAATATATTCCCGTTGATGGCTATCACAGACCTCAGCCGGGAACCAGGAGCTATAGACTCTATAAAATTCCCCCTGAAGCTCCGGTCTGACGGCCTTTTCTAGGATCAGTGTGCTAAGAGCTAAATACAAGCTATCTGTGTCCATCTCACACAACTGAAAATCCTCCCTAGCTATAAACCTATCTAAAAAGTCATAATAAAATTCTAGCATGCGCAGCTTTGCGTACTGGTACACAAAGAAGCCGATTTGATGGGGTAGATCCCATAAGGTGGGCTTTTTCAGAGACTCTACCTCAAACACATCATCTGACAACATGGTCATCTTCTTAAACAGAGGTTGGTTCACCAACATATGAAACATTGGTGTGCTTGGCCTTATTGGTTAACGTTTTACCATAGGCTGCGTTTCCCAATAGTTTCATTGTCTCGGCCTTAATAGTGTAGGCCGTATTCACATCCCCCTCACGTCTGGCATCAGACACCTCTTTTCCAAACCTTTCAAAACACTTCTGAGGTTTGTACTCAATGATCTGATGTATTTTGGTGACCTCTAAACCATCGGTCAGATACCATTTTAACAATGGTGCGGTCGTTCAGAAAACAGCTAGCAATCTTACCAAGATTTACAAGCATAGAACGAACATTGGGTTTCCGATGTTACAGAGAGCCGTGGTGGCCTGCCTGAGCTAGTCGGCATGGCAAATGCTGATGATGAGTGGTCAGGCATTCACCTAGCTTTGATTAGTACCGTTTATGACATACACCGCCTTCATTCAGCTGAATTCATAACGCTTTACATCGTTATAAGGCGTTTCCGCTGCTACAGAAAGACATGATCGCCTGCGTGCGTTAGTCGGCATGGCACATACTAATTAATAGACAGAAAATTACTTGGTCATACGTGTAAATAGTCTATGTAGACAGAAAATTACTTGGTCATACGTGTAAATAGTCTATGTGTGCGCCAGTACACTGTGGTTTTAGCTTCATATTATTTATTCCTCAATGTATCATACACAGTAAACAAACAAACAAGCAACATTGTCAAAAAACAAGCGTATATTACTATATTCTTTCTAAAGTTTAACTACGCTTCATCCCACGTTGCATAAAATTCCTCGTTTGACTCCCTCGCTTGAACACCGAGGCGATATCTGATTAGCACAATGTGGAATGACCCCGCGCAGTTTTGATCGCTACGCGAGATTAACGGTGACCAGCGTTGCACGGCGAGAGGCTCCCTGCGGTGTGTGTTTATCAGTAATTAACATCAGGTTTGGTCAGTTCACGTTGTACACAGAAAACAGCGGTTCTAAAAATTCATAAAGACGTTTTATAATTTAGATTTTTACAAAATAAGAAGGAAGTTTATGTATGTTGAAACAGCGGGTGACGGATATATTCATAGTCGGGTTGATGACGTACCCACGTGGGATATATGGTGATCGAGCCGAATGGCAACATGTCGGATGGGACACTTTAATAATTATGATACTCACCACGGCTCTTCTCTACTAGCTCTCCGGCTGGGCTGACCGTTCTGCAGACTGATTATCTTCTCTTCTATCTCTCAGGCGTAGTGTGTGGGTTGTGCAGGTTGATTATCTTCTGTCTCTCCGGCGGGTTGTAAACGGCTCGAGGATGCTTCTCTTCAGTGGTCAGCATTAGAATGAGGCCTTAGCCATGGCATATGGCTGTTCTATAGCACCAAGTCCTATAGCCATAACCAATTTAAACTGGATTATACATAGACAACTGCTGACATGGCGATTTTACTACGAAGACACGTTGTAGAATGCAGACATATCGTGTTCAAACATGTTTTCAGCGCTGACTCATGGCTGACCGATCACGACTAGCTAGCTATGATGTCAAGGTCGGGCACAGCGGTTCTAAGTTACTGAGGCGTGTGTGAAGTCCACTGACAGCGAGAGAGAGCGAGAGACACAGAGAGAGAGAGAGAGAGAGAGAGAGAGAGAGAGAGAGAGAGAGGTAATGAAAGCTGGAGAGAAATAAAGAAATAAAGAAAATAATCATATAAAGATAATAAAAGTGAGAAACTAATGAAATACACAGGTCCGCTTGGTATATTGTAGGACTCCCTGATAGAAACTAGACTTTTTTATCACTCGACAGTAATTCACATTTTTCAACTTTGGGCGGCCTGTTGTATTTGTTACAATGAAGGGGAGATAATTATGTTTGTTAGGGGCCGTTATTTGTTTAATTTCATTACATATTTTTATGATTATCTTGATAAGTTATGGTTTAAATTAATTGAAAAGCGTAGTTTTTTTTTTTGACGTAACTATTCTACACTATACATACAAGAGATTTTGGTGTTTAATTAAGTTTTAGGGTTAATGTTTAATAATAATCTTTGCCTGGCTAGTATATTTTTAAACCAGATTTTCACCAAGCGCTTAATGTTGATACCTGGGTACTACGGAAACATGCCGAATTAGCTAGCATGGTGGAAAATTTATTAATGCATCCAACTATGGATCCTTGAGTTATCTCGAGAGATGGAATAAATCAATTTTCTGTCATTTTGACTTCGGTCTCCTCATCGAAGGGGTCGATATGACTCGGGTTCGATTACACCACGTGACCACACCACTGCGGTACCCTGGCTCGGGTAGCGTCGGATCGGTTCGGTTCGCGCCCACTTTCGGTTCGCGCCGACGTCTGGTTCGCGTGACGACGTCCGGTTCGGTTCGCGTCGCCGCCACCACCACCGCCCGGGGACCGGAAGTAGTCAGCAGGACAACCGGAAGTGACCCAAGAAAATAACCGCCAATTTAAAAAAAATGTGGTCCCCGAAGGATCCAGTTTGGTGACGTCAGAGCATAGGATCATGACTTTTGTATAGTAAAATATGACGTCACCACGAAGGACTAAAGTCCTAAAATACAAAGTAAATACAACGTACCTTACTACTGACGGAGCACTTATGGGAATGCCCCGAATGCTGTGATGTCTATTCGTAAATCAATCAATCAATCAATCAATCAATCAATCAATCAATCAATAATCAAGAAAGTCTGTGAAAAACTATTTTGAATATCAAGCATGTTATTGACCCAGTTGTCAGTGTCACCAACCTCATCAGATCAAGAGGACTTAATCACACTACAGTTTACGGCATTACTTGACGATTTGGAAACTGAACAATCCGATGTCCTGTACCACACCAATGTTCGATGGCTGAGTCTCGGCAAGGTGTTGAGGCGAGTGTGGGAACTCAGAGAAGAAATAGCGATGTTCCTAAAGATGAAGGGCATTGCATGTGACTTTAATACTAATATTGTCAATAAAGAGTGGAAGTTAGACTTTATGTTTGCCATTGAAATTATGGAAAAGTTAAATGAACTGAATTGACAAACTTCAGGGCAATGGTGTGTTCGCATATGAATTGTATGTACATGTAAAATCATTTCAGGCAAAACTCTCACTGTACTCCAGACAAGCAAGTGAAAAAGATTTTGTCACTTCCATTTGCTGAAACAAGAAACCATTTCTGGTGAAATGACTGAAAAGCACAAAGCCCAATTAGATGCACTGATTGAAGAATTTGGATGGAGATTCCATGATTTCAAGAACGTAGAGCCACAGTTCAATATTCTGTTCCCCTTTCAGTGCAGAAGCTGATACAGCCACAGAGGATATACAGTTGGAGCTGCGAAGCAGACTTAGAAGCAGATCATGACCTGAAAGAGAAATTCAAGTCAGATGGTTTGCTGGATTTCTATGGATCTTTATCACAAGAATCATTTCTCAACTTGAAAAACTTTGCAGCTAAACTTTTATCATTGTTTGGATCAACATACATTTGCGAACAAGCATTCTCTTCCTTGAAGATCAACAAATCTAAGAGTAGGTCTTTATTGTCGGACTGCAACTTGCATGCTGTCATACGAATTTCAACAAGTAAACTTGCTCCAGATTTCAAGAATATTGTCAAAAAGTGCAAGCAGTTACATACATCTCATTAGAAATCAACAATTATAGTGACAGCGTAGTCGGTTTGTGTCTAAATTAAAGCCATTGATAGATAATAAAGAATATTTGTTATAATAACATGTAAAATCTTGTTAACAAATTAGTAAAAGAAGTATATAAGTAAAATAACATTGCAATCATTATTTATTTATACTGCTTAATAACCTATAAATAATTAATAATTACTTATTGTGATAGGTTGCTGTAAGCAAAATGGACATTTTATACTATATACATACATACATACATGCGGCCCGCCCAATAGCTTTACATTTGTCAATGCGGCCCTACGCACAAAAAGTTTGCCCACCCCTGCCGTAGTCCATACTTGCCCACTATGCATCTGTCCTGTTGATTTCCAACTTTCGCATTCAAGTCACCCATTATGATAGTTACTTCAGAATTCTTGCATTTCTTGAAGGCTTTCTCTAAATCACTATAAAATTCATCAATGCTGTCATCACTACTGTCTGCTTTTGTTGCATAAACTTGTATGACGTTGACATCAAAAGGTCCTCCACTCAACTTCACCAGTAACACTCTGTCTGATACAGTCCAATATCCTTTGATCGATTTTGCTCTCTCTGTATCCATTATAATTGCTACTCCTCGCTGTTGTTTCTCTCCACCAGAATAGATTATTCTATATTCCTCAGATGTCATAATGCCCATTCCTGTCCATCTGGTCTCACTTACACCTAACAGGTTAATATTTAATCTTCTCATTTCATTCTTAATGTTATCAAATTTCCCATCCTCACTCATAGTTCTTACATTCCAAGTTCCTACTTTCAATGTTGATATCCTTTTGCACCCAGTCGCCTGATGACGGTCTGGAATCACCTGGTGCACATGACTACCCCTGCCGGGCGAGGCTGCTCCTATGGAGCACCCATTTACGCTGTTTCTCTGATTATCGATAAGACTGCAGTACATAATATTCTTGGCATCTGTAAAGAAGGAAGTTTGCCATTGCTTTCCTTCCTAGCAGTGACCATACTGGTCGATGACCGTAGCCAATGTCTCCCAAAAAAAGATATCCTCTGCCTATCGTCGTGAAACTGGAGACCATAACCTACAACTATCTGTCGGCTGCTCCTCAACTTCATCCACCACCTGCACCCATGGCTTCACGTAACCCTGATCGGGGGGCTAAACGGGTACTCCCAAGGGTGTCCCGTAGGCTAGTGGAGGGAAGGAGGCACCCATCAAGGCATTACTATCATGCTATTATATTTTAAATATTCTTTAAGCAAACGTAATTGCACCAGCATTTGGGAGAGGGAGAGAGAGAGAGAGAGAGAGAGAGAGAGAGAGAGAGAGAGAGAGAGAGGGGGAATGAGAGAGAGAAAGAGAGAGAGAGAGAGTAAAGTAAATTGTCTTTAAATTGTGGGTGGCCTTAACAGACCAGTAAAAAATGTTTTGTCCCCACATCGGGGAAATGTGACGTCACTTAATATCGTTATTACCATTAAAAGTATAGTTTTAAGAATTAAACATCAACATACAATTGAAACAGTGGGTCATAAAATGTAAGTAAATAAAGATTACACAAATTTTGTATAAAGACTTTAATAGCTTTCTTCTCTGAATTGCAAAAATATGACTGCTGTATTAATTTTCTTATTTCTCAATGAAAATTGAAAGATTTTAATGTTAGTTATTGGTATTTTACCTGGTATACCATTTTTAATTTCAAATTCTAGTAATTTCCCTTGTATAATATTAGATGTTTATGTCCCCCTACCAAGCGCAGACTGCTATTGCAACTATAGATTAATCTTAGGCAATTTACATATAAGGTAGACCAAGAAGACGGTGGAGAGATAATATATATACAGACCTACAAGCACTTGGAATCAACGACTAGCAAGAGAAGGCCAACCAGAGAGACGAATGGAGGCGGATTGTATCTGCAGCAAAGAACCTCAATGGCTCGGAACGCTGAAGAAGAGGAAGAAGAAGAAGAACAAGAACAAGAACAAGAACAAGAATAATTTACATATAAACTTAAAGAAAGTCAAATATACAAATAGAAACGCAAAATTTGATCTACAGGCACTAAGAGTGAGGAGATAAAAGATAAACTCAACGTAGAGGTAAAGAACAGATTCGATATGGAAATATTATTTCAAGACGTCAGTGACCAATTGGAAATATAAAAGAAATCAGTCAAGAAGCTGCACTAACAACAATGATAATCCCAAAAATAAAGATAATAGGACGGAAGAAATGGATGATGGAAGACATCTTAAAACTCATGGAAATAAGAAGAAATAAAAAAAATAACAAGGACATATACGAAGAGATTCACAGGAATATATATTATAAGCTATGCAAAGAGGCAAAAGAAACATGGCTTGAGGAAAATTGCAAGGAAATTGAAAACCAACACAACACCCAGAATACCAAATTAATGCACACAAGAATTAATGGCATCACTAACAAAAGAACACAAACATCAACAGTCGCTTAAAAGTCGACAGGGTCGATTTCATCGCACCGCGTTTTATCCCATATGGCTCGGTCTCTTTCCGCAGCGCGGAAATTGTCACACAAAGCACGAACTCCGTAGCTTTTAGCGACGACCCACAGGAGTCTCCGAAACATTTAACTCGTAAACCGAAGGGTGCGGCTCGGAATCGAACCCCCAACCTTCGGAGCACGAGTCAAACGGCTTGACCACTTCGCCCAAAGATGGCAAAATCATAATAGAAAAAGATCAGATTTTACATGCGTGGTCAGATTATGTGAAAGAGCTTTATGATGATACAAGAGAAGAACAATATGATCATCAGAATAATAATGAAGGACCATCAATTTTGTTTGTCGGGGTGTTTTTCTTTTAGATATCTAGCAATTCCGCAGAGCCGTATCCCTGGCGAATGTGTTAACGATTTTCTCCGTAATCCCGTATATCCAAGTGTGGGCAAACAGCTGCGCGAGATTCGGTAGGGAATCGGGTTTGCGTTGGTTACTTACAGGGGTATCTGAGATTGTCGCTCAGTAAGCAATGCAAAATACTCTGTGTAATCTTGCAAAGACATCCACAACAGCGGTAAAATGCTGTTGTTGACAGCGATGTAAATAGGATATGCGAAAAAAAAATTCCGCTGAATGCTTGAACATAAGTGTAGTGATCAATCAAGGCATTACTATCATGTTATTATGATATTTGAAATATTCTCTAAGCGAACGTAATTGCACCAGCATTTAGCAGAGAGAGAGAGAGAGAGAGAGAGAGAGAGAGAGAGAGAGAGAGAGAGAGAGAGAGAGAGAGAGAGAGAGAGAGAGAGAGAGAGAGAGAGAGAGAGAGAGAATGGGGGGGGGGAGAACTATTTGTAATATTTGTCAATATAAGCGCCATAAGCTTGCACTGCCTTTCGCCAGTGCGAAAATAAGTGCACGCAGGCCCTGATTGTGCAAGACCAGGTTTTGTCCTACTCACTTCGCCTGTTAATCGTCATCTCTCTCATTCCTATCACTATGGAGAAAGAAATATATGAGGACAAATAGGAGGTGGTGGAAAGTTTCGAATATCTTGTGTCATTGATTACTAACAATGGTGACACAATGAAAGAAGTTAAAAGACGAATATCTATTGCTCTTCAAAGACTAAAACAACTGAATAAATTGTGGAGTGGGACAGATAGAACTACAAAAATTAGATTTTTAAGA
Organism: Cepaea nemoralis; assembly: GCA_014155875.1. NCBI lineage: Eukaryota > Metazoa > Mollusca > Gastropoda > Stylommatophora > Helicidae > Cepaea > Cepaea nemoralis. The sequence goes on along the minus strand of JACEFZ010015741.1, from coordinate 168,344 downwards.
GCATGCATCTTTCCCATTGCAATATACGCCTGTGAGACCTGGACACTTACTAAATAAGCTGAAGAGCGCATAAATGCCTTTGACGATAAATGTTATAGAAGGGTTCTAAGAATATCTTGAATGAAGAAAAGAACAAATGCATCCATACCTCAAGAGCTGAATATTGAAGAAGGTTGGCTATTAAAGACGATAAAACAAAGAAAATTGAAATATTTTGGTCACTTGAAACGTCACAAACGTTCGGAGAGAACAATACTGGAGGGGTATATGCCTGTGAAGAGAGGAAGAGGAAGGCCAAAGAGAAGATGGGTGCAGGATGTGGCGGATGATCTCCAGATGGGTGTATCGGACGCGGGTCATCTTGCTTATGATCGAGAAGATTTCCGGATGGTTGTTATAGGAGCGAGGTTCTGCAAAGGATATGCTACTGATTTAATGAATGAATCTGAGTCATCATCATCATCCTCATCATCATCATCATCATCATCATCATCATCATCATCATCATCATCATCATCATCATCATCATCATCACCATATGCCATGTCGGTAAGCGTGGACGGTCATGTTTCGCCATTTCACTCGATCGCCAGTGTCGTGGTTCAGCTCAGTGTTCCTGTCTCTACCATGCCATGTGGCCAAGCCATCCAGGTATTTACTTCTCTGCCTTCCCGTTGTTCTCTTCCCCTCGATCTTGCCAGTTGTCACCAAGTTCTCCAATTTATTTCTTCTCATGACGTGACCAATCAGTTGTGACTGTCCGCGTCTAATTTCTCTAATTCATTTGCTTCTTGTAGAATTTTTTTTTTTTTCCTATCTGTCATGGTATTCTTTGAATTTTCCCAGACACCATATTTCCACAGCCATAATATGTTTTTCAGCATGTTTGCTCATTGTCCACGCTTCACATCCATACAAAAAGCACAGGGTCTTTGTAGCATCTTAACACTCTCTTTCTCGTTGCAAATGACATCTTTTTATTGGTCAGTATGTTTTCCATCTTGCAAAAGGCTTCCTTCGCCATGGCAGCAATTCTTGTTCTATTCTCTTCAAGGCATCTCCAATCAGATGTAATGACTGTCCCGAGATACTTGTACCGATTCACTTGTTTAAGAATATTCCCATTTACTTGTATATTACATTGTGGTATTTCCTTCTTCCTAGTGACGACCATAGTTTGTGTCTATTTACAATTTATTTGTAACCCTAGTTGTTCACTGTGTGCAACAACCGCTTCTACTAAATGTTACAGATCCTGCACACTGTTTGCAGTTAATACTGTATCATCTAATCCCTGTCTCACGTCTCTTTTAATAGGCTGGTATTGACCTACTTCATTATCAATCGTTATGGAAGATTGTTGTTTCCAATATATGTATTTTACAAGTCTAAGATCTTTCCCATCCATTTGTAGATCTTCAAGTATCTTTATCAGGTTGACATGTCTTGCTTTATCGAAATTCTTTGTGTAATCAATAAGGCTAAAAGGTAGGTTATAGTGACGTCCAAAAACGGAACAAATCAAGTTAGCAGAGGCCCAGGCCCATATCGAACATGCATTGTGTCTGAAGATCTGGATCGGCGCCGTTTGGCCTATAGTATGAAAGAGAACAACATTTGACCTAAAGTATGAAAGAGAACAATGTTTGGCCTATAGCCTGGAAGAGAACAATGTCTGACCTATAGCATGGAAGAGAACAATGTTTGACCTAAAGCATGGAAGAGAACAATGTCTGACCTATAGCCTGGAAGAGAACAATGTTTGACCTATAGCCTGGAAGAGAACAATGTTTGACCTATAGCATGGAAGAGAACAATGTTTAACCTAAAGCATGGAAGAGAACAGTGTTTGGCTTATAACATGGAAGAGAACAATGTGTGACCTAAAGCCTGGAAGAGAACAATGTTTGACCTAAAGCATGGAAGAGAACAATGTTTGGCTTATAGCATGGAAGAGAACAATATTTGACCTATAGCATGGAAGAGAACATTATTTGACCTATAGCATGGAAGAGAACAATATTTGACCTATAGCATGGAAGAGAACAATATTTGACCTATAGCCTGGAAGAGAACAATGTTTGATCTATAGTATGAAAGAGAACAATATTTGACCTAAAGCATGGAAGAGAACAATGTTTGACCTATAGCCTGGAAGAGAACAGTGTTTGGCTTATAACATGGAAGAGAACAATGTTTGACCTATAGCATGGAAGAGAACAATGTTTGGCTTATAACATGGAAGAGAACAATGTTTGATCTATAGCATGGAAGAGAACAATGTTTGACCTATAGCATGGAAGAGAACAATATTTGACCTATAGCACGGAAGAGAACAATATTTGACCTATAGCATGGAAGAGAACAATATTTGACCTATAGCCTGGAAGAGAACAGTGTTTGGCTTATAACATGGAAGAGAACAATGTTTGACCTATAGCATGGAAGAGAACAATGTTTGACCTATAGCATGGAAGAGAACAATGTTTGACCTATAGCATGGAAGAGAACAATGTTTGACCTATAGCATGGAAGAGAACAATGTTTGACCTATAGCATGGAAGAGAACAATGTTTGACCTATAAGCATGGAAGAGAACAATGTTTGACCTATAAGCATGGAAGAGAACAATGTTTGACCTATAGCATGGAAGAGAACAATGTTTGACCTATAAGCATGGAAGAGAACAATGTTTGACCTATAGCATGGAAGAGAACAATGTTTGACCTATAGCATGGAAGAGAACAATGTTTGACCTATAGCATGGAAGAGAACAATGTTTGACCTATAGCATGGAAGAGAACAATGTTTGACCTATAGCATGGAAGAGAACAATGTTTGACCTATAAGCATGGAAGAGAACAATGTTTGACCTATAGCATGGAAGAGAACAATGTTTGACCTATAGCCTGGAAGAGAACAATGTTTGGCTTATAGCATGGAAGAGAACAATATTTGACCTATAGTATGGAAGAGAACAATGTTTGGCCTAAAGCATGGAAGAGAACAATATTTGGCTTATAGCATGGAAGAGAACAATATTTGACCTATAGCATGGAAGAGAGCAATGTTTGACCTAAAGCATGGAAGAGAACAATGTTTGACCTATAAAGCAGCACTTCGTTCTTCTCACGGTGCCATTTCATTATATTAGACCGACACCTCACTCGCTCAGGATCAACACAGTTGTCGTCTACACCGAATGATACCTTTGATATTCTCCAACGGGACACGGGTAGACAGTACATACGCACCACACAACAGACAACAGGAGGATTTGGAGCTTTCAACTACTGAAGAATAACGAAGGATACGATCTACCATTTATCAAACCAGAGTGTCACCTCATATTACTCAGTTGACTTTACACATCTGACGGGAGAAACAGGATGCAGTATTGTCTAGACGAGCGGAGGCAATCAAGGTCATCGTTATAGCTACATTTGATAGCTACTGACACCATCATCGCTCATAACACTACTTCGAAACACCAGCACATTTTAGAACAGCATTCTTCAGTTACAAGGTATCAGTCTCCAAACCACCACTGGTATCTAGCAGACAGATACCACCTACACAAGCACTTTTCGCCATCATCGTCATTATCAAGAGAAGCTGCATCGATACACGTTTTGGACTTTACTAACCGGAAGCCAACACAGTAGTGGACATTATTACATACGTGGGACGGGATACATATATTCAGTACGGTTGACTACCTCACGTTCTAGATAATCAACACACTCCATGCATACTTCTACAGGACGGATACTTACCTTCACATACACAAACGGCAGGATATTTATCCACAGTATTCAACCATACCAACATTAAGCCGCCATTGGTCAGATATTAGACCCACTTCAACATTTCTGGGTCTACACGTCACGTCAACACACATGGAAATAAGGCCAGTATAATTGGTTGATGGTTATGTTAATTGTTGTTTGATCAAGTGCATACATAATATATCGATAGTCAGTATTATTTTCTTTTATAAGAGCAAATATCTGTTTACATCACTTTTCACTCGTTCTCTCATAACTGGTGCTTGTCTGTATTTATTATATTCTTTATACGGAATATATTTTTAATACTAATTTCTATTATTTACATATAGTAACACTTAAGATATATATATATATAGCAAGAAGTTGCTGAATTTCTTTATTGTTCAATTTTACATTGCTGTTGAGTTGCAGTTCACATTTTGTTCAGCAGTTGTTATATTGATTGTCTATTCTGAATCGAACATATTTGCATTTTTGCATTGTTCTATCATATTCCAGCTAGGTAATTTACTACACAGGTAGGACAAGATGTCGGTATTTCAATTCTACATGAAGATAGGTAAGACGAATGGTTTAACCGGTCCAAAACTCAGGGAGTTTGCAATACAAAAAACTCAAAAATTAGAGACGTTGCTGAAAGAACAAAGAAGGAAACAGGAACAGATATATGAAGCAAACACTATGTTCATCATCGATGATAACGAAAACATACAAGACACTCTTGTTACGCAACAAGCATGGGTCAATAACATATCAACGACTTGTATTAGGGATACTTCATCAGTTATTGTGGGAGTCGATCACAGGTTAATAAACGAAAGTGATTACACAGGTGAGAGTATTGGTTGCAGAACATTCGGGGGTACTATAGAAACATACAAGACCGCAAGGGTAATGATTGATTGCCCATATTACAAAGGTAAAGTATGTGCGGCGGTATTGCCAAACCCCGGTGCTTGGTTTATAGTGGGTAATATCCCGAATGTCAAAGATTTAGTTCCGAAAGTAACCATCGAACGCAAACCTGACGAGACACTCACAAGTACCCAAACTCAAACGACGCATGAAGAAGAGGAAAATAAAGTAGAAGAAAACACACAATTTAAACAAGTTACACCAACTGTTAACGAAAATGAGATAACACAAATCTGTGATAACGCAACAAAAAAAGTTGTATACACCAAGATATGCACGAGATAAACAAACATTCTTCGTCAAATGATTATACGTCTGAGAACATAAATGATGATCAGAAACAAAACAAACGAGATTATTTGTCTTTAAATGACATATTTTTGAAACATTCAAAAAAGAGACCAAAAGTTACACGCACTGGTTGTTACACACAAAAGCTACGTGCACAACAAGCACAACCTATTGAACAATCAAAATTGAGTCTTATATACATGTTTATTGCTCACATCATAACTTTGACAAAGACATACAGTTCACAGCTTGAATGCGTCATCACGAACAATTATGTCAGTAAAAACATGTATGCACAAGCGAGGAAACATGGTGTAAACGGGTTCATACAAACAAAAAGGCATATCATGAACATACGCACAGAAGTCAAGAAGTGTGTCACAAACATACATACAGAAGTCATCAGGTGTATTACACACATGCACGCTGAAGTTAAAAAGTTTGTCACTAGACATATACTCACAATCAAAGAAATACATTGCTTGCGGCATTACAATTACACACTCACAAATCAAGAGGATTTACACACAAACCAGAAAGAAACTTGTAGATTGGTTAACAGAAACCAAGAAATACACCACAAACATTTGTGCGCAAATCAAAACAAAGGTTGTAAACTTTAGAGTAAAGGAAAAGATATTCTTTACAAACTTCGTCATAAGTAAATGCAAAGAACACTACAGACGACAAACTACACTTGTCTTTGCTTACTGTAGTTATGGTTACTTGTCTTACTTCTGGTACAGATTTACCAAACATACCCCATTGCAGCGTATGCATTACAAAAGATACACAAGACTGAAAACAATTACATTGTTCCAATCAACAAAGTTACAATGTACAAATATTGGCATGCGTGCAGAAGAGAGATTCTATAGGTTTGAAACAAAGAAAGAAAGAAAGAAAATGAATGAAAGAAAGAATATATGAAAAGAATAAAGAAAAATAAAATGGGATGAAAGTGTTAGGTTCATATCAACACATAGTACAATACAGACACATTAGGGTCTTATTACGTAGTTATTCCAAGTATCTCTGATGTAAAGTTATGCTTGTCAGAATTGTTCACACTATCTTATAGTTCTATAATTCATCTTAGAAAATAGTTCGATTCTCTATTCTTTGGTAATTATGTCTATAATGGAGAACATTACTAATTTATATGAATATTATTGGATTTAAATATTTATTCTTGTTGATATTATATTTCTTATTATTTCGTAGAAGTTCTTACAGATTATTATTCAAAACTACGATGTTAAGATCTGCCAAATTCTAGTCAATGATCTCCTTAGTCGTCTTTAGATCTTTGGAATCAGTTCGTTTTCTGAATGTTTATCTACGTTAGTTATGTATTAGTTAGGCCGATTGAATATATTTGAATGCACCTGATTCGATAACAATTTACATGGCAAACAACAAATTATTTGTATAATATTATCAGGTATATACATATGTTGTCAATTTTTCGTTTATTGGCGGAGACATTATGAAGCCAGTCATCGTGTTCATTAGATCGAGTCGATGATTATAATATTTCCTACTATATGATATGGACGTTGAACTGGTCCAGACCAACAGAGATCGAAATCGCTTTGATGACGATTCGGTGACATTTATGTTGAACTTTGATAGTTAGATATGATTATGATGATCACTGTGATGTGATTAATAATTCATTAAGACTTAGCTACACATGAAAACATTATTGTGTTAGTTATGTTAACTATTTTTTTTTATTAATATGAACTCTTATGTAGAGTGATAATTAATTATTAACATGATGATATTGAGATACTAGGAACTATTATAGTAGTTAGATTGATTTAGATTATGTTTTATCGTCATTCAATGTTGTTCACATAATTGAATTAATTTATTAGTATTAGAATTTATTAATTGAAGATATTATGTTCGCTGTTAGCTCACAGGCGAAGAGTATGCCACATGTTAATTTTGCCATGAATTGCCAAGAAATTGTTGAGAGTCAACGGATGCAACATAGGATTACACCTATGACGGAGTACCGCTACGGCCACATTCAAGGCAAAGGACCTCACCTATACGGAAAAGATCATAGCAAGAGATATATATTACAGCGAGAGTTATAAAGCAAGCACTAGGACGGACAGCTTGGTACCTGTGAATCAAACACGTCCCCTTACTAAAGTTTAGCTTGAGTTAGGACGCTTGGCCATATGGTCAAATAAGGGACTAAATTATATAGATTTATATATTTAGTTAGTACAGCCTCCCCATGGGCTGACTACATGACGTCTACCGCGGGATAGTAGACAGGTGGGCATGCCCGTCGAATAATAATTTTTATTTTATTTTGTGAATGATACAGTCGTACTTAGCATAGCTTTTAACATATTTCGTCTGCACGGTTATTAGCAGATTTATTCATTATGGTCTGGTAAAATGATAAGATCATTTTAAAGGTGAGGGGGGCATAATGCCATAAGGCAGAGACCCGCGGTTGACGTCATTAATAATAGGTAGAGAATCCTGAAGCCAAAAGCTTACGGATATCTAGGAGACTAGTGATAAACGGGGAATCGTCACTCTGACGTCAGTAAACAGGAGACGCTGTGACTTCCACCGAACAGATCGGTTGGGCTTCTAAGTTTGAGAAGGAAGAAGGCGGATTCTGGAATGATGCAAGACTGGCGATAGAATCACTCAAGGTTATGAATAGCCGATGACATATCTGGATTGGTAAAGACCGGGAAAACCGCTAGACGACAGATTCGGATGAAAAGGACAGAAAGGATGAACTGGAAGAACCTCAGGGAAAATGAAGGTTATATTGAGGGTTGGTAGAGAAAAGGCAAGACAGAATATCAAGGTTAGTAGAGCGTTGAAAGTAGGCCCTTCTCTGTGTAAAGAGATACTAGTTATCTTCTAACAGGATATATGACTGTCTTGGAAATCTCCGATTAAAAAGGATATTAACTTTTCACCAGCAATCTGCAGTGTACTTTCATTCCCGTTCGCCAGTCATGTTCTAAGTTGATTTCACCGTTTCGTTTACGAGCCACGTGCCACATTGTTAGTTAAGATAATTGGAGCAATATGGCACTATAGCATGGAAGAGAACAAGGTTTGACCTATAGCATGGAAGAGAGCAATGTTTTACCTAAAGTATGGAAGAGAACAATGTTTGACCTGTAGCCTGGAAGAGAAAAATGTGTGACCTATAGCATGGAAGAGAACAATGTTTGACCTATAGCATGGGAGAGAGCAATGTTTGACCTAAAGTATGGAAGAGAACAATGTTTGACGTATAGCATGGAAGAGCAATGTTTTACCTAAAGTATGGAAGAGAACAATGTTTGACCTGTAGCCTGGAAGAGAAAAATGTGTGACCTATAGCATGGAAGAGAACAATGTTTGACCTAAAACATGGAAGAAAACAATGTTTTACCTATAGCATGGGAGAGAACAATGTTTGACCTATAGCATGGGAGAGAACAATGTTTGACGTATAGCATGGAAGAGCAATGTTTTACCTAAAGTATGGAAGAGAACAATGTTTGACCTGTAGCCTGGAAGAGAAAAATGTGTGACCTATAGCATGGAAGAGAACAATGTTTGACCTATAGCGTGGGAGAGAGCAATGTTTGACCTAAAGTATGGAAGAGAACAATGTTTGACCTATAGCATGGAAGAGAACAATGTTTGACCTAAAACATGGAAGAAAACAATATTTGACCGCATGGGAGAGAACAATGTTTGACCTATAGCATGGGAGAGAACAATGTTTGACCTATAGCATGGGAGAGAACAATGTTTGACCTATAGCGTGGGAGAGAGCAATGTTTGACCTAAAGTATGGAAGAGAACAATGTTTGACCTGTAGCCTGGAAGAGAAAAATGTGTGACCTATAGCATGGAAGAGAACAATGTTTGACCTAAAACATGGAAGAAAACAATATTTGACCGCATGGGAGAGAACAATGTTTGACCTATAGCATGGGAGAGAACAATGTTTGACCTATAGCATGGGAGAGAACAATGTTTGACCTATAGCATGGAAGAGAACAATGTTTGACCTATAGCCTGGAAGAGAACGATGTTTGACCTACTTTCTTCTCGCAAATAAATGTTCTTTAATTCATTTTCTGAATTTAACTTTCAGTATTTCCATTAGTAGCTCACGGCCGCCACCAGAATGCAGTCTTTCTCATTGTGACGTTGTAGACAGTCTCTCCTCTAGTTTTGCTTAAATTACGTTTAAGATGGTATCTTTCATTATATATATATATATATATATATATATATATATATATATATATATATATATATATATATATATATATATATATATATATATATATATATATATATATATATATATATATATATTGGTAGCCTTTTGCAAGATGAAAAACACACTGACTAATAAAAAGATATCAACTGAAACGAGAAAAGGAGTGTTGAAGTGCTACATAGGACCTATACTTTTATATGGATGTGAAGTGTGGACAATGAGCAGACAAGCTGAAAAAAACATCTGATGGTTGTGGAAATGTGGTTTCCGAGGAAAATGCAAAGAATATCATGGACAGACAGAAAAACCAATAAACAATTCCTGCAAGAAACAAATGAAGATCGTAAACTGATTAGAGACATTAGACGGAGACAGTCAAAATTTTTTTGGGCATGTTATGAGAAGAAATGGATTGGAGAACTTGGTGACAACTGGCAAGATCGAAGGAATTAGACCAAGAGGCAGACCGAGAGGAAAATACCTGGATATCTTGGCCACATGGCATGGACGAGACAGGAACACTGAGCTGATTCATGACACTGGTGATCGAGTGAAATGGCGAGTCATGACCGCCCACGCTTTCCGGCATGGCACATGATTGATTGATTGAACTATAGCTGATGCATAATTTCAGGTTGTCCTTTTTTTGGAATTGGAATGAAGATAGTTCTCTTCCAATCTTTTGGCCATATACCATATTTCCATATCTTTTTCATAATGCATGATAGATTTGTATGCTTTATTCTCCTCCCGCTTTAATTAGTTCAGATGGTATCTTATCACATCCTGTGATTTACTATTCTTTAGGTTCTTTATTGCCCATGCAATTTCATCTAATAAGAATTCAGGTTCTTTCTCTGCTGTCATTGGTTCATGTATATCATTCATGTCCTCGGAGTCATTCATATCATACATTCCACTGCAGTATTCCTGCCATTCTTTCTACAATTTGTTTAGATTCTGTTAAGATATTTCCCAACTTGTCACAGGTAACATTTAATTGAGGTTAAACATTTCCTGTCAATAACTTCATTTCTTTGAACATTTCGTAATCTCTTCCATTCTTATGATCTTGCTCTATTTTAATACAACAACCTTGCATATATTGGCTTTTGTCCTTTCTTGTTTTCTTTCTTATTTCTCGTGTTAAGGATTTATACTTCATCCTATTATTATCGGTTTCTCCTTTCTTTTTCACTTCCTGTCGTTGTTTTTTTAATTCTAACGTGCATGGTGTAATCCATGTCTTATGTTGTTTAGTCCTGGTCGTAATTAAATCTGTGGCTGCTGTTATCAAGATATCTCTAGCTTGTACTGCCAGTTCATCAGGTATCATTTCCTCTTGTATAGACATCAAGACCTTAAAACAATTCTTCACTTCTACGTTGTATGCATTTGGTATTTTTGTGAGATCAAAACGAAGAGACCTTGGTCCTCGGGTAAGCTTTTTGAGTTTTAATTTCAGATCTGCTTCTAATAACTGATAATCGTATCACAGTCTGCAGGCACTTCGTAAGATTTTTTGCAGATGTTATCCATTATCTCCATCTTTTTTTGTATTAAAATATAATCTATCTGATCTTTGGTAATACTGTCCGGGGACTTCCACGTGAAGAGTCTTCTTGGTTGTTGTTTAAAAAGTGTATTGGCTATCTTTAACTCATTGTCTGTGCAAAATTCAATTAATTTGTCACCTGCATCATTTCTATTTCCCAATCCAAATTTTCCTAAAACGTATCTCTCATTTTCAGCTCTTCCTGTATCTACTTTTGCATTAAAATCTCCCATTATTATTGTTATATCATTATGACCAATCTTATTTAATGTGTCTTGCAGTGTGCTGTATAAATCTTCAAATTCGCCCTCCTCTGCTGTTGAAGTAGGTGCATATATCTGTATGAGAGTTGTGTTTTGTGGACGCCCTTTAAGTCTGATAGTGAGGATTCTATCACTAACTATTTTTTTTTGTTTTTTGTTTTGTTTTTTTAAATGTTGCATATCCCTTACAGGAAGTTGCAGTTAACACCAGCATTTGTCAGCTGCTGTTGATGTACTAGGCAAGTTTTACGTTCAGTAGTTTGCCATTGCTTTCTGAACGACCGGCTCACATACTCCTGTAAGTTACCAGTGCGGCGCGATCCGCTGCCGAATCTCGCACAGCTGTTTTCCCCACGTGGATATACGGGATTATGAACAACGTCGTTAACTCCTCGGCCAGAGAAACCGGCAATTATATCCCATTAAAGAATTTGCAGTTGTTTTATCTAAACAAAATGCCACTCCGCTCTGGCCTCCAGAATATATGAAAAGACTTCCATTTTCATTTGTAAAATGTCCCTTGCCTCTCCAGCGATCTTCACTAATTCCTAAAATGTCATTATTTAATTTCTCAATCTCATCACATACTACTTTAAGCTTTCCCTCATACAGATTTCTCACATTCCAAGTTCCTATTCTCACTCTGTTTCTTAGTCTGACACAGGGGTTTCCTTGGTAACACAGTTAGTTAGTTAGTTAGTTAGTAGCGGTTCCAACTTCACGGCAACGGGTTGTCCCCATATTGCTCCGTTCCTGTGCCAGTGAATATCACACAAAATGCTCCTCACTGTCCTATGTGAACAATGGAATAAACAGGAGTAACACAGTCAGGATTAACTCCGTCATCACGATTACTAGTACTAGTCCCTGTGTTACACTCTTCCCCAGTGTTATCTGATCTGCCTGGCCTTGGGGTCTCGCCACCAGATCTCTTTCTTATAATGTTTTCTTTCATGGTTATGGTTTCTTTGCAAATTTTGCAGAAGGTAGTTTGCCATTGCAACATGAAGCCAACATCAGTTGTTGCCATAGAGCAGGTGCCCGGATTACGCCATAGAAAAGATGGGAAGAAGTCTAGAGTCAAAAGTGCAGGAAAAACTAAGGTATACAAGTTGACAACGAAAAAAGTCACACCAACGCAATCTTGACAACAAAAAGATACGTTGTTGGGTGATCAAGACGAAAGGTCATGTATTGGAATTCTGGAACGAATTGGTGTGGCTATCGAATGGTTGGAAATCTAGCACTGGCTATCAAGTTAAGAACGGCTAGAAATATATATTAAGAACGCCATGGATCCAAAAACGACGGGCAGAACCTAGACAGAATCGGATGAATATGACAGCAAAGACGGCCGGGATGAACGAAAGAAGGAGAAGTCAGAAAGAATGACGGCAGGGCGAACTTAGAACAGGTTTGAATAATCATTTAATGTGCGTTTATGTTAGATGCCGTCCTGGCAATAACAGGCAGTCTAACTGCACTGATGTTATTATAACTTTGTCAACTGCCTGATTAAAGCAGTGTTCGTTCTCTGAACTCAGACGTTTGCTCCATCTTTCGAAGTTCGCCGTTGATTCATTTCGACTGTTATCTTCACTCCGTTAATATGAGCAAATACCTGCTGTTAAGTTCAATTTTATAAGTACATGGCAAAGCAGAATGAAGACGGACTTACGGCATGGCAGTTGTCAGGGCACATATTGATGATGATTTTAAACCATTTTTATTATTTCATTGTTAGGGATTGTATGCTTAACTGGGAAACTATCCTGCATATGAAAGACTTCTTTGATCTTGAATAACGAAGGCACGAACAATAGATTACACGATTTATCGCCTGGCATATTTCGCTGCATCTCGTCATGTACATACTGCAGAAATCACACAACATAGTAAAGTAACAAGATAAATCCTTCAAGCTGAAATATACACATATTCGCACAGTAATTTATATTGCCTACCACGGTAATTTAAAGCTGACTATCATGTCTTTCTTTTTGTACAAACCTGGTCTATGCATATTAATTATAATGGCTTCTGCTATCTTTAACAAGCGACTATTTTATGTGTTAAACAACGCGCGAAACGCTTTGTCTCTATCAATCACGTGGCCGGTTTCCAAAATGTACTGTCCAATCGATGACGTAGGAGGTTTGTGGTGTGTCGGCTTGGCCAGGCTGCCATCGTCTCTGTGTATTATCTTGTCAATCCAAGTGGGTATGCGTTCGACCGCCTGATGTTTAACTGCTTCTCTGTTCTGTCGATGTAGATAAACAATATAAAATGACACAAAGTAGTGTAGCTTTACATAACAGAATTACGACACTTACAGGACGTTGCGGTGATTAGCCGTCATCAGCAAACAAACACATTCACAAAACACAACTTATAGTCAAGGAGATTTCCTGTGACTACATTAAAACGTGACGACAGGACGAGAAGAATAAAAAGAAGAGAAAATGATAACAATGAAGATAAAATATGCAGGCCTATGAAGTTACAATGAAACAAGTAAATGCAGCTAGTTTTCCCCGCCTCCTGAATTTTGCCGTCCAGCTGGTATTTGTCATTTTCAACATAACCACATTTCAAGTGCTCTTTCCCTTTTTCATACTATGTAGCCATTTATCTATTATTTCAGAACCACACAAGCTTTTCCGTAAATCCAGTTGTATTTTCTTTAGTGTCAGATTGGTTTGCTTTTCTCTAAATGCCCCTTTGACATAATTATAATGCTAACATCTGTCTAATACAGGGCCCTTTTCGTTACAGTTCGACCCAGAAAGGTAATTTTAATACAATGTACTATTCCGATTTGTACTTCTATTTTGAGATGTAGTGCTTGAGACGTCTAAGCGATTGCCATTATTATTGTCATTTGCACATCTATTTGTATACGGTTTATTAATTTATTTTAATTTAATACATTCTTGCTGTTTTAATTGCTTTGTTTAATAATTTCAGGAGCGATTGTTCTGTTTCTCGTATTATAGCCTGATAATCTGCAAGTGTATGTGTACTAATTCTCTTCCCGTTTACCTTAATTCCCAATATACACCCTTCAATTGCTTTTATATCATGATTTATGAGAATATATAAAATCCTGCTTAATATGCTAATTAAAAAACGTCTTTGTTCTTGAATAACGAAGACACGACCAATAGACTGCACGATTTACTGCCTGGCATATTTCTATAATTGATAGAGACAAGGCGTTTTGCGCGTTGTTAAACACATAAAATATGTCCTGCTTTTATATCATAATATACGAGAATATATATTTTAAAAAATATTACGGGTATAGCAAATAGTCCCCATTGGTGTACTCTATGAATGTGACGAAACGAGATCTTTTGGGTTGTTTCATCCAAAGCTATTTTCCCTCTCAAATCTGCCTAATGTTTCTTCTGCTGTTTTCTCTATTAACTCCTTTTTTTGCCACTGTACTGTGCCTCAGTTTCCTGTGCCTCAGTGTCCTGTCCCTCAGTGCTCTATGCACCAATATCCTGTACCCCAGTGTCCTGTATGTCAGTGCCCAGTGCCTCAGTGTTCTGTACTTCTTTGTCCTGTAAGTCAGTGCCCAGTGCCGCAGTATCCTGTTCCTCAGTGTCCAGTACCTCATTGTCCTGTACCTTTTTGTCCTGTGCCTAAGTGTCCTGCAACACAGTGTCCTGTATGTCAGTGCCTAATGCCTCAGTGTCCTGTATCTCAGTATCCTGTGCCTCAGTGTCCTGTACCTCAGTGTCCTGTACCTCAATGTCCTTACCTCAGTGTTCTGTACCTCAGAGTCATGCACCTCAGTGTCCTGGACCTCAGTGACCTTCCTTCAATGTCCTGTACGTCAGTGCCCAGTGCCTCAGTGTCCTTATGTCAGTGCCCTGTAACTCAGTGTCCCGTAACTCGGTGTCCAGTATGTCAGTGCCCAGTGCCCCAGTGTCCTGTATGTCAGTCTCCAGTACCTCCGTGTCCTGTACCTGTGTGTCCTGCACGTTAGTGCCCAGTGCCTCATTGTCGTGTACCTCAATGTCCTTTACTTCATTGTCCTGTGTCTCAGTGTCCTGTATCTCAGTGTACAGTACTTCAATGTCCTCCACCTCAGTGTCCAGTACGTTAAAGTCATGCACCTCAGGGTCCTGTACCTCAGTGTCCTTATGTCAGTGTCCTTTACCTCAGTGTCCTGTATGTCAGTGTCCTGAACCTCAATGTCCTATATGTCATTGTCCTGTACCTCAGTGTCCTGTACCCCATTGTCCTTACCTCAGTGTACTGTTACTTATTGTCCAGTACCTCAGTGTCATGTACCTCAGTGTCCAGTACCTTAGTGTCATGCACCTCAGTGTCCTGTATGTCAGCGTCATGTACCTCAGTGTCCTGTACCTCAGTGTCCAGTGCCTCAGTGTCCAGTACCTCAGTGTCCAGTACCTCAGTGTCTAGTACCATAGTGTCATGCACCTCAGTGTCCTGTATGTCAGCATCATGTACCCTAGTGTCCAGTATCTCAGTGTCATGTACCTCAGTGTCCACTATCTTAGTGTCATGCACCTCAGTGTCCTGTATGTCAGCGTCGTGTACCTCAGTGTCCTGTATGTCAGCATCATGTACCTTAGTGTCAAGTATCTCAGTGTCATGTACCTCAGTGTCCACTACCTTAGTGTCATGCACCTCAGTGTCTTCTATGTCAGTGTCCTTATGTCAGTGTCATGTACCTCAGTGTCCTGTATGTCAGCGTCATGTACCTCAGTGTCCTGTACCTCAGTGTCCCTTACCTCAGTGTCCCCTACCTCAGTGTCCTGTATGTCAGCGTCATGTACCTCAGTGTCCCCTACCTCAGTGTCCTGTACCTCAGTGTCCCCTACCTCAGTGTCCCCTACCTCAGTGTCCCCTACCACAGTGTCCTGTACGTCAGTGTCCAGTACCTCAGTGTCATGTACCTCAGTGTCCATTTCCTTAGTGTCATGTACCTCAGTGTCCAGTACCTTAGTGTCATGTACCTCAGTGTCATGTACCTCAGTGTCCCCTACCTCAGTGTCCTGTACCTCAGTGTCATGTACCTCAGTGTCTAGTACCTTAGTGTCATGTACCTCAGTGTCCTGTATGTCAGCGTCATGTACCTCAGTGTCCTGTACCTCAGTGTCCTGTACCTCAGTGTAAGGTACCTCAGTTTCCAGTACCTCAGTGCCCTATATGTCAGTGTTAAGTACCTGCACCTCATTGTTCTGTACTTCAGTGTCCTGCGCCTTAGTGTCCTATACCCCAGTGTCATATACTTCAGTGTCCTGTGCCTCAATGTCCATTACCTCAGTGTCCAGTGCCCCAGTGCCCAGTGCCCCATTGTCCAGTGCCACAGTGCCCAGTGCCCCAGTGTCAAGTGCCCCAGTGTCCAGTGCCTCAGTGTCCGGTGCCTCAGTGTCCAGTGCCCCAGTGTCCAGTGCCCCAGTGTACAGTGCTCCAGAGTCGAGTGCCTCAGTGCCCAGTGTTCAGTGCCCCAGCGTCCAGTGCCTCTAGCGTCCAGTGCCTCAGTGGCCGGTGCCCCAGTGTCCAGTGACTCAAGTGTCCATTGCCCAAGTGTCCAGTGCCCCAGCGTCCAGTGCCTCAGTGTCCGGTGCCCCAGTGTCCAGTGACTCAGTGGCCGGTGCCCCAGTATCCAGTGCCTCAGTGTCCGGTGCCTCAGTGCCCAGTGCCCCAGTGTCCAGTGCCTCAGTGTCCGGTGCCCCAGTGTCCAGTGCCTCAGTGTCCGGTGCCCCAGTTCCAGTGCCCCAGTGTCCAGTGCCTCAGTGTCCGGTGCCCCAGTGTCCAGTGCCCCAGTGTCCAGTGCCCCAGTGTCCAGTGCCCCAGTGTCTAGTGCCCCAGTGTCCAGTGCCCCAGTGTCCGTTGCCTCAGTGACCGGTGCCTCAGTGTTTGGTGCCTTAGTGACCGGTGCCTCAGTGACCGGTACCTCAGTGTTCGGTGCCTCAGTGACCGGTGCCTCAGTGACCAGTGCCTCAGTGACCAGTGCCTCAGTGTCCAGTGCCTCAGTGACTGGTGCCTAAGTGACCGGTGCCCCAGTGTCTAGTGCCCCAGTGTCCAGTGCCTCAGTGCCTCAGTGGCCGGTGCCCCAGTGTCCAGTGCCCCAGTGTCCGATGCCTCAGTGACCGGTGCCTCAGTGTCCAGTGCCCCAGTGTCCAGTGCTTCAGTGGCCGGTGCCCCAGTGTCCAGTGCCCCAGTGTCCGGTGCCTTAGTGACCGGTGCCTCAGTGACCAGTGCCTCAGTGTTCGGTGCCTCAGTGTTCGGTGCCTCAGTATGTATGTTTGTATGTGTGTCGTGTAGTTTATCTTGGTATTTTCTCAGAAATTTATAGACAACCACAAGAAAGAGGCAAACAGCGCTTTTTGGACTTAATGGTCTTAATGAGACAATAATTATGTGAGAACAATGTAACGACTGGAAAGATCGGCGGAATAATGACAGCGCCAAACTGAGAGAAATGATGCCTTGTGGTCTAAGACAATGACATGGAGGAATGCCGTCAATAGAACTGATGCATAATACTAATAGTTACTATAGCCAGCAGGGTTAGGATCTGCTAGCCTCTCCTAGGAGGGGTGAAAAGTGAAAATTAGTAGCCTCCCGATGACCCGCAGACTACACAAGTCAACCCCACCTCCACGTGGTGCAGACTGGGAAACCATGACCGCGAGGTCATGGGCTAACGGGGATATGGCTCGCCATAGGGGATGGACTCCCTATGGTCAGATTTGTGTCCTAAACCTGCGACTGGCCTAGCAAGCCGGCAGGGGATCTTCATGCTGCTCGTAGAGAAACTAAGAAGTATCACTTAAGCGGGCACTCTCCCGCTGTTTATACTTCACCTCGACACCGCAAGGTACAAGAGGAACATGATGAGATGAGATGAGATGAGACTATAGAATGTTCTTGCTCGCAGAAATCTATTAGTTTCTGTCCTCTTTCACTTCTTGTTCGCAGTCCATATTTCCCAGTCTCACCACCTTCACGGTCTTCTCTAACTGTTGCATGCACATCACTCTTCATTATGACACTGTCTGATCCTTTTGTTGTTTGTAAAATGTCCTCTAATTTGCCATACATCGCTTTTATCTCTCTGTCGCTAAGTATTGGCATTGCCATACATGCTTATATATCTTATAACTATATCGACTAGCACAGTATATCCGATACGCATCAAAGCGTGTAACAAAGTCATTTACTTTGTTTTTATAACTGGAAATCGTTGATGATTGACGGTTTTCATAATACCATAATTGTACATCTTTACACTAATAAGTGTGTTAGATGACTTTACAAACATTTCAATACCAGCGCTATTTCTTGTCCATTTTAACTTCCTAAAAGTACTATGTGGTTACTGTTACTCCTGTATTCGCCTTTCCCCCCACAGTCCTCTTATAATGATGCTCAGTCTTCTCATTTGTCTCTTGGCATATTCTATCATTCCCGTTTTCCTTATAGTTCTTATACTTAATATTGCTACTTTGAAACAAAGGCTTCTCTTGATGACGACCGGAAATTACCGAAAAGCCGTGTGTCTTTTCTTGTCTGGCTCGACATCTGGCACAGCTAAGATCTCTTTGTTACCGATCATCATCATCAAGTGCCCTGCCAGCTGGCGTAGGCGTTCATGGCTCTCCACAGATCTCGGTCTTTGGTTTTCTGGATCAACTCTGCTGCTGATATTCTTCTGTGCCACCGTCTCAACCCATCCAACATCATTTCTCTTGGTCTGCCTCTGCCTCTCTTCCCCTCGATCTTTCCAGTTGTCACGATGTTCTCCAATGCTTCTCTTCTCATTACATGACCAAAGAAAGCTGTTTGTCTCTTTCTTATTGTTGTATATAGTGTTCTAGTTTCATTAGCCTGTTTCAGGCAGTCGTCGTTAGTTACTATGTCCAAGGAATTCGCAACATTCGTCTCAGGAACCACATCTCTGTTGCTTCTAATTTCTTCTTAATTTGTTCATTTACATTCCAAGATTCACTGCCATACAGCAAAACTGGTTCTACATAGCATTTCAGCACTCTCTTTCTTACATTCAGTGATAGTGACTTATTGCACAAGATACTCTTCATTTTCTGAAATGCGGCCTTTGCCTGCCCTATTCTGCTCTTAATCTCTGTTGTACATCTTCCATCTGATGTTATAAATGTCCCTAGGTATCTAAAATTATCCACTTGGTTAAGAATTTTTCCTTCTATTTCTATGTCACATTTTGGTGTCACCATTTTCTTTGATATCACCATTGTTACTGTTTTCTTGATATTCAAGGAGAGTCCTTTCCTTGCACTCTCTGTTACTACAGTGTCCAACAATTGTTGTAGGTCTGTTGATTTATCTGCCACCAATACTGTGTCATCTGCATAGCGTATATTATTTATATTATAACCTCCAACTAGTATTCCTGGCATCTCTTTGATCTCTCTCATTATTACTTCGCTATATAGGGAGAAGAGATCTGGTGACAAGACACATCCCTGTCGTACTCCTAGCTTTATGTGTTCGTAACTACCCTCTTTATTTCCAATTTTAATTGCTGCTACTTGGTTCCAGTAAATATTCTTTATTATTCTTAAATCTTTCCCATCAATGTTGATATCTTCCAACATTTTAATCAGCTCATCATGTTTTACTTTATCAAATGCCTTAGTATAATCTATGAAGCATAAATATATGTCTTTTTGTTTCTCTATTGAGCTTTCTATTAGTGTCCGTAATGTATATATTGCATTGTTTGTGCCCTTTCCCTCCACAAATCCATACTGTTCTTCACTAATTTCCATTTTTATTTTCTTTCTGGTTCTTCTCATTATGATTCTGAGCAGAAGCTTAGTGATATGGTTTATGAGGTTAATTGTGCGAAAATCTTCACATTCAATTGCTCCTGGTCTTTTTGGTATAGCTATAAATACAGATTTCAGCATATCACTGGGTAGATATCCACTGCTGTAAATATCATTTAACATTTTGGTTAATATATCTACTCCAAATTCTCCCAATACTTCTAATTCTTCTATTGTGATTTCATCTGGTCCAGCTGTTTTTCCTTTCTTCATATATTTCATAGCGTCAGCGACTTCTTCTTTTAGAATAGGTGGACCTTCTAAGTTACTTTCTTCTGTTAATTCTTCCCTTTCCCCATCATATAATTCTTTTATATACTCATTCCACCTCTTCATTATATCATCTTCCTCCAATAATATCTTTCCTGTTTTTGATTTCAAACACCCTGTATTTATTCTTATTTTTCTTCCCGTGAGCTCACTGATTTGTCTGTGCATATTTTTTGTATCTTTAATGGCATTTAATTCAATTTTTTGCACTGCTCATTTAACCAACTTTCTTTTGCCTTCCAACATTTATCTTTTATTTCTTTATTTATCTTAGCGTATTCTTGTTTGTCATTTTTACTCTGTTTTCTTTTGTCCATCAGCATTAAGATTTCTTCATTCATCCATTTTTTCTTAGCTATTTGACTTCTCTCCGGTAATATTTCTTTGCTAGTTTGATGAATGGAGTCCCTTAACATTTCCCATTGTTCATTTATACTCTGTATTTTACCTATTGCATTGTACCTATTTTTCACAGTCACTATGTATTGTTCTTGAATTTCTTTATCTACTTTCAGAACCTCTTTATTAAGTCTCATGTTCCTAACCATTTGTTTCCCTCTCTTTAATCTTACTTTTATTTGTCCACATAGTGGTACATGATCACTATTACAGTCGGCAGCCAGGCATTGTTTTTACATTAATTAGAGCATTTCTAAATCTTTTATTAATTAGTATGTAGTCAATTTGGTTGCGTATTTTCTGATCAGGGCTTTTCCATGTGTATAGTCGTCTTTTATGGTGTTTAAACCACGTGTTTCCAATTATCATATCATTGATATTTGCCCATTCTATTAGCTTTTCCCCTCTTTCATTTCTTGTACCTAAACCATAATTCCCCACTACATCCTCCATTTTCCCCTTTCCTACTTTTGCATTAAAATCTCCAAGTATTATTTTTATTTCCTGTGATCCAATTTGAGCCATCGCCATTTCTATTTCGTCGTAAAAGTGTTGTATTTCTTCATCACTACTGCTTGTTGTTGGTGCATATACTTGTATAATATTTATATCTATTGGTTTGCCTTTGATTTTGACCAAAATAACTCTATCTGAAATACACCAGTATCCATTAAGTGACTTGGCTGTTTCTTCGTCAAGTATTATTCCTACACCTTTTTCATGTGTATCCCCTCCAGAATAAATTATTGTGTGGTTGTCAGCTATAATTTTGCCCGATCCCTTCCATCTCATTTCACTAACACCTAGTATATTCATATTCATGATATCCATTTCTCTTAGAACATTGTTCAACTTTCCTAGCTCATTTAATGTCCTAACATTCCATGGTCCTACTCTAAATTTATTTATTGTATTTATGATTTTGCCATCAGTAGCTGGATGACGGTCTGGTGTCACCTGTGGCTCATGGCTGTCCTTACCGGACGAGGATGTCCTAAGACAGCCATTAACGTCGTTCACTAACTCTGATATGTGTTTTGCCATGAAGTCTTGGGAAGATAATGTGGTGGTTTCCCCTTGACTTCCACATTCACATGGTGGTCTTTTACGTCTACCTTTAATAGCCATTTCCGACTGTAAGGACAAGTGAGTGCCATGCTCTGCTCAGCTGCAGAGTTGTCCACTTATTCCGGTGGATACTCGGTCCCCAGAGCTGTGTTAGCCACACCGTGGTGTGTTTCCATCCTCTACCACGGGGAGGTGCAGTTGGGATTTTCCCTTCCTAAAGTTATAGTCTATGACCAAAACTCTCCAGTACTTTTCCTTTTTTTTTTTTTTTTTTACCGATAGTGTTGTTTAATACTGATAACTCAAATTGCTTCAATCTTGGAAGATATTGTGATAGTTTCCCTTTGACTATTAAACCCAGTTAGTTATAGTTGGTCGCTTTTACCGTACTCTTTGTGGCTGTCTGAGGTAAAAAAAAGCAAACCCAAGCGATCAAACTCACGGGGATATAACCCTTTTTACACGGCTGAAGGCGTATTGAGTGAATGTTGCTCAGCCCATATTTATGTTAGACCAATCGGCACTCGAAAGATGCATTTATTTCCCGAGAAATTTTGTAGTACCAATTCTGAGGCTGAATAAACCTTCGCTAGCGAAGTTGATGAGAAGCTGCACTAATTATGTTAAGAACTTGGTCGGATGGGGTGTCAACGTCTGCGTTCGCCGTCTCGCTAAGTGAGGGAAAGACTGGGCCCCTATTCCTCTGGGTGTACAGGGTTACACAATTGTATGACCCTATTAAATCACAGACCCATGACGGGAGACTGCTTGGAGAAACATTTTATAAATCTGTTAATATATAAAACATTTTGGAATGTGTGTTTTCTAGGACATTAATATGCAGTCAGTTATGCTAACGTTTTATTATAATCCCTTTTACCCGCTTTCCGTCATCAATCATTCAATCAAGTGCCGTCTCCACAATGAAGGTTGGCTGCAATGGATCTCCAATACTGTCTGTCTCTCGCCCTGACTGTATATTACGAGTATGTCAGACTGATGTTCGTCAGTCCATCTCTTGATGTTATCTTCCCATTTGTATCGTTGTCTACCTCTTGCTCGCTTGTCTTCAACCTTGCCATCCAGTATGGTTTTTATAAGAGTGTTATGTATTTTACCGTGGCGAAAATATTTCCCTTGCCCCTTAATATTTCTTTCATCAACATCCTTTTTATTCCCAGTTTTTCTAGAACCTCTGTATTTGATTGCTTTCACAAGCAACCATACGAGACCATGATATTGTGAGACAATCGAAAACGTTAAGTATCGGAAGAAAAATTTATTAGCATATATTTAGACAGCGGTTTAACACAATATATCGAGGTGTTAAAGTATATTGCAACTTACATTTTGCCATAGTCGTGTGAATTAATTTATAAACAGCAGGTTACGGTATATTGCGACTTACATGTTGCCTTAGTAATATGAATTAATTTATAACAGTGGATTAACGTATATTGCGACTTACATTTTGCCTTAGTCACGTGAATTAATTTATAAACAGCGGATTACAGCATATTGCGACTTACATTTTGCCACAGTCGTGTGAATTAATTTATAAACAGTGGGTTAAAGTATATTGAGACGTACATTTTGCCATAGTCACGTGAATTAATTTATAAACAGTGGACATTTAAAAAAAAATGTTTCACGTCTTTTTCAGGATATTGCGGTCAACCCCAGGTTTATTTTCTAGGCAATTTTACGTTCAGTAGTTTGCCATTGCTTTCTGAAAGAGAAGTCAACGTTTAAGTCCAACTTAACGATGGTGTAGGCACAGAACCACCTACCCTACCATCGGCGTATCGGAAGTTTAAAAGCGATGGCTCTTATATTTCGGATAGTGGGCATATGCCGCCATTACGTTGTTGTATTTTATTGCTGGTCTAATGTGTTTTCTCCTTTGACGTTATTCCTCAAAAGACTCCATTAGCATAAACCTGCTGCCTGCAAGCTGTTGCTTCCTCAAATATGACGGAAAACAATATGCAACGAACATGTTTGTAAAACGAATGTCGACTCAATATGGAGCAACAGGAATAATGATCAACCTGTGAACCGTGATAGACTGAATCCGGACTAATGGCTGACAAAGTTCAATGCCGTTTAATGGGAATATATTTACAAAGTCAACTTGCTATATCTGCCGGTGATTCCCTCGAAAGTGCCTGTTATTGCCAGGTCAGCATCTAAGCTATAGGATCACAAAATACTGAGATAAATATATCACTGACCTGCATAACTAAAACCCATTGTCGTGATTCAGATAACACGAAGTATCACCTTGAGGATGACCATTCTGTCCTTTCGTTGTTTCTCCTCTCGTCTAGATCGTGTCCTCATTTCCTTCACACATAGGATACATATCCATGTCCCTTATTGGTCCATCACTGGATACTAGCTCCAAGCCACTCCAATTTATGCCACAGCCTTCAACATATGACTTCTCCTTGCATGTCCTTTTCCCCGTCTGTTTGTTGTCAGACAACGTCACTCCCTTGTTTACGTTGGTGCGCACTCGTGCCTATGCGTGCTTTTACCTATCGGGTTTTCCAGATCTTGTCTAACCATCATCATCATGTGTGAATACTATGTGGCAGTATGCCCCCTACCTTTAAAACAATGATAGAATCATTTTTATTTCTCATTTTGAATTTCAACTGACAGATAGTATTGCAGACGTGGTGATATACTAGTACAAAGACATGGTTCCCCATAACCCATCCACAAAACAAAACAAAAAAATTATATGACGGGCACGCCCAACAATCTACACACCTACGGTAGACGTCGTGTAGCCAGCCCATGGGAACGCTGTGCTAACTAATTCAACAAATTAGTCCCTCATATGTCCGAAGACAAGCGTCCTCTCTAGGTCAATACCTGGAGTAGGGGACGTGGATGAATCAAAAGGCACCGATGAATCCAGACTAGTTACCGCACTATCCACCATCTTTCACTGTCACGTTTCTCTATCAATTGTGAGGAGCTGATTATTGCTGATGAGATGTAGACGTAGTAATCGTTTTCATTTATCACACACAGCGACTTATCCTAACTTCGTTGACAATCTATGCAGGAATGCTTATAGTGGCCTGGACTTATTCTATCCATGATAATCTCATATTATTCTATATGTATTTATCGATCACGACCACATAACTCTATAATTATTATGTATACAATATTTAACCGCAATATCATAATGCAAAATGTAACACGTTTAACCAATTATCATAATCAAGAACAACTAATAATATCTACTGTGCATGAAATATAATTTCATCACAAAGTAGATTAAATTCTTATCACATCGGTGAATACTATGTGGCACTGCTGTGGGTATGTAATGTTGCTAGAACTGATCACGTCACTCACAGAATGTCTATTGGTCTATACAAATATGGGTCTAGCAATTTATGCTCAATGCACCCTAAGAAGGATACAAGTGACCATTACTTACTTACTACACAAACTCACAGACACTAGAAATATATAGACACAGGTCACTAAGAAGTGAACAGAGCAGAATCAAATTTTATATAATCTTTAATGAAATTTCAAGCTAAGCAACAGATGTCTGCATATATATATATATATATATATATATATATTATATATATATATATATATATATATATATATATATATATATATATATATATATATATATATATATATATACTTTTAATATTTGTTTATGTTTAAGATCCATCAGTATGGCAATTGAAAAAATATGTTCATATTACAACTGCAAAGCCCTCATTCTGAAATTCACAGCCCAAAAAAGAGGAAAACCTAAACTCACACGGGTTTATTCAGCCATTCTCCTCTTTAGACAACAATCAACTTCCAATTATTGTTCTGAGTGGGTGAAACCGCGGTCAGTCGCTATTTGTGACTGACTCAGTCACACAATCATTAATCTGAGCCAGGGACGAACCCATTGAGGTTGAACGGGATGGGTGTAATGGTATAATCGAAATCGAAAACCCACACAGAGAATATATATATATATATATATATATATATATATATATATATATATATATATATATATATATATATATATATATATATATATATATATATAGAGAGAGAGAGAGAGAGAGTTTAGTTTAGTCGTTTGGATCAACATCACGGCACACGGTTTAACCCATGAGTGCTCCGGTTTCCTCCTAACTCAAACCTGAGTCTGGAGAAACTCAGCTCAATGCACGAACTCCGTTGCATCGGCGAGGATCCTGACATACTTTGGGTAGATTTTTAACTCGAAATTTTGCCCGGGCAGCACCGTTAGGCTACTCTTTTTCGATGTCCAACTGCCAAGGGATTTTTTACGTGCGCAACAATACACACGGGCGTCCGATCTCACTACCCAGAGACCATAGGAAATTTTATTACTGGAAGTTCAGGTGGATTTTTTAAATAAATCCCGGTCCTCACCGGGGCCTGAACCCGGGACCTCCAGCACTCGAGGCGAACACCATACCTCGAGACCACACCCCCCCTCTATATATATATATAGAGAGAGAGAGAGAGAGAGAGAGAGAGAGAGAGAGAGGGGGGGGGGAGAGAAGAGGGGGGAGAGAAGTGGGGAGGAGAATAATTCGGGGAGGAGCTGTCTGAAACAGTAAAGTATAGGAGGACTTGGCTGGGGTTGACTGAAGGCATATTTCTCCACTGGGAGATAACAGACAGATGAATTAGAAAGCCCTTTTAGATCTTCCCCATAAGCATTCATAGTCATTCTAGACGTATCTGAACAATAGAACATATAAAAGAAACCTAGTCCTTAATTTAAGCATACTTCTATCACAATTCTATGTCTATGTTTTAACAGATGCTCTTTGCTGTAACTGAAGGTGGTGATGAGTTTAGAATGCCTGCCCTTCGGCATTGTCCTTTAGAAAAGAAAAAAAAAGTCCCGTAGCAGTAAAATGATGTGGGTTCGTGAAGTGATACAACCATCACATTTTGTAGGTCTGAGTGCATGAAGGAAGAGGCAACCTGTTCTTCCCTCTCGTAGCGAACGACGAGAGTTGACTTTAAACCCTTATCCGACTGCGCCCATCCAATTGTCAGCGTGACGTCATAATCATTACACCAGCGCTTGCTACTGTTCTTCCGAATTAAGGATACTTATTTTTCATATTTCTATGTGTTTGCTTCTAATCTTACTAAAACACAACATAATTTTTTGAATTGCTTATCCCATTCAAATTTGATATACCACCTATTTTCTGCTGCTCCTGTAGATAGTAAAATTGTAACTTCTAAAATATTTACAACAAATAATATGAGCAACTATTAGGTAAATCTTCATGGTAGAAGAACAAAACAGGCAAGATGTAGGATATATAACAACAATGTTAAGCTTTGATGGTCTCCTGATGTTCTTGGGCTTTAAGTCGAAGGGCCACAATGCTGCTAGTTCGAGATTCTACAGCATACATGCTATCAGACAAGTGGAATTGGTTGTTGTGGCCGTTGGTCTTCATGTGAGAGTTATCAGCTCGTGCGTTCCGACTCTGGCCGTGATCTGAATAAGTCAACATATAATAGAGTAATTATTGTGACAATTTAAACCAACTGTCATCGTTAATTAAGTAACATGAAAGTACGCACAATGTATCACGAAAGTACTTAAAATATATACCATCGCTAGAAACTTCACAATTAAGAATATCAATCAATCAATCATGTGTCATGCCGGAAAGCGTGGGCGGTCATGACTCGCCATTTCACTCGATCACCAGTGATTAAAGAATATAAGAAACCGAAAACACTCAAAAGATTATCTATCAGAGATATTTCTAAACAATATATAAATATTAATAATAAATAAAATGTAGTTGCATATCCTTCACAGGACGTAGCAGTCAACCCCAGCACTTTAGCTGTTCGTGATTCCTGTGTAAATTTTACGTTCAGTAGTTTGCCATTGCTTTCTGAACGACCGGCTCCTATATCTTATTCGAAAAAATCAGCACCGCTGTATTTCGAACCCGGGTATACGGGATTACGAATCGCGTCCGTAAACTCTTCGCCATGGAATTGGGTATATATAAATATTCAATCAATCAATCATGTGCCATGCTGGAAAGCGTGGGCGGTCATGATTCGCCATTTCACTCGATCACCAGAGTCGTGGATCAGCTCAGTGTTCCTGTCTCGTCCATGCCATGTGGCCAAGCCATCCAGATATTTTCCTCTCGGTCTGCCTCTTAGTCTGTTCCCTTCGATCTTGCCAGTTGTCACTAAGTTCTCCAGTCCATTTCTTCTCATTACATGTCCAAAAAATTTTGACTGTCTACGTCTAATTTCTCTAATCAATCTACGATTTTCATTTGTCTCCTGTAGTACTTGGTCATTGGTTTTTCTATCTGTCCATGGTATTCTTTGCATTTTCCTCAGAAACCACATTTCTGCAGTCATCAGATGTTTTTCAGCTTGACTGCACATTGTCCAAGTTTCACATCCATACACAAGAACAGGCTCTATGTACCCCATTAACACTCTTTTTCTCATTTCAATTGACATGTTTTTATTGGTCAGAATGGTTTTAATCTTGCTAAAGGCTACTTTCGCCAATGCAATTCTTGTTCTAATCTCTTCAAGGCATCTCCCATCAGATGTTATGACTGTTCCGAGATAACTGTACCGATTCACTTGTTGAAGAATATTCCCATTTACTTGTATATTACATTGTGGTACTTCGTTCTTCCTAGTGACGACCATAACCTGTGTCTTCTTACAATTTAATTCCAACCCCAGCTGCTCACTGTGGACAACAACTGCGTCTACTAATTGTTGCAGATCTTGTGCATTGTCTGCAACCAATACTGTATCATCTGCATATCTAATGTTATTTATGTTTCGTCCTCCATTGATGATTCCATTTATGTCTTCTACATTTCTGAAAATATTTTCACTGTATAGGGAAAAAAGATCTGGAGACATTACACATCCCTGCCTAACACCTCTCTTAATATGTTGATATTGTCCCACTTCATTATCAATCCTTATGACAGCTTGTTCTTTCCAATATATGTTTTTTATAAGTCTAATGTCTTTCCCATCAATTTGTAGATCTGCAAGCATATCCACCATGTTAACATGTCTAACTCTATCAAAAGCCTTTGTATAGTCAATAAAGCAAAGATGAATATCCTTGTTTACTTCTATAGCACGTTCAATAACTGTTCGCAGCATATACACAGCATTTACTGTACCCTTTCCTTCTACAAACCCACATTGTTCTTCCCCTATTTCAGGTTGTATTTTCTTCCTCACTCTTTGCATGATAATTCGTAACAAGAACTTTGTGATGTGACTCATTATACTAATTGTTCTATGTTGATCACATTCCAAGGTTCCTGATTTCTTTGGGATTGCAATAAATACAGAGTTACATAATTCAGAAGGTATATCTCCAGTATCATATACATATAATGTGTTCAGCAGTAATGGCAAACTACTTTAAGTAAATTTGTCAAGAAATTACAAACAGCCAAAAAATGCTGCGGTTGACTGCGACTTCCTGTATATGATATACAGCTAACTTTTTTTTATAATGTCGACTATGGACATAGTATATTTAGAAAATACACTCTAATATTGACATATGCGCTAATATTGTAAAAAGAGAAGAGTTATGTCGACTGTCGACAATGAAAATATACTCTAATACTGACACATACACAGATATCGTTTATCACGACAAGAGTAAATAATAGTTACTTATTAAACCATTTATTTCACAATAGACAGAAATAGCAGAGGATGTGGAAACCCATGAGGTCATATAATACAGCACGAGGAATAAATTCACAACTATTCACAGATTCAACTGATGACAGGGCGAGGTGCCATTGTTATTTGGTGTCAACAAGAGCGAATTCCAGTGTAGCAGCATTAACACTTTCAATATATATATATTATCTAGTGTGTCCTTTTGAGGTCCGCGTGTGTAGCAGCATTAACACTTTCAATTTATATATTATCTTGTGTGTCCTTTTGAGGTCCGCGTGTGTAGCAGCATTAACACTTTCAATTTATATATTATCTAGTGTGTCCTTTTGAGGTCCGCGTGTCTGAGAGGTTAGCGGCACTAACATTGCCTCTTCTGAGTCTGCGTAGTGGGTTCACTCAACACCTCGGTTATTTGAATTTAAAAACCTACATTTCGCTCAGAAAGCAACGGTAAATTACTTAACGTACAGTTAAATATCATAAACAGCCAGTAGGGACAGTAGGAGGTTATTGCAACAGCCAGCAAAGGGCATGGCATTTTGTTTTAGTTTGTACCCCGATCACTGTAGACTTCCTCTACTTCAATGTTTCGTTAATTAGTATGACATATCAGGACGTCGCAACCAACCCCAACATTTATTTGATGTTTGTGATTCTCTCGCAAATTATACGTTCAGAAGTTTGCCAATGGTTTCTGATCGACCGACGATCATATCATTACGTAAATCAACGCAAGGCAGTCTGCTCCTAGTTCTATGTGTGCCACTTCTTCTTCGTGTCTGTTTCGAGGGAAATACATCACACCTAGTTATGCACTTCACAGTCAGTGTGTCTGACTTCTGCATATATTTGTGTACAGTTTGTTTCCTCTAGACCAGTGGTTCTGAACCTTTCTGGGCCCATGCATCCCTTCACCATATGTTCAGAATGTCATTCCACCCCTTTCATATTTCCTCCCTATAACCCCCCACCCTTTTTTTTTCTTTACACAGTATATGCAAAAATGGAAGCTAATTTTAATAACATATACTAGAACAAGTCTAGACGTCTACATAAAATGTGATTTGCATATCTACTTACGTTATAAAACGAATTTCAGAAGAGCGATAAGTACAGAACCGTAACGTGTGGAGGGAAAAAAACAATGTCAAATAATCTGTTCTTGTAATAACGCGATCTTGAAATAATCTTAATTCTCCCCGCTGGAAAACCTAAAATCCCCCCCCCCCCCCCTCCCGGGGAGGAATTTCTCACCGGCTGAGAACCACTGCTCTAGACAGATTTCACCAAAAGTAACGGGATCTATCTACCCTTTTCTTTTCTATCAACTTTGTAAATAATCTTTGTAACAAATGTTAATTCGTTAAATTTACCATGACATCTGGAGCCGAACACATTCTCGTCCATATTCTCCTGAAATCGATGACCGTTCTTTGTGGGCATGAACGGACCCAGGCAGGAAGACGACATCGGGGAACTCAGCGTGGGAGTCCAGTCCACATTAATATTTCCGTGAAAGTAGAACCCTGGCATTGGCACACTGCTAATGGAGGCCATCTTGCAGGAGGCAGCTGACGCAGATGGGGAAAGCTGCGCTGGAGGTTTTACCTTGGATGCTGGTAGCGCTGTCATCAAGAAGAAAAAAAATTGTTACTCTATATATTTTAATTCGCAGGTCCGCATGGCCGAATGGATAAGAACGCGTGTTCTTAAGCATCCGGCATGCTGATGCCGAGGTAAGCGGTTCAACCCCTACATCGGATAGCTGGACTAAAATGTTGACCTGTCGTCCTTGACTTGGGAACGTTAATTACAAGTACCTCTGAAACCGGAGTGAGTTCGCCTGATGGCGAGGGACACTGTTAATAAGGAAAGCTAAGCCACATGCAAAATTCAGTCCATTACTACTATAAATAGTGTGTATGGACTACACTTGAGTTCAAAGCGAGCGAGCGAGCGCATAAAACAAACTATTTTATTACCGGACAGTACTGTGATATGTCTTGGGGTGGCAGATTGTGAATCTTCTGGAAGACTGTGATGTTTAACTATGACATTCGATGCACTGGCGTTCGGGTCGTCTGAATCCCGAAAAGGACTTGCAACTCTTGGGTTGAGGTTAGTAAAGACACTTCTCTCCTGATCCGAAATCAAAGTACCATCTCTACGGGGACTGTTATAGATCGCTTTGTTTCTTGTTTCAAGCCTAGCCTGGCTTAATGTGATATCATGGACCAACTCAATTATATAAAACTATACTAAGCAGGCTTGTAGAAAGTAGTGACCGAAGGCATGTATAAACTACAGTTAGCAGACATGTAAAGAAAAGTAATGGAAAACATGAATAAACTACAGTTATACTGCATTTACATTTGGTTGCCTCCATTTAAAAATCCATATCTCAGTAACCAACTGAGGGAAAATGATGAGATTTAGCATATGTCCACCCAACAAAACAATTTTTGTTCTGGAGATTGTACAGCAGATTTCAATGTTTGTTTATATGCGGTATATAATTTACGAGTCAGAGATTAAGTCCATAATTTTTAATGTATTACACCTTCAGGAAGAAAATCAGCGTTCAATGCTGAATATTCTCCGTGGTTCACGGGATTGGCCTTATGGCAAGAACCCCGCACTGTTTAAACTGGGAGTGTTCAGAGGAGTCGTCAATGTGGGTTCTTTCATGAAACCTGATTATTAAAAAAAAAATCTTACCACTTATCGCTAACATTGGAATGTGTGAATATTGTTCAATGGGATTAAATGTGAAATATTGTACACTTCAAAACATCGCTATGAAGTTGTACACATATTTTTGTCAAGAAGTTGATCGCAGGAAACTGTTTCATACTATTACACATTCCTAAAAAAGAACAGTGCATGCATTGGGTTTGAGTAAACGGTCATTTCGTTGATGGGTGCAAGAATCTGGAATTAAACCACCACGCAATAACCAAACGGTAGGTAGAAAGGCTATTGTAGACAGCTTTGACAATGATGTCATAAGGCGAGCTATTATAACGCTCGATACCAAAGAAACACTGACTGTAAGAAAACTTAGGGTTTGGTTGAGAATAAACAATAACGTAGAGGTATCCAAAACAATTTTGTGGAAAATTATAAGGACATTAGGCTTCACTTTTAGAAAGTACAAGGGAGGTAGAAATATCATTTACGAGCAACCGCATTTAGGAGCCATGAGAAGCAGATACCTACATGAAATAAGGGAAATGCGCAAAGAAAATTATGGCATAGTGTATTTGGATGAAACGTGGATCAATGCGCACCACACAAGTGATAAGGAATGGCAATCAGTGGATGGAAAAATAAAGCGATATGTGTCCAGTAGTATAGGACAGCATTTGGTCATGGCCCATGCTGGTAATACGCATAATGGCTTACTACAAAATGCTGGACTAGTATTCGTATCAAAGCATACAGACAATATGGATTATCATAATAAGATGAATGGTAATGTATTTAGAGATTGGCTTGAGAATACAGTGCTTCCATCCCTAGATAGACCGTCGTGTCCAATTATGGACAATGCTTGATATCAATGTTGTTGCCCAAGAAGACAAAATACCTACAGCATCGAGCACAAAGAGATCAATAAAGATATGGCTCCGAATGGAAAACATACCATTTCCAGAAACGTATTTCTAGCTAGAATTGTTGTCCCGTGTAAAACAGACGCCAAAAAACAAGAAATATCAAATCGACAAGTTGATAGAAGAGCATGGCCATAGGTGCTTGAGACTTCCGCAGTACCATTCTCATTTTAACCCTATAGAACTTATGTGGGCTAAAATTAAAGGACAGGTTGCAGCTGACAATACTATATTCAAATTGTCTGACGTCAAGATACTAACCCAGTCCGAGCTATTAAATAATGGTAAAAGTTGGTGGAAAAAATATGAGGACCATATGTTGAAAGAGAAGGATGACTATTGGAGAAAGAATGGATTGAATTTTATGCAACCGAGAGCAGTCATCAACCTACTGGAATCGTGCGACACAGATTAAGGTCTCGGCAGATCAAATGCACACTTACTTTGATATTTTTGCTCCAACGATTCAGAAGAAGAATTTCAGGCCCTTAACATGACAGCATCAGCACAAACAATACAACTTGTCAATAGCAACAGTTAATATTCCACAGTGATGAATTTTCAATTCCGTAAGCCCTCAACGGTGACAGGCATTGTAAAAAAAAAGCTCTAGACGCATTGAATACCAACCGAAGAGTAATATTGTGGTGGGAACTGACATATTGTGGCATAACAAGAAACGTGAGAAGAAACACGTTGTCAAATGAGGGGACAATACACGAACATACGAATAATTCTATAAACTTCAATGAAAAGATAACCAACATCTTGACAGTTATGAAGGAAGCCCACTACAGAGACATTCAAAGCTATATTCGTCGTGCAAAACAGGTAATCATGTTCCGTCTCAGCAGAGTAGACATTGCACCCACTCCCATACGAAACCGGATACGCCTTGTGTCGTCATCTGAATTGGCGAGGCATTCATTACTGTAAAACAAGTTTGTTAGCGAGAAATCACTTGTTTTTCACCAAACAAGTTGCTTTTGGACCCATCAAAGACATATTCCTTGGGTGGAGATAAATATAAGAGGGCAGGAAAAATTTCATAGCGATGCAACAGGCAGTTTTCAAAATAATTGATCGCGAATGACGGCATTCATTTCTGTACAGACTATAGCAGCATTGTAAGGAATAGTGATGGAAGGCATGTATAAACAATAGTTAGGAGGTTTGTAAAGAATAGTAATGGAAAGCATGAATAAACTACAGTTAGCAGCATTGTAAAGAATAGTGATGGAAGGCATAAATAAACTACAGTTAGCAGCATTGTAAAGAATAGTGATGGAAGGCATGTATAAACTACAGTTAGCAGTATTGTAATGAATAGTGATGGAAGGCATAAATAAACTACAGTTAGCAGTATTGTAATGAATAGTGATGGAAGGCATAAATAAACTACAGTTAGCAGTATTGTAATGAATAGTGAGGGAAGGCATGTATAAACTACAGTTAGCAGTATTGTAATGAATAGTGATGGATGGCATAAATAAACTACAGTTAGCAGTATTGTAATGAATAGTGAGGGAAGGCATGTATAAACTACAGTTAGCAGTAATGTAATGAATAGTGATGGAAGGCATAAATAAACTACAGTTAGCAGCATTGTAAAGAATAGTGAGGGAAGGCATGTATAACCTACAGTTAGCAGTATTATAATGAATAGTGAGGGAAGGCATAAATAAACTACAGTTAGCAGCATTGTAATGAATAGTGATGGATGGCATAAATAAACTACAGTTAGCAGTATTGTAATGAATAGTGATGGAAGGCATAAATAAACTACAGTTAGCAGTATTGTAATGAATAGTGAGGGAAGGCATGTATAAACTACAGTTAGCAGCATTGTAAAGAATAGTGATGGAAGGCATGTATAAACTACAGTTAGCAGCATTGTAATGAATAGTGATGGAAGGCATAAATAAACTACAGTTAGCAGTATTGTAAAGAATAGTGATGGAAGGCATAAATAAACTACAGTTAGCAGCATTGTAAAGAATAGTGATGGAAGGCATGTATAAACTATAGTTAGTAGCATTGTAATGAATAGTGATGGAAGGCTACAGTTAGCAGCATTGTAAAGAATAGTGAGGGAAGGCATGTATAAATTATAGTTAGCAGGCTTGTAAATAATATTGATGGAAGGCATGTATAAACTATAGTTAGCAGCATTGTAAAGAATAGTGAAACTACAGTTAGCAGCATTGCCAATAATAGTGATGGAAGGCATGTATAAACTACACTCAGCAGGCTTGTAGAGAATAGTGAAGGAAGGCATTTATAAACTACAGTTAGCAGCATTGTAAAGATTGATTGATTGATTGATTGATTGATTGATTGATTGGTTTAGGAACCGACATCACAGCATTCGGGACATTCCCATAAGCGCTCCGTCCCCATTGCAAAGCATTGTCAAGCATTGTAAAGAATAGTGATGGAAGGCATGAATAAACTACAGCTAGCAGCATTGTAATGAATAGTGATGGAAGGCATAAATAAACTACAGTTAGCAGCATTGTAAGGAATAGTGATGGAAGGAGTGTATAAACTACAGTTAGCAGGCTTGTAAATAATAGTGATGGAAGGCATGTATAAACTATAGTTAGCAGGCTTGTAAAGAATAATGATGGAAGGAATGTATAACCTACAGATAGGAGGCTTGTAAATAATTGTGATGGAAGGCTTGTATAAACTATAGTTATCAGGCTTGTAAATAATAGTG
Organism: Cepaea nemoralis; assembly: GCA_014155875.1. NCBI lineage: Eukaryota > Metazoa > Mollusca > Gastropoda > Stylommatophora > Helicidae > Cepaea > Cepaea nemoralis. The sequence goes on along the minus strand of JACEFZ010015741.1, from coordinate 132,570 downwards.
ATGGAAGGAATCTATAACCTACATATAGGAGGCTTGTAAATAATCGTGATGGAAGGCATGAATAAACTACAGTTAGCAGCATTGTAAAGAATAGTGATGGAAGGAGTGTATAAACTATAGTTAGCAGGCTTGTAAATAATAGTGATGGAAGGCATGTATAAACTATAGTTAGCAGGCTTGTAAATAATAGTGATGGAAGGCATGTATAAACTATAGTTAGCAGGCTTGTAAATAATAGTGATGGAAGGCATGTATAAACTATAGTTAGCAGGCTTGTAAATAATAGTGATGGAAGGCATGTATAAACTATAGTTAGCATGCTTGAAAAGAGTAGTGATGGAAGGCATGTATAACCTACAGATAGGAGGCTTGTAAAGAGTAGTGATGGAAGGCGTGTGTAAACTTTGCGGGGAAGTTAATAAGTAAGACACAAATGGCTGTAGAAAAATATTTAAATATGATAACTTGAAACCAGTTTAACGTTGTACGTACATTGTCCCTTTATTTCTCAACATAATTTCCAACAACATTGATGCACGTATCCCATTGTTTTATCAGTCCTCCCAAACCGGCTGCATGGAACTGCTTGCTCTGTTTTCTAAACCACATTTTCACTTCACATTCAACTTTGGCGTCATTCGCGTCCTTGAGAAAATATTTCTACCCAGCTATGCACCGCTTTACGGGACAAACATTTGTCAGCATAAACAGGAAGAATTTCCTTATGAATGTCCTTCGCAGGCAGTCTTTTTGCCAAACAAAAAACACACACACACAGCAGCACGTTGCTGTTTGGTTGTACACTCGGTAAGTACAGTCGCCATTTTGTTTATGCGAGTGGTACATTGAAAGTGAAAACATCCTTGTGCCACAGCAAGCTGGCTTTAGGCAGTGCTACTCTTCAAAAGATCAGACAACCTACCTCTCTCAAGAAATTGAGGATGCACTCCAAAAGAAGAAGCTGGTGCTTGCGGCATGGATAGATCTGAAGAAAGCCTTTGACAAAGTCTGGAAAGAAGGTCTGATGAAGAAACTGAGAAACTGCAAAGTCAATGGAAGAATGTACAAATGGGTTAAAGCATATTTGCACAACAGAAGAGCTCGAGTACAGATAGACGGACAAAAGAGCAAGAAAGTACTACTGCGTCATGGTGTTCCCCAGGGCGGAGTCTTGTCCCCCACACTTTTTCTAATCTTTATCAATGATCTCGTTGCTAATCTACCGCATGGAATTAATGCGGCAATGTGCACCGATGACCTGGTTCTATGGAGCACAAATGAACATGCATCAGTGGCCACCAGATTGCTACAAAGAGCTGTAGATAAATTTGTTGCATGGGCAAATAGATGGTGTATCAGCATAAACACTGACAAGTGCAGCACCACCCTACTTACCCTCTCTCCAAAACAAAAGGCAGGAATGATCCAGATAAATGTAACACCCCTAAGAGAAGATAAAGAACCAACATACCTTGGAGTAACATTTGATGGCAGTCTGACATGGAGAAAGCACATCAACAAAGCAGTAGCAAATGCCAGAAGGAAAATAGCCATCCTGAGAAAGCTAAGTGGAATCAAATGGGAAAATACTTAGCAAAGTTTATCAACAGAGCATACGACCACACCTGGAATACGGGTCAACTGCATGGTGTTCATCATAAAAAATCACACTACAAGAGCTGGACAAGGTGCAAAATCAAGCACTTAGAGTCACCACATGAGGGATGAGATCAACCCCTATAGTGGAAATGGAGAAGATGGGGGGGGGGGGGGGGGGGACACAAGCACTGAGAGAGCGCAGATTTATGAAAATGCTAATACTAGCAGAAAAGTCCCTCAGCTTGCCAGGCCACCCTATGAAGAACAGATTTGAAAACCTAGCTATGGGGCGGTTGAAAAGAAATAGTTTTATCCACCAGGCCAAACGACTCTGTAGAGAAACCACCGATCTGCCCACAGTTGGTATCCCCCTAACAACTATTCCAGAGCAAACTCCATGGAAAGATGAACATAGACTATCATTACAAATTCAGACAAAAGTGAGAAGAATATTTGACAAGGAAGAACAGAACAGTGTGCAGCGCAGAACTGCCATTCTCGGCTTCCTTGATGACGAATACCCACAGGACCTCTGAATCCGAGTCTACATAGATGGGTCAGCACAAAATGCTGTTCAAAATGGAGGAGCGGGAGTGTACATAGAATACCCAAATAATACTAGGGACACAGCCAGAGTACCGACAGGAAAGTACTGCCATAACTATGATGCTGAAATTGAGGCAATCAAGATAGCAACAGAGAAATTACTAAATACCAGCAATGGTACACAACCTGTGGTGCTTTTGACAGATGCAAAACCAGTACTCGAGGCGCTCCTGTTTGGGAAATTGCCAGTACTAAGGACACTACATTCTGAACTTAGCAGTCAGCATAAGGTCACCATAAGGTCACCATACCCTATACCCACCCACCCACCCACCCACACACACACACACACACACACACACACACACAAACGCACAGCAGCACGTTGCTCTTTGGTTGTACACCCCGTAAGTACAGTCGCCATTTTGTTTAAGCGCTGCGCATGCTCATGAGATACCTAGCGCCACCACGAACGGGAATATAACGTTCGATGTTGCTGTCACCTAATGACACCTGTCGAAAACACCAACTACATTTACCTGCCATCCCACATAAATGTGTGACTTACTTATTGACTCGCCTTCGTATAATTAGCGGGCTTGTAAAGAATAGCGATGGAAGTCATGATCCCTGGAAGAAAAGACATAGGTCGACCAACGCGGAGATGGATGCAGGACAATGTACGAGTAGTCACTTTGGGCATGATGATGCACGAGGCAGAGAGATTGATTCTCCGCCAGTGATGAGAATGGCGTTCTGCAAAGGGCCTGCTACGTGTTGAACAGCCATCTTCTTGTATAAAGAAATAATTTCTACGTAAAATCAATGTGACTAGGACGCTCGCTAAATCAACGACATTTGCGTTTGCGTCCATTTAATATTTGATAATGATGAACTGTGGCCATCTCGTGAGATGACCAACGTGCTACCCGCTTCTATAGACAAGGCACATGATGATGACTACATGATGTAGGTAGCCTGTTTTATTTGGGTGCAGTATTTCAGATGTTATCGTTTTTAATGTTCTATTACTTGTATTTACCCTTGATGTAAGGAATTTCTGATGATCAATGAAAGCTTTTATCGAAACAATGGAATATTAAAATGGCTATGAAATACAGTTGTCTGTGACCTTCGTTTTACGAACTGTCTAGCTGCATTTTACTTTAATATGTTATCATTCTTAACTCACAGCAGTAAATTCCATCCATCGATATTATTCTAATATTAACATTCTGTAAGCAACACAACCATGTTTTACTCACCATGACAAATAACTTCATTAGCTGATGTACCTTTATGATCATCTTTCTGCTGTTTTCGCCACTTCGCTCGCCTGTTTTGAAACCACACCTGGAAAAAAATCATCAGAATAGCTGTAGAATACAAACATGATAACTTTTAAATGATAACAACGGTAGCTGGTACGACACTACGAACTAATACAAACAGAGTCAACGAAAATTATAGAAAATAGATAAAGTTACAAGAACAAAAAGTGAAGTGACAAGTTCTGTGAAATACGAAACAATTTGCAGGACGAAAATGCTAGGAAAAGATATCTGGAAGTTTAATGCTAAATTCACCATTGTCAAGTATTTCAGTCAGTCACTTGACTGGTCTAGATATTTCCCTTTAACTTAGTATATGACTTCATTGATACGTGTAAGCAAGCCGGATATATAACTAGTTATAATATATATATATATATATATATATATATATATATATATATATATATATATATATATATATATATATATATATATATATATATATATATATATATATACACTAGCTGACCCGGCCCGGCTTCGCCCAGGCCCTGGCGGGGATCTATCTATCTATCTATCTATCTATCTATCTATCTATCTATCTATCTATCTATCTATCTATCTATCTATCTATCTGTCTGTCTGTCTGTCTGTCTGTCTGTCTGTCTGTCTATCTATAGCCAGGGGACTTAACCTAAGATATAGCAATGCTACTAAAAGTTATGTCCCTTTATATAACTTTTCTTATGTTAAGTCGTGTAATTACAAAATTAAATTTTAGTAAGTAAATAGCTAATTTTACACTACCAAACTATGACAGTTGGCTGTACGGAAATGAAAATAAAAAATTTAGAAAATTTCATCTCAATCGGATGGACCGTTATCGAACGCACCCAATACATCCCTACCCACATACATACATACACTCTGTTTTATATATATATATATATATATATATATATATATATATATATATATATATATATATATATATATATATATATATACGTCAGCGATAACGATACGGCCCTTTTATCGTTTCTTTACTTATTCAGTCTCTCGGTAGAGATTTATTCGCAGCAGACGAGCATAATCTACAGCGGGCCTACTCTCGCCGGTCGCGCGAGATCCGCACAGTGGAAGGACGGGGGATTTGCTCGCAATAGACAGGCAATATCTCCTGCGGTAGCTCTGGCGGGCCTATTCCCGCTGGTCGCGGGGTCCGCTAAAGTCAGGTGGAGAGTCTGACGATAGTGCACGCTTTACACAGGACCGGACACTTGTGATTGACAGATGTGCACGCCCCTACGGCCCGGGCTCGTACGAGGCCCTCACTTGGAGGACTTGGCTGAACGCCTCTAAGCCGGGTCCTTGGGTGTCAGGGTCTGGCCATCACTCGCCACCTGCTCGTGGTGGCGAGGTCTCGGAGGTTGACGCTGTGCCGCTAGCGTCTGCAGCCTACCTTGTGCCAGACGTATTGGTTACCCATTCCTCTGGATAACACAAGATTAGGTCGAGAGAGGGATCATGTCGTTTGGGCACCACATGTTTCTCTGAAGCTCTGCCCAGGCATTGTGATGGAATATTGGCCGCATTCCAACTCACATACTTTGGTCTGTCAAGACTGCAAGGTGCCAACAACAATATCGTCAGCATAGCTGAAAACATGAGGCTGAACAGTGCTGGTACAAGGACACAGCCTTGCTTCACTCCATTTGTGACAGGCAAGGGCCCGGACATCTCACGATTTTCCTGAACTCTTGCCTACATACCATCTTGAAATAGCCACACTATTTGGACAAACTTTCGTGGACAGCCATATTTCGCTATAATCTTCCACAGTCCTTCTCTGCTGACTGTATCAAAAGCCTTGGTAAGATCAATGAAAGTGGAGACCATTTCGGAGTTCTGTTCCTGAAATTTCTCTTGCAGCTGCCTTACAGCGAAAATCATGCCAACAGTTCCTCTTTCTTTTCTGAAGCCACATTGACTCTCAGGAAAAAGACCTTGATCAAGATGGACCGCGAGGCGACGGAGAAGAATTCTGGCGAGTATCTTCCCTGCCATTGAGAGCAAGGAGTTGCCTCTGTGGTTGTCACAGGACTGACGGTTTCCTTTACGTTTGTAAAGGTGGACTATTGACGCGTCCTGGAAATCTTGTGGCATGGTCTCGTTCACCCATATGTTTGTAAAGACTTGGTGAAGCTGCTCTATTAGAACCGGCCCATCTGCCTTGTATATCTCTGCTGGGATGGAGTCAGGACCAGTCGCTTTACCGCTGGAATATTGCTGGATGGCTTCGTATGCTGGATGGCTTTCTTTACGCTTTACAATATTGCTGGAAACTTCAGTTTGCTTTCATATTTACACAGATAACCAAGATTTCCCTGGCAAACCGGTTGGCCTTTATTTTAGTTGTGCCTCTGCTACTTGTGGCACTTTAGAAAAGTGTTCTGTAAAATGCATGATGGCGTTTACGAATGATGTGTCATTTATTGTGATTTAATTTTTTTTATTTCCTTTTTATCTGGGTCTGTGGTGAAGTGAACTGAGTACCTAGGGGTAGTGAACAGAGTACCTAAGGGTCGAGAACTGAGTACCTAGGGATTGTGAACGCAGTACCTAGGAGTAGTGAACGGAGTACCTAGGGGTATTGAACGGAGTACCTTGGGGTAGTTTACGGAGTATCTAGGGGTTGTGAACGGAGTACCTAGGGGTAGTGGCCGGAGTTTATAATTCCGACATACCGGGTCAGCCACAGATGATTTGGACGCAGACCTCTCTGCGTTGATTTTTTTTCGATGTTATGATCGTCGACCTTACAGAAAGCAATGGCAAACTACTGAACTTAGAACAATACAAACAAACAACATATTGTGGGGTTTATTGCAATGTCCTTTAAAGGACAGGCAGTCAAATTAACGACCTGAAGACGAGTACAATTGTATAATATTGATTACCTGAGTACAGTTATAATATTATTCTGTGAATTCGGTAGTAAAATTGTTTACTGCTAATTTCTCGAACAAGAGAAATATTTTATTCTGTCTATTACCTGAGAGCCAGCAAACTTTCATGCTTTTAATCACCAGAACATGAGCAGACTTGCGCTTTGTGAATTACCTGAACTCGAGCCTCAGTCAAACCAATTTTGAGAGCTAGTTCTTCGCGGAAGAATACATCCGGATAGTGCGTTCTTTGGAAGGCACACTCAAGTTCTTCTAATTGTGAACTGTTGAACGTTGTACGGTAGCGACGCTGCTTTCTGCGCACTGAATTTCCTGTAAATATATTAGTACATGTATTGCTAAAATATCTTAAATGCATTCATAAAAATCTAAAACAAACCTTTATTGTCAACACGTAAGGAAATTATACATTCGTTACAATGTTTAATTATGATCTCGAATAGTGGAATATCTTTTAATTTTTGTTTTTTCCCCAGTTAGTCATGTTCGTCTTTCTACGTTTTATTCATTATGCCGTTCTTATACGACTACACAGATAACAGACAAATATATGTTGTGTAGTTGTAAACAGTAGGAAACAACACATTTCTTCTTTGTTGAAAGTGTTTATTTATTCAGAATTCGACAGGAGTTAATATCTTGTGAGAAAAAACAATGCTTTATAAAGTGCCGTATAGAGTCTATAGCATGCAATTGAGACCTTGGACAATACGCAGACAAGCACCAAAAAGGGTTTAAATGGCTGGAAAGTCGGCTTCATTACACCTAGTTTTATCCCATATCGTTCATTCTATTTTCGCAGGGCATTCTGCTGAAAGCGTCGCACAAAGCACAAACTCCTTAGCCCCTACGACGACCCTCAGGAATCTCATAGAAAATTGCACTCGTGAACAGAACGTTGTAGACCGGAATCGAACCCACAACCTTCTGAGCACAAGGCAGGCGGCGTAACCACTTGACCACAGAGACTCCCTCAGAGAAGCTAAGAGACATCTGGTGGTAGAAGAAACGTGGTTTCTGAAGAGCATTCAAAGAATACCATTGTCGGACAGAGAAGCTAATGAGGCAGTGACTTAAGACGTGAAGGACAATCCCAAATTTATTAGAGAAATTGGATGTAGATAATGTTGTTGTATATATTGAAGAGAAACATACTTGAAAATTTAATGACAACTGACAAGCTTTATGGGGGGGGGGGGGGGGAAGAAAACAAGAGACGGCAATGTAGAGTAACATATCGCATACATTGGGACAAGAACGCAGACCAAATCGAAGACTCTGCTGATCGTATCAGATGGCTAATCATGACCACCCAAGCCTATCGGTTCGCAACTTGATAATGGTACTGATAAGTGTGATGTATTTAACACTTATTGAGTGGGCAATGATGCTAAACAGTTTGACATCATGGCGTGGAGGAACATCAATATCAAAAATGATTGGCAGAACACTAGACAGAAGGTTGTGGACACGCACGATCACCAAAGCCACACAGCAAGGATTGTAAGAAGAAAAGCGCAGTGAACGCTCTCCTTTGCGAACTAAACCAAATAACATATATTGAACGCATTCCGCTGAAAACTAATCCAAATCAAACATTGTTCACTTAAAAATATGTTGCCATTGTCAACTGTTGTTATTTTTGAATAATTTGTTGAAAAGTTTCCTGCAAGCGTGCATACCCAGAACTAAAGAAACGAATTACTTTGCTATAAATGCACTATAGCAGAAACGTGGTTTCTGAAGAGCATTAAAAGAATACCATGGCTGGGCAGAGAAGCTAAGAGACATCTGATGGTAGAAGAATTGATAATGATGTAGGTCAATATCAGCCTATTAAAAGAGCTGTGAGACAGGGATGTGTAACGTCTCCAGATCTTTTTTCCCTGTACAGTAAAACTATTTTCAGAAATATAGAAGATATGGAAGGAATCAACATTGGGGGACGATACATCAATAACATTAGATATGCAGATGATACAGTCTTAATTACAGACAATGAACAGGACCTGCGACATTTAGTAGATGTGGTTGTTGCACACAGTGAACAACTAAGGTTAGAATTGAATAGTAAGAAGACACAGATTATGGCCGGCAATAGGAAGGAGGAAATGCCACAATGTGAAATACGAGTAAATGGGCATATTCTTAAGCAAGTTAATCGGTATAGTTATCTCGTCACAGTCAGAACATCTGATGGGAGATGCCTCGGAGAGATTAGAACAAGAATTGCCATTGCGAAGGTAGCCTTTTGCAAGATGAAAAACATACTGACCAATAAAAAAGGTATCAACAGAAACGAGAAAAAGAGTGTTGAAGTGCTACATAGAACCTATACTTTTGTATGGATGTGAAGCGTGGACAATAAGCAGACAAGCTGAAAAACATATAATGGCTGTGGAAATGTGGTTTGCGAGGAAAATGCAAAGAATACCATGGACAGACAGAAAAACCAATGAACAAGTCCTTCAAGAAACAAATGAAGATCGTAAACTGATTAGAGCAGGGGTGGGCAAACTTTTCGTGCGGAGGGCCACATTGACAAATGTAAAGCTATTGGCGGGCCGCATATATATATATATATATATATATATATATATATATATATATATATATATATATATATATATATATATATATATATATATATATATATATATATATATATATATATATATATATATATATATATATATATATATATATATATCCATTTTGTTTACAACAAACAATCACAATAAGTAATTATTGTTTTTTTTTTGCATATCCTTTACAGGACATCGCTGTTGTGTCCAGCATCTTTCAGCTGTATGTTGATTTCTTGGCAAGATTACGCTCAGTAGTTTGCCATTGCTTTCTGAGCGGCCGGCTCACATACCCCGTAAGTTACCGATGCGATTCGAGCCACTGCTGATTCTCACCGTCATCACGTTACCTACGAGAGTATACGAGATTACGGAGAATAGTCGTGTCCTCTAAGCCAGGAAGCCGGCTAGGTTATTAGCAGGTTATTAAGCAGTATAAATAACTAATTATTGCAATTTTATTTTACTTATACACTTATACATTATATTTGACAATATGGACAAAAACGTTTACTAATTTGTTAACAAGATTTTACAACTTGTTATTATAATAAATATTCTTTATTATCTATCAATGGCATTAACTTAGACACACAGCGACTACATTGTCACTACAGTTGTTGATTTCTAATGATACGTATGTTAGTAACTGCTTGCAATTTTTGACAATATTCTTGAAATCTGGAGCAAGTTTACTTGTTGAAATTCGCATGATAGCATGCAAGTTGCAATCCGACAATAAAGACCTATTCTTAGATTTGTTGATCTTCAAGCAAGAGAATGCTTGTTCGCAAATGTATGTTGATCCAAATAATTATAAAAGTTTAGCTGCAAAGTTTTTCAAGTTGGGAAATGATTCTTGTGATAAAGAGCCATAGAAATCCAGCAAACCATCTGTCTTGAATTTCTCTTTCAGGTCATGATCTGCTTGTAAGTCAAGCAGCTCCAACTATATGTTCTCTGTGGCTGTATCAGCTTCTGCCCTAAAAGGTGAACTGAGAATATTGAACTATGGCTCATATTTCTTGAAATCTTGGAATCTCCATCCAAATTCTTCAATCATTGCATCTAATTGGGCTTTGTATTTTTCAGTCATTTCACCAGAAATGGTTTCTTGTTTCAGCAAAGGGAAGTGACAAAATCTGTTTTCACTTGCTTGCCTGGAGAACAGTGAGAGTTTTGCCTGAAATGATTTTACATATACATACAATTCATGTGCAAACACACCATCGCTCTGAAGTTTGACATTCAGTTCATTTAACTTTTCCATAATTTCAATGGCAAACATAAAGTCTAACTGCCACTCTTTATTGACAATGTTAGTATTAAAGTCACATGCAATGCCCTTCATCTCTAGGAACATCACTATTTCTTCTCTGAGTTCCCACACTCGCTTCAATACTTTGCCGAGACTCAGCCATCGAACATTGATGTGGTTCAGGACATCGGAATGTTCAGTTTCCAAATCGTCAAGTAATGACTTGAACTGTTTGTGATTAAGTCCTCTTGATCTGATGAGGTTGATGACACTGACAACTGGGTCAATAACATGCTTGATATTCAAAACAGTTTACACAGACTTTCTTGATGAATCACACAGTGAAGTGGTAATAATGTGTGGTCTGGATATTCTGCTTTAATCTTATCACTTATCAACTTTACCAGACCTACATTTTTTTCCAGTCAAAGCACGAGCTCCTGTCAGTTGTAACACTTGCCATCTTGTTCCAAACCAACCCAGTTCTTTCAATACAGTTAGTAACAGCATTGAATATATCATGGCCTGTGGCTGTGTCTTTGAGTGACTCAACACTCAGTAACTCTTCAGTGAGTTTGAAAGAAGTGTTTATTCCACGTATAAATATCAATAATTGGTCAGTATCATTTATATCGGTACTCTCATCAAATGCAAGAGAATACCACAAAAATTGTTTACTTGCATCTTGAAGTTTATGCATCAAATTGTCACTGATCTTGTCAACACGTCTGACCATAGTTCTCCTTGATAAAGTAATGTTGTCAAATCTGTTTTTGTTTGTTTGTTTGTTCTGGACACATAATGTTTGCTGCATCTAGCAAACATTACTTGATGAACTCGCCATCAGAAAATGGCTTGTTCTGTTTTACAATTCTGTGTGACAGCACAAGACTAGCTTCAGATGCAGAATCTTGAATTTAAGAATATTTAGTGAAAACAGTTTGCTGTTTCTCCAAATTTTTCACCAACTCAAGGCATTTCCTTTCCTTCTCTTCGGTCGTTAAATTGTATCCGAAATCGGAATGTCTTTTTAAATTGTACTCCTTGAAGACAGCCACTGACTCACGACACAACAAGCAAACTGATTTGCTACCAACTTTTATAAAACAGTACTTAGTTGTCCATTCATCATTAAAAACACGGCATTCATCTTCAATCTTACGTTTGTTATTGACACTCATCATAACGGTACATGAAATTCTGTAAAATGCAACAAAATAACTTAAAAACGAATTAAAATTTTTTATTTCTAAATGCCCTCGCGGGCCGCATAAAATCACTTGGCGGGCCGCATGCGGCCCGCGGGCCGTAGTTTGCCCACCCCTGGATTAGAGTCATTAGACGTAAACAGTCACAATTTTATGGGCATGTTATGAGAAAAAATGACTTAAGAACTTGGTGACGACGGGCAAGATCGAAGGGAAGAGACCACGGGGAAGACCAAGAAGTAAATACCTGGATGGCTTGGTCACGTGGCATGGTCGAGACAGGAACACCCAGCTGATACACGACTCTGGTGATCGAATAAGATGGCAGAACATGACCGCCCACGCTTATCGGAATGGCATGGATAGACGTACTTGCCACGACTGGCTTGTGGAGTTAAAAGTGCGAGAAACATAGTAAATATTGTCAACCGTTAGGAAGGAAGCCAAACAGTTATAAAGTTTCTAGAATTCGTCTTTGACAGCACGTAGTGAAAAATTATGTAATTAAATTGGAAAGCACTTCTTGGCGCCATCGACAGAACAATCAGAGCCTTCGACACACAACATTCTTATGAAATGTTTCTTGGTCTAATTAAGTTTGCTCTCACTCTGTTAAATCGTGGTTAATTACATTACACCTTCATTGTGTTGTTGACTCCTGGTTAATCACGTTATGTAATACGATCTCTATAAAATGATCAAAACATCAGCACTCGTCACGTTCAACAGCACAACACATTTAACTCATAAGGTTAGAAATTGGGAAGTTGTCAATTAGGAATTCCACAAATTATATATATATATATATACGTTCGCACGCTTTGAACTCAAACGTAGTTCAAAGCATGCTACTGCTTTCAGTGCACTGGGCTGAATTTCCCTATTATCAGTGTCCATCGCCATCAGGCGAACCCACTCTGACTTCTGAAATACTTGTAAATTCACGTCCTCCAAGTCAAAAACGACAAGTCACCACGTTAGTCAAACTGACCGGTGTAGGGGATGAACCCGCTACCGGTAACATAAGTACAATAAAATGTCTTGGGAAATAAAGGCGGTATGCGTGATTCTAACCATACTCACCACCGAATTCCAATTGATTTATTAAAATGTGGCTCTAGCACACTACACCAAATGCATCTTAAGGCGCGTAAATAAGGTCTTTACTTATTGACCTCATATATGTTGTCTGGACTTCCGGTCCCCAACATGGAGAATAGGCAGTTGAGCTGTTAAGGCCTCTGGAGTATTTATGCTTGTGGCTACGGTTTGCTTAAGTGTTTTCCTCTGTGTTGAACTGGTAGTGCATGGTTCCGTCGCCCTGCTACTGAGTTGAGTGCGTGGAGCGACACTGTCAGCTGGAAATTTCGTGTTGAGTGCTTTTACACCTTTCCGCGGTTGTTTGTAGCGTGAACTGCATGTTTCGTGGCGGACTTTTGTGTTGGCAGCGAAATTTGCATAGTATACCTTGTGCGGGCTGTTGGTGGTAGGTGGAGACTCCTGTCTGTTTCACTTTTCACATGGGACATAATTTTATGTGATATTCACTGGCACAGGAACGAAGCATAATGGGGCGACCCTTTGCAGTGAAGTTGGAGCCACCGCTGACTGACTGACTGACTGACTGACTGAATAACTGACTGACTGACTGACTGACTGACGACTGACTGACTGACTGACTGACTAATAAATATTGTGTTATTTTTTCCCGCATTGTTGTTAGTGTCCACGCATGACATTGGTAGCTTGGTTGGGAAGGAGACTGTTGATCGACTCTTTCTATTCTACTTGTTGTTTGTTTGTTCTGAAATATTAGTGACACATGCCCCATAATTTGATTATCTGTGGTCACTATCTGTTGTCATTCTCCTAGTGGACCTTGCATGCTCCCCAGGCATTTGAAATGTTTCGTTTGCTTTAGTAGTTGGTTTTCTATGACGAGCTTAGTTTCCATGCCTTCACGTCCAGTAGACGTAATCTTTGTTTTCTCGATGCTGATGTTCACATTCTGTTCTTTTATGCCATTTTAAGTTGATTACATATGCCGTTGTAATACATCTTCTGTATTTGCGAGGAAAGCTTTTTCATGGACATACAGGATATTTTGGTTGCGCTCGCTTGCTTTTAACTCAAACGTAGTCCACACACGTGCTACTATTTCTAGTGCACTGCACTGATTTTTGCATGTGGAGTAGCTGTCCATATTACCAGCGTCCTTCACCATCAAGTGAACCCACAGCGACTTCAGAGGTACTTGTATGAGATGGGGAAAGAGAAAATACTAATGGATTAATGTACAAAGATAGAGTGAGTGAGAGAGAGAGAGAGAGAGAGAGAGAGAGAGAGAGAGAGAGAGAGAGAGAGAGAGAAAGAGAGAGAGAGAGAGAGAGAGAGAGAGAGAGGAGGAAAAAAAGCCAGACGAAGAGAGAAAATATAATAACTGCGGTGAGACAGCGTAGCGACAAAGTAGTGCGGACACAAGGGTATATTCACATTACAAATACCTCTGAACTGATGATAGCCGATACAATATGCACTATTCGAGATTGGACGAAATATTTATTATCTTAACGTGAAAAGAAACCATAACTCATTTACTGCATCTGTTTGTTTGTCAATTAAAGTCTACAGGGACATGGGCAAGGCTCTTCGTCTCAAACTCATTCATCTAAATACTCTATTAATAAAACAAACAAAAAACAAACAAAAAATGAGAGACGCCCTATTTGTGAAAACATCATTTTCTTGTTATGCGTGATACGTTCTCAATCATCCATTTATACATCTATTCCCCTGCTGATGTATTCCACTTGTGTAATCCCCTTTAAAACGCCGTATAGCTCAACTATTGTGCATATTGTGAATATAAACGTTTTAGTACTTATGCGAATTCACTTTAATCATATTTCCCCTGTTTACAGTTGTCAGAATACAAAGTCTCGAATCATGTTCAATCCGCTATCGATCCCGTTTCTGAAGCAATGTTACCCAAAGCCGGCTCGTGGATTCTTGGAGCTGTTGTTATGGCTTCCGTGATTCTGATTCAATCTCGTTGTAAGGATTCATTTGTCAATGCTCTCCCTTCCTATTTCATATTATTTCCCCTGAAGCTGAAATTTGTTTAAAACTGAACACGTTTTAATCGAGAACTTTAAGCACGTTTTAAAAATAAGGTCTTCTTACAAAGCCACCTGCTTTAGCATATGTGGACTTCTCAGGTACAGCGGTCAGTATTGTATGTCAGATGGACTTATCAGGTATCGTGGTCAGTGCTGTATGTCAGATGGACTTATCAGGTACCGCGGTCAGTATTGTATGTCAGATGGACGTATCCGGTATAGCGGTCAGTATTGTATGTCAGATGGACTTATCAGGTATAGCGGTCAGTATTGTATATCAGATGGACTTATCAGGTATCATGGTCAGTATTGTATGTCAGATGGATTTATCAGGTACCGCGGTCAGTATTGTATGTCAGATGAACTTATCAGGTATAGCGGTCAGTATTGTATGCCAGATGGACTTATCAGGTATCGCGGTCAGTATTGTATGTCAGATGGACTTATCAGGTATAGCGGTCAGTATTGTATGCCAGATGGACTTATCAGGTGTCGCGGTCAGTATTGTATGTCAGATGGATTTATCAGGTATAGCGGTCAGTATTGTATGTCAGATGGACTTATCAGGTACTGCAGTCAGTATTGTATGTCAGATGGATTTATCAGGTATAGCGGTCAGTATTGTATGTCAGATGGACTTATCAGGTATAGCGGTCAGTATTGTATGTCAGATGGACTTATCAGGTACCGCGGTCAGTATTGTATGTCAGATGGATTTATCAGGTATAGCGGTCAGTATTGTATGTCAGATGGACTTATCAGGTATAGCGGTCAGTATTGTATGTCAGATGGATTTATCAGGTATAGCGGTCAGTATTGTATGTCAGATGGACTTATCAGGTATAGCAGTCAGTATTGTATGTCAGATGGATTTATCAGGTACCGCAGTCAGTATTGTATGTCAGATGGACTTATCAGGTATAGCGGTCAGTATTGTATGTCAGATGGACTTATCAGGTACCACGGTCAGTATTGTACATCAGATGGATTTATCAGGTGTAGCGGTCAGTATTGTATGTCAGATGGATTTATCAGGTACTGCGGTCAGTATTGTATGTCAGATGGATTTATCAGGTGTAGCGGTCTGTATTGTATGTCAGATGGATTTATCAGGTACCGCGGTCAGTATTGTATGTCAGATGGATTTATCAGGTATAGCGGTCAGTATTGTATGTCAGATGGATTTATCAGGTACCGCGGTCAGTATTGTATGTCAGATGGATTTATCAGGTATAGCGGTCAGTATTGTATGTCAGATGGATTTATCAGGTATAGCGGTCAGTATTGTATGTCAGATGGATTTATCAGGTACCGCGGTCAGTATTGTATGTCAGATGGACTTATCAGGTATCATGGTCAGTATTGTATGTCAGATGGATTTATCAGGTACCGCGGTCAGTACTGTATGTCAGATGGATTTATCAGGTATAGCGGTCAGTATTGTATGTCAGATGGATTTATCAGTACCGCGGTCAGTATTGTATGTCAGATGGACTTATCAGGTACTGCGGTCAGTATTGTATGTCAGATGGACTTATCAGGTATAGCGGTCAGTATTGTATGCCAGATGGATTTATCAGGTATAGCGGTCAGTATTGTATGTCATATGGATTTATCAGGTACCGCGGTCAGTATTGTATGTCAGATGGACTTATCAGGTACCGCGGTCAGTATTGTATGTCAGATGGACTTATCAGGTATAGCGGTCAGTATTGTATGCCAGATGGATTTATCAGGTATAGCGGTCAGTATTGTATGTCAGATGGATTTATCAGGTATCGCGGTCAGTATTGTATGCCAGCTCAACTTATCCGGTATCGCGGTCAGTATTGTACGTCAGGGAGCCGCAGTGGTTTAGTGGTTATTGCATTTGCTCACCACGACATGGGGATCTTTGTGACGAAGTAGTTAAGCCGTCTGTCTTGCACTCTGAAAGACGTGGGTTCGTTGTCGGACTGCGTCGTTTAGATCATGACTGGGAATTTTCCGGCAACCTATAGTCATCGCTGGAGCGACTACAGAGTTCGTGCTTTGTGAAATACTCTCGGCTGGTGGTTTGTCGTTCTGCAGTGAGAGACAGTGACACATTGGGTAAAATCCTTGCACTGATGTCGATCCTCTCGGCTTTTATCTCGACTTTACCCAAGACAGTGGTACAACTTCAATTGACTGCAGCGGCAATATTCGTTTTTCTGACCAGTACAGCCCTGGGACCTACATATCCTCATGTAAATGTGTATCAGAGAGCTTTCAGAACTTTCTGAAATTTCTTTCTGGAAGTAAAAAGTCATTACAGAGCCTAGAGGAAAAAGTAACACACAGACCAACCGAAATGTGATGCATACCAACCAACTCCACTGAAGAGAACATGTTGAAATACACACACACCTTAAGGAACATAACAGGCTGCGATCCTACTTGTTTAAGTAATTATAGATGGGGGTGTACTGATGAATTAATCATTTGTCGCAGGTGTGTCCAAAAAGCTTTAACTTTATTTATTCACCAATTCTCATACAGATATAGAATTCGCCTACCGGACATCTTGTCTTCGCACTCAAACTTCTTTATGTCATTCTTGTAGCGGTCGGCCACGTCGCTGCCGTTATTGTGCCCACAGACAGATGTTACAGATGGCGAGGACGCTGGTGAGGATGAGGCATTTGAAGTTGGTGATGTGGTGCATTGTATCGGGGGTGTTCTAGGTCTTTGAAATTCCTGTTTGGCGTAGTAATAATCTGAAGAGAAAAAAAATTAATAGTAAATATTATAATATTAATAATGATAATAATAGGTAAGATATAATAAAATAAAAATAACAATAAATAAATAAAACATAAAATAAATAAAAATTATAATAATAATAATAATAATAATAATAATAATAATAATAATAAGAAGAAGAAGAAGAAGAAGAAGAAGAAGAAGAAGAAGAAGAAGAAGAAGAAGAAGAAGAAGAAGAAGAAGAAGAGGAAGAAGAAGAAGAAGAAGAAGAAGACGAAGAAGAAGAACATCGTGATATCTGGAAAGATCGAGGGGGAGAGAAGCAGAGGCAGACCAAGGGAAATGAAATTGATGCTGGATGGATTGAGACGGTGGCATGGAGGAATATCAGCAACAGAGTTGATCCAGAAAACCAAAGACCGAGATCTGTGGAGAGCCATGAACGTCTACGCCAGCTGGCAGGGCACTTGAATAATAATAATAATAATAATAATAATAATAATAATAATATAAATAACATCAATAATAATAATAATAATAATAATAATAATAATAATAATAATAATAATAAAGAAATAATAATAACATATCTGCATTCATATTTGTTTTCTTCGCAATGATTAACTGCGTTCTTGTTGTTGTTATTTGAGAACGCTCTTAACAATTACGAGCGATGCATTGGCGTTCAGGTAACCAGACTTCTGTGTAGGGCTGGCATCTATCTGGATGAGGCTGGTGTAGAGACTATCCTTCTGGCCAGGAACAAGTGTTGCAGAGCTCTCCTTTCCATCCCAAAACTTAGAAACCCGCGGGTTGTGCAAGACCACTGCTGCAACTCCGATATGCGGGGAGGCACATGAGGATGTAACCACGTCATGATTCAGCACGGTGCTTTCCACAGTGTGGTCTGTCCAAGTCGCTCAAAGAAGGAACTCCGTAACTCCAGCGATGATACACGTCTCCGTGAAAATTATACTCGTGAACAGAATGAGGGGAACAAACTCTACTACCTCCGAAGAGCAATGCAGGCAATTAACCATTCTGTACCGGAGAACTATATGTGTGTGTGTGTGTGTGTGTGTGTGTGTGTGTGTGTGTGTGTGTGTGTGTGTGTGTGTGTGTATAGTGTTTTGGTGTCCAGAAGCAGTTTTCTGCTATGGGTCTGTGGTGTGATAGTGCGTTGACATTTTGTAGGCCTGAGAGTAAGGAGAAATAAGTGGTCCATCTGTCCCTCACTTTGGCAAGCGACAATCCCAGGTGTTCAACCCGCATCCGACTGTACTAATGTCATTACCAGCGCAGCTCCCTATCAACTTTCTCTCTCTCTCTCTCTCTCTCTCTCTCTCTCTCTCTCTCTCTCTCTCTCTATATATATATATATATATATATATATATATATATATATATATATATATATATATATATATATATATACTGTGGTACCTCGGGTTACGAGCTTAATTCGTTCAAAATTCGATTCGCAACCCGAAACGTTCGTTACCTGAAACATTGCAATCAATGATATAATGACAATACGTTTCAAGATGAAAGAATCGTTCTTTTTTATTGACATCCTGTTGTATACCTGACAAAAGGCAAAGAATAAGTATACTTCGCGTTTTAAATAAAGAGAAAGAAAACAACCAAATGAATTAAATGTAAATTAAAAAGAGATTTAGTCTATGTTTATTACCAAGAAAACAATCAATGGAAATTTGTCACTTTCTTTGTTATTCTGAACCATTAGTTTCAGGTGTATCTTGTCGCTGTTTCTTGGCAGCCGACTGGGAATCTTTCTGCACCAAGAAACTATCAAGGGAAATTTGTCGCTTCCTGTGCTGGAGAATCTTTCTGAAGTGGGTCATCGTGTTATCATTTATCACATACAGGGGCATAGGGTTTGTTAGCAACAAGTTTGTTTGGATGATGATTCACAATGAAGTCTTCGACGTCTGCCAACTTGCTGCAAATTTCTTTAATCATGGCAGTTGAAACGGTCACTAACTCCTCATCATCGGACGACTGCTCCTCTTTTATTGTCTTTAGCTGTTCATTCTGAAGATCCACAAGCTCATCTGTAGTACTGTTTGTACTGTACGCGATCGTTTGTCTCCAACGTTACACCTTGCTCTCTCTAGCTCGCCTTCGTTCATAACCCGAGGCACTGTTCGTTAGTTAGTTAGTTAGTTAGTTAGTTAGTTAGTTAGTTAGTTAGTTAGTCGCAGTTCCAACTTCACAGCAACGGGTCGTCCCCATTATGCTCCGTTCCTGTGCCAGTGAATATCACACAAAACGCTCCCCACCGCCCAATGTGAAAAGTGGAAAAGACAGGAGTCTCGACAAACAACAGCCCGCAGAGATACACTGTTTGTTACCCGAGACATAAAATTTTCGAAGTTGTTGTTCGTAACCTGAATTGTTCGTGACCTGAGGCGCCCGTAAACCGAGGTACCAATATATATATATATATATATATATATATATATATATATTATATATATATATATATATCTATATATATATATATATATATATATATATATATATATATATATGTGTGTGTGTGTGTGTGTGTGTGTGTGTGTGTGTGTGTGTGTGTGGCATTACAAATCATGGTATAATCATCATCAAGTGCCAAACCAGCTGGCTTAGGCGTTCATGTCTCTCCACATATGTCTTTGGTGTTCTGGATCAATTCTGCTGATGGTATTCCACCATGCCACCGTCTCAGTCCATCCAGCATAATTTCTTTTAGTCTGCTTCTGCCTATCTTCTCCTCGATCTTTCCAGTCGTCATATATTCTCGAATGTCTCTCTTCTCATCACATGACCACAGAAAACTTTGTCTCTTTCTTATTGTTGTATATAGTGTTCTAGTTTCATTAGCTTCTTTCGGGCAATCGTCATTGGTTATTCTGACAATCTAATAAATTTGCAACATTCGTCTCAGGAACCACATCTCTGTTGCCTCCAAGTTCTTCCTAATTTGTTCATTTATATTCCAAAATATATATATATAGCACTTCAGCACTCTCTTTCTTACATTCAATGATAGTGACTTATTGCATTAGATACCTTTCATTTTCTGAAATGCAGCTTTTGCTTGCCCTATTCTGTCCTTATGTCGTCTCCGTGGCGAATGGGTTACGGACGCAGTTCATAATCCCGCATACCCGCTTTCGAAACACAGTTGCGGGCGATTTGGTAGCAGACCGCCTTGCGTTGTTTTTTTAAACGAAATGATAAGGGTGCCATTCGTTCAGAAAGCAATGACAAACTACTGAACGAAAAACTGCCAAGGTACCACAACAGCAACACAATGCTGGTGTTGACTGCGACGTCCTGTAAAGGATGTACAACTAACTAACTTTTATTCTGTTTTTTAATCTCTGTTGTGCACCTTCCATCTGATTTTATAAATGCCTCTAGATATTTAGAATTATCCACTTTGTTAAGAATTTTCCCTTCTATTCCATTTCACATTTTGGTGTCACCTTTTTCTTTGATATCACCATTGTTGCTCTTTTCTTGATATTCAATGAGTGTCCTTTTATTACACTCTCTGTCATTACAATGTCCAACAACTTTTGTAGATATTTAGCATTATCCACCACCAATACTGTGAGCAGTATATCATATTTAAATGACCAAATCACCGTATGGAGAACAGAGAAACCACTTCACAAGCTGCTCACCAGAATCAATAAATCGACATAACATGTGGCACGAAATTAATACTATTAATACCAGGGAAAACATGTTGCAGATTGTAAATCCTAGAAAACCGCAAAGAATGGTAAAGCACTAAATATCGCAAAATAAAAATTCTTACACAGAGAATTAATTTTGCAAAATAAAATAACAAAAAACATATCTTAACAAGAAAGCAAACAACTGACCATTTTGCGGACTCATTCGCACAAGATAACAATATCAAAATTACTCCAGAGAAACAACAAGAGATTCGAGAGAAACGGCAACATACAGGACAGAAGGAAATAGTACATGAGGTTCTGGAGGCATCCATCACAATCAGCGAAGTGGAGCTAGCCATATCAAAACTGAAAATGAGAAAGTCACCAGGAGCTGATGGTATTTCCAATGAAATGATCAGAAACCTAGAAACAGAGGCCAAATCAAAGCTGTTGCATATCTTCAGTAACAGTTGGACCTTAGGCAGTGTTCCACAAACCTGGAGACAAGCAATCATGATACCTCTCCTTTAATCGGGGAAAGATAGTTCCATTGCCTATAGCTACAGACTAATTAGCCGCACCAGCTGTCTCTGCAAAACACTGGAGCACATCATCAATGACAGACTGCAGTGGTACATTGAAAGTAAAAACATCCTTGTGCCACAGCAGGCTGGCTTTAGGTAGTGCTACTCTACGGAAGATCAGACAACCTACCTCTCTCAAGAAATTGATGATGCATTCCAAGAGAAGAAGCTGGTGCTTGTGGCATGGATAGATCTGAAGAAAGCCTTTGACAAAGTCTGGAAAGAAGGTCTGATGAAGAAACTGAGAAACTTCAAAGTCAATGGAAGAATGTATAAATGGGTGAAATCATACTTGCACAATAGAAGAGTCCGAGTACAGATAAACGGACTCAAGAGCAAGAAAGTACTACTGCGTCACGGTGTTCCCAAGGGCGGAGTCTTGTCCCCCACACTTTTTCTAATCTTCATCAATGATCTCGTTGCTAATCTACCGCATGGAATTAAAGCGGCAATGTACGCCGATGACCTGTTTCTATGGAGCACAAATTAACATGCATCAGTGGCCACCAGATGTCTACAAATGGCTGTAGATACATTCGTTGCATGGGCAAATAGATGGTGTGTCAGCATAAACACTGACAAATGCAGCACCACCCTATTTACCATCTCTCCAAAACAAAAGGCAGGGATGATCCAGATAAATGAAACACCCCTAAGAGAAGATAAAGAGCCAACATACCTTGGAGTAACATTTGATGGAAGGCTGACATGGAGAAAGCACATCAACAAAGCAGTAGCAAAAGCCAGAAGGAAAATAGCCATCCTGAGAAAGCTAAGTGGAACCGGATGGGGAGCCAGTGGGAAAATACTTAGCAAAGTTTATCAACAGAGCATACGACCACACCTGGAATACTGGTCAACTGCGTGGTGTTCGGCATCAAAAACCACACTACAAGAGCTGGACAAGGTGCAAAATCAAGCACTTAGAGTCACCACAGGAGGGATGAGATCAACCCCTATAGTGGAAATGGAGAAGACGGGGATGACACAAGCACTAGAGAGAGCGCAGAGATACGAAAAGACTAATACAAGCAGAAAAGTTCCTCAGCTTGCAAGGCCACCCTATGAAGAACAGATTTGAAAACCTAGCTATGGGGCGGTTGAAAAGAAGTAGTTTTATCCACCAGGCCAAACGACTCTGCAGAGAAACCACCGATCTGCCCACAGTTGGTATCCCCCTAGCAACTATTCCAGAGCGAACTCCATGGAAAGATGAACATAAACTCTCATTATAAATCCAGACAAAAGTGAGGGGAATATTTGACAAGGAAGAACAGAACAGTGTGCAGCTCAGAACAGCCACTCTCAGCTTCCTTGATGAAGAATACCCACAGGACCTCTAGATCCGAGTCTACACAGATGGGTCAGCATAAAACGCTGTTCAAAATGGAGGAGCGGTAGTGTACATAGAATACCCAAATAATACCAGGGACACAGCCAGAGTACCGACAGAAAGTACTGCCATAACTATGATGCTGAAATTGAGGCAATCAAGACAGCAACAGAGAAATTACTAAATACCAGCAATGGTACACAACCTGTGGTGCTATTGACAGATGCAAAATCAGTACTCGAGGCGCTTCTGTTTGGGACATTGCCAGTACTAAGGACACTACTTTCTGAACTTAGCAGTCAGCATAAGGTCACCATACAGTGGATACCATCTCACTGTGGAGTACCCGGAAACGACAGAGCTGATCAATTGGCTAAGGAAGGAGCCAAAGAAGATCAGCCTGATGTGCCCGTTACATACCACCAAAAGAAAAGAATGTTCAAATCAGTCAGAAAGCCACCAAAACCTGCTCAAGATGACTACCACATTATGCACAGACCAGAACAAGTCATTATTCTGCGCCTCAGAACAGGACACAATAGATTACGCAACCACATGTATACACGATTTAAGATTGGTGAATCAGCCATGCGCACATGTGGATTGGCGTCGCAGACAGCAGAGCACATACTCCAAGACTGCCCAAAATATAACATATCTAGGCAAACCTTCTGGCCTAGAGAGACGACAGTGGAAGATAAACTCTATGGACCGCTGAGTGAACTAAAAGAGACAGTTAAATTCATACAAGAGAGAACATTTCAGTTATAGACATATTTCAATCGAACGAAAGAAGAAGAAAAACAATTAAGCGATGAAAAGCCATAATTCTGACCAAACAGGTCCTGCACTGACAAGATAGCTACAATACTAATAGTAGTGAAAGAGCAAAGCCTCGAATTGAACTCACCACTTTATATTCGATTTGTAGACTGAATAGACATATAATAAGATTGATAAAGAGCCACATTTGAAACTGACGTGGAACTGACAGACAACAGTGGAAGATAAACTCTATGGACCGCTGAGTGAACTAAAAAAGACTGTTAGATTCATACAAGAGACAACATTACAGTTATAGACATATTTCAAGCGAACGAAAGAAGAAGAAGAAGAAACTGACGTGGCACTATGCGATCCCACAGAAATTCATTAACTTAGTAAGGACGACATACAAAGACTTTGAATTGCAGAGTTCGCTAAAATGAAACATTAACAGGCACATTTGATATTAGAGCTGGAGTTTCAGAAGGATGCCTTTTGTAACATAAATTAAATATTTCTGATTGTAGACTGGATTATGCCGGTCTCCCTGGTCTAGAGTTACACGACTTTCTCCGTAATCCCGTATACTCTCGTGAGTAACGGGCCGTGCGTGAGAATAGGTAGCGGTTCTCTCCGCGTCGGTAACTTACGGGGTATGTGAGCCGGTCGCTCAGAAAGCAATGGCAAAATACTGAGTGTAATCTTGCCAAGAAATCAACAATCAGCTGAAAGATGCTGATGTTGTCAGCGATGTCCTGTAAAGGATATGCGAAAAAAAAAAAAAAAAAAACTGGATTATGAAAACAACTATAACTATCACCAGAAATGGAATTCAATAGAGTCTGACAGAGCAGTTAATGATCGGTATTACGTTGACGGCATTGCCATCTTGTCCCACACACAAAGAATCATATGCAAGATAAACTAAACGCACTTGACGGACAGTCACAAAAATGAGGTCTAACATTCATTAGGGAAAGTCAAGATAATGAGAGTAAATCAAGCAAATAATAAACCGATCTGCCTTAGCCAAGAGATGGAATTATACACGCGTATGGCGTTGTAAAGACATTACAATCATAATACAAAAGGGAAGAAGAGCATTCATAGTATCATGAAACGTATATACATCGAAAGAAATTAACCTAGTAGTTCCAAACTTAGAATAGTGCACCCCAGCGTTAAATTAGTATTGTAATATGGACCAGAACATGTAGAACGAGTAAAATAATTACTAATAAACTACAAGCATGCATAGAATAGAATTAATAAAATGGGATGGTGATAGTATAAGTAGACAGTCTTTTCTTTGGAACACACAGAGTTAAATGAAATAGAAGGATGGGTGAAATACACTGAGAAAAGAATGAGACAGATTAAAAATCTTAAGGAGAAGATAGAGTAAAATGCCGGAGATAGCAAAGACTATGAGGGCTTAGGATCAGTTGATTAGGAGCTGTGTTCAACTGTGAGATCATCACCATCAAGTGCCATGCCGATAAGTGTGGGCGACCATGTTTCGCCCTCTTACACAATCTTCAGAGTTTTGGAGCAGTTCCTGTGCCCTTGTCTCGACCATGCCTTGTAGTCAAGCTATCCAGATATTTACTTCTCTGCTTTGCCCTTGTTCTTTTCCCCGAAATTTTGCCAGTTGTCAACAGTTCTGTAGTTTATGTCTTCTCAAAATGTGGTCAAAATATTTTAGCGGTCTGAGTCTAATTTCTCTCATCAGTTTACTAGTTTTAATTTGCTTCCTGTAGGACTTGCTCGTTGGTTTTTCAAGTCTGTCCATGATAATCTATGCATTTTCCTCAGAAACCACATCTCAATAGCCGTTAGACGTTTTTCAGCTTTCTGTTGATTGTCTACGTTTCACATCCATACAAAAGTATATGTTCTATGCAGCACTTCAACACTCTTTCTCTCGCTGCATTGAAATCATTTTATTGATCAGAATGTTTTTCATCTTGCAAAAGGCTACCTTTGCCATAGCGATTCTCGTTCTAATCTCATTAAGGCACCTCCCATCAGACGTTTTGACTGTTTCAAGATGGTTGTACCGATTCATCATATATATTACATTGTAACATATCTCTCTTTTTAGTGACCACCATAATCTTTGTCTTCTTACAATTTAACGCTAACCCTAGATGTTTGCCATTTAGTAAGTGCAAACGAAATGACGTCATAGAAATTATGTAGAAATCCTATACGCATAAAATGCCACAAAATCTAAGAGACGCGGTGGAAACAACAAAAACGTCACATAGCGATCAGAGTAACAACAGACAGACTTGCGGGGACATGGAACCGAGAAGGCAGTGCAAATTTTGGCATTGAAACATTGGCGTGGCTTCGGAGAAAGTTGGCATAAGATCAGTGGCTGGAATTGGAAGAGCAGAGAAAGAAATATATTACCTAAATGCTACATGGTGTCGCCACAAAATTAACAAACCTGCAGGCAGAGAAATCAGAGATATATATTTTATATGGAGCAGCGAGACGAACACTTGGCGATGGACAGAAGAATGTCTACGAACCCCTCTTTTTCGGGTATTGGAATGAAGATAGGTCTCTTCCAATCTTTTGGTCATATACCATATTTCCATATCTGTTTACATAATGCGTTATAGATGTGTATGCTTTCTTCTCCTCCCGCTTTAATTAGTTCAGCTGGTATCTCATCATATCCTGGTGATTTACCATTCTTCAGGTTCTTTATTGCCCATGCAATTTCATCTAATATTGTCTAGTGTGTCCTATAATACTTGTCCGTTTACTTCAAAGATTATAAACCAATAAGGAGTCTCCGTGGCGAATTGGTCTAGCCGTTTGACTCGGGCTCCGAAGGTTGTGTGTTCGATTCCGGTACGCGTCCTTCGGTTCAAGAGTGAAAATTTTCGGAGACTCCTGTGGGTCGTCGCTAGAGCTACGGAGTTCGTGATTTATGCGACGCTTTCCGCGCTGCGGAAAGAGACCGAGCCATATGTGATAAACCCGGTGCAATGAAGTCGACCTTGTCGACTTTTAAGCGACTTTTTAAGTAGTGATTATAAACCAATACATGCAAATATATGTCTCATGTATAATACCTAGCATATACAATTCAAAACACAAAATTCTCACCATTAAACAAATGACTTCCATATTTAGTATCCTGGCAATCATTTTCCCGGAAGTTGTCATGTCCGCCATGATCACCAGCCATGAGCTTGTTGTTCCGCGAAATGTCCTCAAGGTTTTTCTTGCTACCTCCATTGTTGTTGTTGTTGCTGCTGATGTGGTTGTGAGACCTGTCGGGGGTCATGTACGGAGACGTGGGGTAGTTGATATAACCCTCTGCTGCTGGTGGTAGCGAAGGGGGTGGGAGGGGCTGATGTGTCATCGGAGTCCGAAGTGATGGCGGCGGATGGTGCGGTGGTGGTGAGGATGTCAGGGTTTGTGTGGGTGGCGGTCCTAGGAGACCACTGATGGTGTAGTTACCACGTCCGTCAATCATATTCCTGTAGGAAGAAATCAGTACCCGTATATAGTGGTATTGCTTCAAGAAAATATGGTGATAATGTAGGAAGAAAATAGTACTCTTTTTTTGATACAATGTAGAAAGAAAATGGTACACATATACGTGAAACAGGGCCAAATGAAGATTTAACAATTTGGCCCAAGAAAGCAGAAAAATCTGGCTGTCCCTGGAAACAAACGGAGCCAACAAAGGAACGTGTCTGTCTATTTGTTTTATATAGAGTGCCGTCAATCCGCATGCAATCAAGATGTCTGCAAGGGTAGTCTTGTACAAACAGATAATTTGTGATTGGTCTCCGTTGCATCAAAAGCGTCATCAATCCAATCCAATTTTTGGTACGATTACCCCCTTTCAGCCTTCGAGTTTTGGACTATGTAGGGGTGTTTATGGTGTAGCTTGTAGTTTGTCTTTTGTACTTGGGCTGCTTTTTGTCAGCTTCCCGGCTTTTGATGGGTTTATTGCGTTCGTCACTTTCTTGATGAGGTTTTTCATGTTTGGACAGAGTCGCGCACTTGTTGAGGCCCGGAGTAATTGTGGCCCCACCCCGTCTTATGGTGCCGTTTCCTTCAGGGAGCTTTACCAGTTGTCGTCTCTCCTGGTGTTCCTCTTATTATACCGTCATGGGTTGCCTTCGAATCTTCTCGGTGTTCGCCAGTCGGATCTTGGTGGTGAGCGATAACGTCCTTCCTCTGCTGCTTCTTCTTCTGTCTGTGTTCTTGCATCTTCTGGTTCGAGTGTGGCTATCATGGTGCTGAAGCGATCTATTATCTCTTGTAGAGTATCTGTTGTGAAAAAATACAAATGCCTTCCCGTATGACAAAGCTAGCCAAGACGCCATAGGCAAGATCAGAAGAAAACTAACTTCCTCCCGCAAGAGGCAAGAAATATGGTTGCAGCCACCATGGTGGAATGGAGAGGTCGAGAAGACATGGCTGGGAAAGAGGCAGGCTGTCAAAGACTGGCAAAAACCAGAAAGGCTAACATGCCACAGGGTGAGCTGGCGAACCTGAAGACTGAGGTCCATAGGACGATAACTTTATTCAAATCCTGCGCCAAACAGGCCAAGGCCGAGAAATGGGACGAGTTTTGCATGAAGGTGTGCTCCTAGCGAACTCTTGCGACATTCTGGCGCCTCCATAAGAGCATGAACGGTCGTGCACAATGTAGAGGTATTCCAGATTTCAAGGCACAGACCTCACATGGAAAAAGTCGGATGCAGATAAAGGTAAGGCCCTTCTTGCACGCTACATAGAGCAGATTGACCAGAAAGACGAGCCCGCCAGAAAGAGGACCACATCGACACTCTCCGTTGTGCGAGGGGGTCGGGACAGACGAAGAATGCATAATCACAGCTGAGACAATGCGTGCGATGCTCAAGAAATCACCTTCTAACACCGCCTCAGGCCCAGACGGCAACCGATATGAAGACCTACTGGTGATGTCAGATGATGACATGGAAGAACTGGCCAGAGAATTCAACACCAGTAGCCAGAGGGGTCAGATCAAAGAGGAATGGCTACACAGCTACTTGCTGCCGCTGCCAAAACAGAACAAAGACCATTCCAAGATAAGCGGCAACAGAATCATTACGATGCAGAACACTGCTGGCAAGCTACTGGAGAAAACTGTAGCACACAGACTTGCTTGTGACTTGGAACAATTCGGCTGCTTCCCGCCCACACTTGGAGGATACAGACGTAACAAAGAATCATGGCTGAATGCGTCAGTCTTTGCTCAAGATGTTTACGAAGGATTTCAGGTCAGAGAAGAGACATGTGCGGCCGCCATAGACTTAGAGGACTCATACAGTAGAGTATCCTTTGAGCACTTGATGCAAACCCTCCTCAGACTGAAAGTGTACCCTCACCTTGTACGATGGATAGCTTCAGTTCTGCTCCAAAGGAAGGTGGTGCTAAGATGCGGGAGTTGGTCTTCTGAGCCGATAACGATAAAATGATATGTCCAGGATTGCAGCAGGGTTCACCACTGTCACCAGTACTATTCAACTTGTGTACGGTGACGATCACTGAACAACAGTTGGACGGGAAGGGTAGGACTCTGATTTGCTGACCACATTCTCGTGTATCGACAGGGTCGAGATAGACAGGCGGTTGCCAATGATATACACGGCGAACTAGATCGATTTTCCTCATGGTGTGCTGATGCCGGCGCCCTTGTCAACCCTGCAAAGACATCGGTTACATGGTTCTCCCTAAACAACCATATTGTGAACAAAGACCTGCCGGCAGTGAGAATGGATGGGAGCATATTGAGTAGAACCCACTCGATGACATATCTTGGCGTGAGGCTTGATCGTATCCTGTCTTTCAGAGATCATGTCGATTATGTCATACCGAAAGCTCGAAAAGGTTTGTCAGCAATGAGAGTCAGACGACCGCCAATATCGAGCAAACACTGCTAATACTTCTGTTCCAAGGACTGGTGCTTTCATCCATCGAGTATCCCCTGGCCATCCTCACTGTCAGCCCTACACAGATTGGAATA
Source organism: Cepaea nemoralis (assembly GCA_014155875.1). Classification (NCBI taxonomy): domain Eukaryota; kingdom Metazoa; phylum Mollusca; class Gastropoda; order Stylommatophora; family Helicidae; genus Cepaea; species Cepaea nemoralis. Next base: position 102,883 of record JACEFZ010015741.1, on the reverse strand, counting down.
CTTGAAAAGGTACAAAACGAAGCCAGGCGCAACATTTTGGGCTGCACGAGAGACACCAGCTGTGTAGCAATGAGATACCTCCTTGACTTTCCGACAATGAACCACAGGATCAAGATCTGGAGAGCTCGTGCATACTTGAAAATAAGCAAGAAGCTATATTCAGAGAAAAGGGTGACAGGCTAAAGAGGGGCAAATCATGGATGGGTAGGGCGGAAGATGTCGTCAGACAGGTCTGCAGTCTTACCAGTATCAACCCCGCAAGCAATGGGTGCCGGTGCCTCCAGATTTTAAGTGCACTTTCTCCTGCATTATCACACTCGACAGACGGTGCAGAGAGCAGAACCCTGCCGCTGTTAATGCAGAGGTCAACGCGCTCATCTATGAACACTCAGATAGCCCCGAAGTGCTTATCTATACTGATGGATCTGTTGTAAAGCAGCAGAGAAGTGCATGGGCATTTACAGCCCGTTCAGCGGGCCAAACCGTTCAAAAATCCAGTGGTGTCCACTCTATGACCACGAGCAGCATGACGATGGAGGTGATGGCAGTAACACAGGCTTTCATATGTCTAGAATCACAGCATTATACCAACGTGTGTGTACTAAGTGATTCAATGAGCATGATTCGGAAGGTCGAAGCTGGATCTGTAAGTAGAATCTGTGCGCTGGATCTGTGCGGAAATCTGTTGTCTGTAAAGTCACTTTCATCTTCGTCCCGGGACATGCGGGAGTCGAGAGAAATGAACGAGCTGATAAACTGGCTGGCTCTGCACCCCCTGCAGATGGCCAGCCCATGGATCGCGCCGATGTTATTAACGTCCTTAAAGATATGTGGTGAACAGAGGATGTTGACGTCAGTGAATCCATATCGCTGTCCAGGATGAAAGACTTGGGAGTAAGAATTGGCACGGCCAGACACGAGAAGTACATCGGGAAAAAGAGGTGCCTCGTCTACCAACACAGAACTGGCAGTATTAGCCACCGAACGCTCATGCATATGCTGGGGGGGGGGGGGGGGGAAGGATCTGAGCACCTATGGACCTTTCCGGAGTGCAATGAAGATACCCCAACTGATAACTGATAACTGATAACTGATCTGTTGTGAAATGTCTTGCGAAAGGGTCATCTGGTATCAATGAATTTCACAGTCAAGTGTATGTAATGAATTCCAGGGCCGTCCCAAAATCGTATTCTTCTTATTGCTTTTGACATAAAGCGTCGCAGAGAGGAGGTGGAAGTAATTATTTGCTGTTGTTTCGCTTGTCTTAATACATGTACTAATATAATATGTGATTTCTTCAATGCCTCTTTTACTCCATCTAAACAACTTTTGTATAATGAACAGAATGGCATGAATGAACACGAGAGTCATTTGAGATTGTAGGAATAACTGATATAAGTAAATATCAATGAAATTAGCTTTTATTCAGATTTATTTAATGTTCTATGCGGTTTGTGTAAATAAGTGTATAGAAAACAAATAAATAGACAAATAAATTAGCAATAAGCATGATGACATCAGGTGTGGTGATAAAAAAGTATTGGATTATGGAATTTACCATCCCGTGTTATTCACAGTGTTTTGTTGAGATACATATTCCAAGCTGGCAGAAATGTAGGGCGTGAGATATAAAATATAAAGCCATACAGTATTTTATGTACTAAAATACTGAAAAAACATGAATGACCACATAGCAGATTTTAATCCGTTTGGTCTCACATTAAAGATACTTGTTATTTAGAAATAGTTACAATCATGTAATAAAGCTAAAACTAGGAACCTGATATTCGTGTAACAAAATGCCAGAAGATGTACAAAACTGTTGATGACAATATTGTAACTGACATTTTATTATACATAAAAGGGGATGCTCTCCTTATTAAGGATAATATCCAATAGAATGCCAAATGCCACTATTTTGAAGCTGATAGTGTGTCTTGGGTGTACCACAAGAGTCATGCAGAAGAGAGAATATAACTAGACATCTGGCATCTAGCAACAAAAGAAAATGCACTCTTATATAAGGAGGAGAAAAACTCAACCAAAGCTGTGTGTGTACAGTACTACCAAGACGATTCGTGTTGACCTGTTTTCAGTACAATAGTCTGTGCACTCAACATGGGAGTCGATAGAGTGTCTCAAAGGTCTGATGGTGATCTCCTCAGGCCAGGCGTATCATTGGTGCGAACTGGGGAAGAGATCAATGGCGGAGGGAGTATGGGTGGTGGAGATGACGGCAAATAAGCAGACGGTGGAAAGCTCTGTCAATGGGCTAAAGACGACACTGAGGATGAGAACGTGGAGTTTAAGAAGTTTACTTAAAGAAGAAGTTTACTTAAAGACAAACTTATCATGGTCAGCAGGGAATTATCCATAAATAAAATCAACATAATGGGCATTTCGGAACACAAATGGGCGGGGCAAGGACACTTTTTGGCACAAACAGGTGGCACATTCATATATTCAAGGAAAGAAATAGGCGGACAGGGCGGGGTTGGTTTCCTTTTGACAAAGAAACTTTATTCTGCAATTCCTGGATATAACTCAGTCAACGATCTACTTCTTACCATCAGACTGAAAGCAAAGAAAAGGAACATCATAACCACAAGATAATATTCTGACTTTCAGCCACCAGAAAAAGTTGCTCCACCTTGTGACGACCGCAGCAGACGAGGACGAAATCCGGGAATTTTACAGTCTACAAGAAATATTAAGAACAGCACAAAAACATAATCTTGATAATCATGGAAGATTTCACCTCGAAAGTTAGAATTGGAAAAACAGAAGAAGAAGAAAAGAAAGTGTACAAGGCTAATTTGATATAGGAAATGGAAATAAGAAAGGAGATAAACTATTAGAATTTTGCCTTTAAAATAGCATTTAAATTACAAGCCCAATATCTAAACAAAACCCAAGAAGGCTCTACACTTGGACAACATCCGATGGTAACTACATGAACCATACTGATTATATCTTAATACAACAAAGATGGAGGACTTGTATCATCATCATCATCTTCCACTTCTGCCGTCAAGCGTCGTGGGGAGAATTAATTTGCGCTCCAGCACCCGATGGGCGACACTGGATAGTGTAATTCCGTGTGATTGTACAATGTCTTTGATGTCGCCAATCAATTTTATTCTTGGACGTCCTCTTGGTCTCGTCGCAGATGATCTTTGATGTAAGGCCAGTGATGGTAGTTGTTGGTGTTGCATTCTAACGACATGGCCAAACCACTTGATCTTCTGTCTTTCAATAAATGTAGCACAAGGTGTTGATGCCACTGTCAGTCTGATAACAGCACTTCTTACTCGGTCTCGGATTGTTAAGTTGGAAGCTCTCCTCAGGCATCGCATCTCGCAGGTGTTGATTTTGCGAAAGTGTGATTTGGATAAAGTCCAAGTTTGAGATTGGTAGCATAGGGTTGTGTGAATATGCTGTTTATTATCTGTCGTTTTGCGGACATGGGTATATTTGGATGTTTCAGTAAGGGTGATAGTTGATATGTAAGTGCACTAGCTTTTTGACATCTGATTTCGATTTCTCTGTCCAATCTGCCATCTTCTGTGATCATACTTCCAAGATATTTGAATTCTTTAACTTGTTTCAGAGTTGTGCTATTTATCTGTATACTTAGTGGACCAGACGATCTGCTAACTTGCATTACTTCGGTTGTGACTGTATTTATATTCATATTGTATCTGCTGCATGTTGAACTCAGATTATTAATATGATTTGGTAGTCTGCCCTCAGCGCTGTAAAACGGGCACTGATCGCCTGCAAACAGAAGTTCATTTATTTCCTGTGAATCAGTTGTTTCATCTGGAGTAAAGAGTTCTAAATTTTCTGAATCTGTTCTGTCAAGGCTTGCTTCTTTGGATATTCTGTCTATGTAGATATTAAATTGCAGAGGAGAGAGCATACATCTGTGTCTCACTCCTGTATTGACTGTGAACATATCTGATATACCTTATTGTGTTTTTACTGAACTCGGCTCGAGTGTTTCATGGCTATGATGTGTTCTATCAATTGTCATTGTTTCCCATAATCTTCAAGGATGGTCCATAATCTGTATCTGTCTACTCTTTAGAAGTACAATATTCTGCTGGTCATTATATTCGATATTCACGGACTTGTATAACATCGTCAAAAAAAAAATTTTTTTTTTTAAATGCCAGGAACAGGCGGCAACACAGATTACAAACTACTCGTTTCAGATTTCAAGATAATATGAAAGTCATAAAAAACAGCCAATACAGTTCGATTTAAGGAATATACCACTTGAACATATGTTCGTGTAAAATTGAGGTAAGGCAGACATTTTATGTTTTGACGGCAGTACAAGAAGACATGACCCCCGAACCTGGCCACACAAGAAAACATACTTTCTCATCTCATCAACACAGAATATTATTCCCAAGAACAGATACAAGAAGCATAAATATATCTCAGAGGAAACGATCAGGTTAATAGAAGAAAGGAGAAAACTACAGCAAACAGGCATAGGACCAAGTACCCCACTTAGAAAGACAACATGAGGAAAATCAGAAGTGTTATCAGAGAGAGCAAGAAGCACCTTGTATTAAGTACGTAGAATAGAGCATCTCCGGTTGTAAGGAAACGATGGCGACTTGTTTAAGGAAATCAGAGCATGACCAGGCGAATTCAGACTATCATTACCTGTCGAGTGGCTAAGAAAGCCAGGTTCTCTTTCGGGAGACCCGGGTTCGAACCTCGGTAAGGTGTGGATTTCTTTCTGTCGGGGGCAAAAGAAAATCCTGACCTGCACAGTTCCCGGCGACTGCACTAGCCGGGCGGCCTTAACTCCTCAGGTTAAAAACCCCCTGCCCTACACTGCAAGGTACTATAGGCAGCGAAATGAGAAGTGTTTATTTTATTACATGTAATAAATGATAGGAATGGTAACACTTTAACAGAAAGCAACGACATAGTAGAAAGATGGAAAGAGTTATGAGGAGATATGTACGAAAGTTTACCGTAAGAACCAGAACCTTTGTTAGAGGACGTACGCTAAGCAATACAAGGTCTGAAGAAAGGGAAGTCAACAGATTGTGACAACATACGATCAGACCTAATTCAAGCAGGTGGAGAAGCTAGTGTCCATGTCTACCGTGCACTCTGTGCTAATATCTGAAATATCGCTATCCGACCCAAGGCATGGAAGAAAACAATCTGCATTTCCCTACCAATGAAAGGAGATTTAAAACGGTGCGTCAATTATAGAACCATTGCATTGATAAGTCATGCCAGTAAAATTATCTTGCAAATCATCATGAAGATTATTGCAAGTAAATTAGAATACACAATACAGGAAGTACAGGCAGGTTTCAGAAAGGGTAGGAGAACCAGGGACCATATCTTCAACATGAGAACCATCTTTAGAATGCAGAGCAGAGCATGCAGAGCGTGCAATGTAAATCTACATACTTGTTTCATAGACTACAGTAAGGCCTTGGACCTTATTCGACATCATCCATTGTGGAACATCGTGAATGATATGGGGTTTCTAGCACATTTGATCCACTTAAATCAGTCATTAGGTCATTGTGATATAACTCTCATAACCGTTATATCGCTGTTTAAAATTCCCCGTACTACACCTCCAGTTTTCAACAAGCGCCAACAATCACCAAGATACTGAAAATTTAAAAGTATAAAGAAGGAAGGATTAGCACGAGATTTAAGAAAGGATGCGTGTGCATCACCAAAGTGGAAATCGCACGGATTCCGAAGATCGTTCGCAACAAGCAACGTGATTGGACGTGACGTCATAACCCAAACCAAAAACACGAGAATTTAAGATGGCGTGGAAACCAACAAACAATCAGTGTGTACTGAAACCTAGAACCTTCACTAACAAGCGTTATAACAGAAGACGACCCACTGGTGGCATGGAATCCTCCACTAAACCATCCATCTTAAGATTGGAAAATCGAATAGAGGAAGAGAGAAGTACAGGTCTATAAACAGCCAGCGAACTTGATACACAAAACCAAGTCTGGAGTCCGAAATCTGCTGACGTGAAGTGTGAAGAATACACTCAAATTTGTTGAAGATAAGAACACTATATTTTATATTACGTTAGTAAGTGATCCTTTCCTAAGAAGAAGTTGGAAAGTGGATGTGGTAACCATGTGGTCAGTTCTTAAGAAATTAATTTGGAGAGACTGAGTACTTTAGTCATATGTCCTAGTTCTTGAATAAATGGTACACGAGGTTCAAACATGAGGAAGGTTTCTTCTAGTTAAACAACTTAGTTAATGTGTAAACATTAGACCTAGGTTGTACAAGTTATTTCTTAAGGAGTTAAAACTAAACCAGCAGTGATTTAGTGTTATTAACTTAAGATTTAGGAAGCTAAGAATACTTAGTTCAGTAAGAAGAAACAATTTTACATGTGCCAACACTGGTAAGTGAAATTAGTGTAATGTGTAACATAAAAGTACATGAGCACATGAGATGTAAATGGATTTCTATATGTATCATAATTTTGTGTGGTGGGTGAAAGCACCCATGTGGTGAGTCAAATGTATCTTCATTGTTGTTAAACATGTGGAATTAATAGTTGTGAGCCACATAATAATGCTTAATCAGTCGCCATGCAAGAATGGTTAGGATTCATAAAGAATAAATGTGGATTGGGTATATCCCATAAATCTATACAATTGATGAGAGCATGCCTGTGGTGATTCATGTGTGATGTCATTATTGTTAAACAGATGTGAATGTATCATTTGTGAACCACATCGGTATGACTAATTATCATCCAGGAAAATAGTATGATTTCTTATGAATGATGGTGGAATTATTGAGATTTTATTGTAATCTCATTGTTGTTGAATCTGTGAAGTTATCCTTTGTAAAGCACATACATATGCTTAATTGTCACCCACACAGATATGATTGCGTCTGATGAATGATTGAAGAATGATTGAGATTTCATTGTGATGTCAATGGTGTTAAACATTTAAAGTTATCATTGGCAAATCACAAAAGTATAATTACTTATCTTCAATGCAAGTATGAGAATGATTTCTGATGAATGAGTGTGAATGAGTGAAGAGAAGTGACATGCTAAGAAGGAGTATAAGCTAACAATCAATCTCATGATAGAAGACAACTTTGACGTGTAATGCCCTGTAAATCAGAAGAGAACATGTTCGGCATATTTTAATTATTATACTCATGTACCAGCATTTGGTTTTGTGTCTTAAGCAAAACCCCACTTTTTATTTCATATCACTCATGTTACAACCTATGGTTTAGTGTCCTGATGATTGTAATGATAATGAGGATGATGATTGTAATAATAATGATATATGATAATGATGAGTATTATGATAACTGTATTCTTCTTTGCGTTCATCCGGAGTGTTTTTAGATGTGATTGCGGTGTGTCTAGTAAGGCACCCTCAGGCCGAAACCCTTAGGCCAACACATCCGACTTTAGCGTGCATTCTTTTTCCAGGTTAACTTTCCTGGGGGACTCTCACTTTTGTGATGCCGTCCACATCCCAGCTGGTCAAGTTAGAACGGTTGAATGCTTCACGATCAACCCTCCAGCGAAGGCAGGGACAGTTTATGGCATTCTCCTCCATCCAGGGTGGCTTCCATAGTTGCAGAACCGACACATAGCGCCCTGGCGCTGGGATCACCGAGGGAATCATCACGTCACGCTCATGGCTGCTTTAATTCCTCAATTAAATATATTGGGCATTTCGTTCACCACGGGCCTTTCCCGCACAAACCAGACCGATCTGCAGACGGTATCCACTCAGCTAGTTTTCGATTCGGACATGTGGTTGTCGTTGTGCCCGGACAGAGCTGTTCCGGGGACGACGGGCATTCGGAAAACTAGCTAGCTAGTCAGAGCTGATCCTGACTGAACGGCGTTCGGAAACTAGGTAGTCAGAGCTATTCCTAGCACGAAAGACATTCGGACAAGACATTCGGACAAGACATTTCACTGGGACGTAAATGCGTAGTGCCAATTTTTAATTTGCCACCCGTATGACGGCATTTCCGACTTCGGTGGGCATTTTAAATGAGGTTAGCCTTCCTCGGGTTATGATGATTGTAATAACAATGATGATGATGATGATGATGATGATGATGATGATGATGATGATGATGATGATGATGATGATGATGATGATGATGATGATGATGATGATGATGATGATGATGATAATGATGATGATGATGATGATGATGATGATGATGATGATGATGATGATGATGATAAATGGGGTAACGTCATCTTACATCCAAGAGAAGAGGAGAGTTCTCTTGTCATAATAAAATTGTTTTAATTAACAACCCTAGATTCTTCTTCTTCTTCTTTCGTTCGCCTGAACTATGTTTATAACTGCAATGTTGTCTCTTGTATGAATCTAACAGTCTTTTTTGTGGTTAGACCCTTACGAGGCATAAGGCCCGGCACTGCACCTGTCTGTGGGACCAGAGCAGGGCGAGCACCATAACATGTAGCAGTTGTCAACATAATTCACGGCGTTATTGCCCTAGATTAATAATTATTCAGTTAGCAGAGGAGAGACAAGGAACCACCAAAAGGATATTTTGGGTATTCGGAGAAAACTTTTCATTGGTTTCCTGGAGGCAGTCCTTGGTTCTCCGAAACTCTATTTATGGTCTCAAGACTGAGCCAGTAACAGCTAAATTAATTATAACGGGCAGGATCACATTGAGAGATAGGAACTTAATATCCTTTCTCTCTTTGGGGTTGTCCCAACAACCATACATCCGACAGTCATGATCAACAACCAGCTGTTAGAGTAGCCGTTGAAACATCAAACTAGTGTGAAGTGCTACAGAAAGTTAGACAGAGCTGCATTCTCTGTCCTTACATATTCATCATATGTGCAGAAAATGTAATGAGAGATGCCAAAAATTATGACACTAGAGATACTTTTTAACCATTAATAACTGTTGGTACTAGGTCCAGATGGAATAACCACAGAAGCTATTCAGGCTTGTGGGAAAACGTGAGTTAAATGGCTAACAAGGCTCTTTAATATAGCCTTTGGAGAAAGAAAAGTGTCAGCAGCTGATTAGCAACAAACATTAATATTACCAATATGGAAAAATGAAAGGAAGTATGAGAGAGTGCGAAACATACAAAGGTATATCACTCTTGAGTTGCAAAGGGAAAATGTAGTCAAAACTATCGGAATCGAGTGATAGACCCATAGCCGAACAACAGTTATTCAAAGCACTATTTGGTTTCATGAAAGACAAAAATTGCACCGATGCACTATTCACAGTTAGACAAATTCGTGGGGGAGGAGGGAGCATCACAGCCATATACCACTTTAGCCAAAGTGCAATAAGACCACAAGAAGGTATATCAGATTTGTTCACAGTCAATACAGAAGTGAGACGGGGATGTGTGCCCGCCCTCCATTTTGCTATTTAATACCTACATAACCATAATATCCAAAGAAGTAAGTCTTGACGGAAACGATTAAGAACATTTAGAACTCTTTAATTTAGATGAAACAACAGATCCACCCGCAATATACTATAGCTTTTATTTGCAAACGATCAGTGCCTCCTTTACACCAAACTGAAGTGATGCAGGTTAACAGATCTCCTGGTCCACTAAATATACTGATACACAGTACACATTTGAGACAAGCTAAAGAATTCAAATATCTAGGAAGCATGATCACAGAAGATGACAGAATAGAAAGAGAAATCGAAATCGTTAATTCATTCATTCAATAGCATGTCATTTGCAGAACTCCAATAACAACTTTCCGGAAAACCATAAGCAAGATGTCCCGCGTCCGATACACCCATCTGGAGATCTTCCGCCACATCCTGCGCCCATCTTCTCTTTGGCCTTCCTCTTCCTCTCTTCCCAAGCATATGCCTCTCCATTATAAATTAAAATCAGATATTAAAAATCAAGTCTGCTTATATATCAACTATCACCAAAACTGAAACATCAAAATATACCTATGTCCACAAAACCACAGGTAATAAGTAACATAGTCACACCAACCCCATGCTACCAATGTCAAACTTTGACATTATCCAAATCACACTTACGCATTCAGAGATGTAAGGGAAATAATTAGAGAATAGAGGATACACTTTTTTTTTTCTCATATCCTTTACAGAACATTGCAGTCAACACCAGAAATTTTCAGCTGCTGTTGATGTCTTGGCAAGTTTTACGTTCAATAGTTTGCCATTGCTTTCTGAACGACCGGCTTACATACCTCCGTAAGTAACCGACGCGACGCGATCCGCTGCCGAATCTCTCGCAGCTGTGTTCCATATCTGGGTATACGGGATTACGAACAACGTCCTTAACGCCTACGCCAGGGACACCGGCAGAGGATACACTAGACAATTTAAAAATTGAAATCTATAGTGATAACATCGGGATTCGAACTTGCTCTTCCAAATGACGACAGCGCCCTTTGGTACGATACGCATTGTCAGTATGATCTCATCCACATAAACTCTAGACTCACTGAACACATTTGTAGAGACAACAGCCAAGCAGCGTTATCATAACATAATTAATCTTTATATAATTTATAAAATGTAAGTGTATGAATGTATATATTCGTTGTTTGTGTGCTGACGAAGAATTTAGCGACAGTGTCCATTTTGGCAATTATGGTTGTGTTTTAGTAGAGCTTACTAACTTGACTTCTCTGTTTTATTGATTCACTGGCTGAACGAGCAACTGATTGTCAGTAATTGACATTCCTGTGTATTACTCCCACTGAGACTGTCCGCAGATTCTAAAGTTATACCTGCATTGTTTAAAAGCTGTTTTAAGTCACTGTTTTACCTTAGAAGAATTTATTAAAGACTTAAATTTTTGTTAAGATTAATTTCAACGACGCATTTAGGTTAAATCTTGAGTTCTCTTTCATTTCAGAGAAGTTGCATTACTTAAAGACAGTTGAAAGAAAGATCCACATTGTTTGTCTTAATTTACAGCTACAAATTTAGTCCATGTCATGAATTTTATTTAATCTTTGACGAGTCGATTTAACTTTCGACAGTTAAAATAGTCTAATTTTTTTGTTTGTCTTAATTTTTAACGATAAATTCAGGCAAAATCTTGAGTTCTATTTTATCCCAGACAAATTGATTTATTTATGGACAACTGAAAGACTGTCCCAACGTTTGTGTGTGTGTGTGTTAGCTTTCAGCAACAAATCTAGTCACTTATGTTCTAAGCTGTGACAAATGCATTTCTGTAATTACCTTAGAAATGGATTGTGCGCTAATTGCATGTATTTGCTACTGTAATTTTCGTTCGTAAACACGTTACACCTGAATGAGCACAAGTAAGGCCCCCAAAATGCTTACTACTGGTGATTTCGCAGATGAATGTCTACATATTAACATATTTGTATGTATGTACGTCCGTATTATTGTTGTTATAAAGCTGAAAACTTTAAATGTGAATGCAATTATATATATATATACATACATATATATATATATATATATATATATATATATATATATATATATATATATATATATATATATATATATATATATATATATATATATATATGGGCAGGCCCGGCCGTCTCCTTACCTGTTGGAAATGCAAGCTGAGTCTGTGGGCTCAAATCTGGCTCTTGACACACTGGTCTCATTGTTATCCATCTGCCCACAGATAGGAAAATAAAAGCCACTACTACTGTCCGGTGTATCGAGAAATCCGATATCATCTGAGGTGAGCAAAGCATTGAACTGTCCATCCATAATTGGAAACAAGCTCTTTATCTCTTGCTCCAAATGTAATTTGCCAAATTCTTATTCTTCTGCGTAAAGCTCAGAACTTAATATTCCCCAGGCTAGAATCTTTAGGGGTTTCCTAGGGAGATTGTCCTCGTCCATTTTGTCCAATGAGATTGCATTAATAATTGCTGGTCTCTGTCAGCGGTTTGGCTGGGGAGTGTGTGGTGTTGTCGCGCTGTCATGTGACAGTGAATGGTGCGTTCACATCTGCAGCAGATGTGAGAAGTGGCACAACGTGGCGTCAGGCACAAGATCTTACGCCACACAAAACCAGAACCGACACACGACAAATTTCTGTCACAAACATAATGGATCAGAAGGATCGTTGTCAAAGTTAATATCAATAAATAATATAACATAATAAAGTAAAATTAATAATGTAAAAATGAATAATTAAATCTGTAATATATAAACAATTCAAGAAAATGAAATAGAGAGTAAATTAATACATAAACATCAATAGTAGTAGCTTTTTTTATATTGCTGGTTTGTACCCGTATTGTCTCTTTTCTGCGTTATTTTCCGACAAAAGCAATAGGACAAAATAACAAGAATATTTTCAAAAGTTTAATTTCATTATAATGTCTCTCTCATATTTCTTGATTTTGTATCCTTAATATAATTTTCTTTAACCCCTTCATCGTGGCTTTCCTTAACAATTTTCCCGTTTACTTTACAATTCTGTTGTTTTGTTTTTCTTGTGTTCATTTTTAACATTATAATATTGGACTAAAGTGTTGACTTCTAGTCCTTGACTTGGGATCGTAAATCACGAGTACCTCTGAAGTCCGCGTGGGTTCGCCTGATGGCGAGAGACACTGGTAACAGGGAAAGTTAATCCACAAGCAAAATTCAGTTCAGTGCTACTAGAAGTAGCGTGTATAGACTACGCTTGAGTCCATAACAAGTGAGTACAAATACACAAAACACAACATATAAACACGGAGAAGACACTACGGTGACTACATTAAGGCATAATAGCCGAATGAGAAGAATAGAAAGGCGAAACAAATGGGAACAATTAAAAGAAAAATTTTGCTACTTATCTCAGAATCCCAGTGATTGGCATCTGCATTTTCTACCGGGAACCATGCAATCCATGACTTTCTTCTCTAGCCACCATTACATTTTATATGACCAGAGTATGTCAGTTACAGAGACATGCTACTGTTTATGATTCCGCTTTCCAAATCATTCTGAACAGGTCAGTAAAACGGCGGGGCGCGTTAGTGCAATCGTTAGGAGGCTGTGAGTAAAATGGTCAGCTAAGAGTAGAAAAGACTGGCCATAAATTCCTGCCTGCATTCAGGCCTACACCATGTGATGATCGCATCATAGGCTCACAGCAAGCTCCTGATTCTGGGCATCTTTTCTTTTCTTTTTTTTTTTTTTTCGAAATGAAACTTGAGATTTTTAGAAGTGAGAATATATATTAGGGGTGTTCATTTGAAACCCGTCCCAATGGCTTTATTACAAAAGCATGGAATAAACATTAACAGGTGTGGTAGAATTAAACAAAGCATTCATTTTGAATGAATTATGCACCATGGGTTGGTCAGAAGAAGTCGCCGTAGGCATTCAGGCAAGCATCCCATTGCTTAGGTAGGCGGCGAATGCCGTCAGCAAAAAAGGATTGTGGTTGCTCACTGAACCAAGTGTTTACCGCGTTCATTACGTCTGCATCTGTGTGAAATCGTTGCCCCTTGAGAGCTTTATTTAGAGGTCCGAACAAATGAAAATCACATGGTGACAAATCAGGACTATAGGCTGGATGTTGCAGAATTTCCCACTTCTTCCTTGCTAATGCTTCCTGCACAATCTTTGCGACATGCGGACGAGCATTATCGTGCAACAAAATCACACTGCGAGAAAGCATGCCGGGTCGTTTATTCTTGATGGCATTTTGCAGCTTGTCTAGTGTTTGCAAGTAGTGGGTAGAGTTGATGTTGACACCAGGTTCTTTAAAGTCGGCCAACAATAGCCCTTCATGGTAAAAAAATGCACTCAGCATAACCTTACCAGCGGAAACCTGTAACTTGAATTGTTTGGCTTTTGGTGATCCAGCATGCTTCCATTGCATGCTCTCTCTTTTGCTACTCGGCTCAAAGTGGTGACACCATGATTCACCGCCTGCCACTATGCGGAAGAGAAATGCACCACCCTCCACTCTGTAACGCAGCAAGTGGTTCAAACTCCATCCCATGCGTTCCTCTTTTTGGTGATCGGTCAACATCCGTGGTACCCACTGTGAACACACCTTCCGATATTGCAGTTTCTTACGAACGACCTTTTGAATTGTCCCATTTGACACATCAAATTCTTTCGCTAGCGAACGTATGCTTCGACAACGGTTCATCTGTACTGCTGCATCAATTTTGGCGATGGTTGTTTCTGTTGAAACAATATGGCTTGACCCGGCCGTCGAAGATCTGTCGTGAACTAACGTCCTTTCAGAAATATTTGCGCCTAGTCTGTCACTGTTGTCTTCGACACACATTTGTTCCCGTACGCTGCCTGCATTCTTTTATGAATTTCCACTGGTCAACATCCTTCAAATGAAAGAAACTGAATCACAGCTCTCTGAGCTTCTTTGGGCGGATTTCGGATCAACCCGGCCATTTTCTCATCGGTCAGAAACAGAACCTATGCATCATGGGAAGATAAGCTCTTGCTCTTTTATTCATTGATCAGTACTTATTACATTCCGCTTTGCAACCATACTTCCCTGCGGATCGCTAGTCAGCATCGTTTATGGTCAGAAATACGACGGTATCTGATCATCTTCCCGCCTCTGACTTTCGTTCTTGATCAATGAAAGCATTCTTGACAAATGCTTTCGCAGTAGCTCGTCTTGCGGCGATCCAAGAATTTCACCTCTAACGGCGCAATACGAATGCCCCCGTTTGTCCCAGTTAATCATTTCTTCCAATTCCGAAAACCAACAAAATAGAACCGAGGCCCTGTTCCATTATTCCATGCACCATTATTCAGGCAGCCGAGGCCTGCTTTGAACACTCTAATTTTCTCAAAGTTAACGCACCGGCCACCCGGGACGCTCAGCGAAGAGCACCCACAGGAGAGAGCCGGCAGACGGTAGGGTAGGAACAACGGGCAGTGAACCGGCGCGAGCCTGACCGCCCGCCTGCACCTGAGATTCAACTACGAGCTTTTTAACTTCAACAACTTTAATATACGCTATTGGAGCTGGAATTACCGCGGCTGCTGGCACCAGACTTGCTCTCCAATAGATCCTCGTTAAAGGGTTTAAAGTGTACTCATTCCAACTACGGGGCCTCGATAGAGTCCCGTATTTTTATTTTTTGTCATTACCTCCCCGGGAGTGGGTAAGTTGCGCACCTGCTGCCTTCCTTGGATGTGATAACCGTTTCTAATGCTCCCTCTCCGGAATCAAACCCTGATTCCCCGTTATCCGTTACAAACATGGCAGGCATGTCACGTACCATCGACATGTGATAGGGCAGACATTTGAAAGATGCGTCGCCGGCACGTAAGGCCATGCGATCAGCACAAAATTATCCAGAATCACCAGTGGGAACGCCGCGCCCCGCGAAGGGCAACGACGATTGGCTTTGAACTAATAAAAGCGCTTGGTAAGCATATATTAGCTCTAGAATTGCCACAGTTATCCAAGTAGGATCGTGTCGTCTAAGGAACCTCGACTGATTTAGTGAGCCATTCAGCGGTTTCACCGTGAGACAGTGTGAACTTAGAAATGCATGGCTTAATCTTTGAGACAAGCATAATGACTACTGGCAGGATCAACCAAATATCTATAGGAAAGACGGACTATTCACGCACACGCAGGCCAAGAGTAGCATCGCTAAAGCGCGCCCTCCCGGTATAAGGTGATACATGCAAAACCACTGGACGCCTACCGACGAGCTTTCAAGCTACGCCGACAGGACTGACTGAAAAGCTATATAGCTTACTGACTGCAAGCCCACTACTCATCGAGAGAGAGAGAGAGAGAGAGAGAGAGAGAGAGAGAGAGAGAGAGAGAGAGAGAGAGAGAGAGAGAGAGAGAGAGAGAGAGAGAGAGAGTATGCGCTTATCGAGACTTTGTCGAACGGTCGTACAAATTTGCTCGTTTGCCCGCTCAAACCACGACCCTTGCTGCACGATCCGGTTACATTCTCGAAACGCCTGCCTCGCTAACTTGCGTTGGCTGGGAAGATTCCAATTTGGTGCACCTCACACAGCCATCCGAGACAACGAACTCTAGACGCGGGACTGATCTTGCGAAGCACTCACACTTATTACGTGACTATGACATGATCATGTTCAACGTATTCAATTACTTTCTTTCTCTCTCTCTCTCTCTCTCTCTCTCTCTCTCTCTCTCTCTCTCTCTCTCTCTCTCTCTCTCTCTCTCTCTCTCTCTCTCTCTCTCTCTCTCTCTCTCTCTCTCTCCCTCCCTCCCTCCCTCCCTCACGCATGGACATCTTAGCTTCAGATTTGCGAGCATTTTCAGGATATGACATAGATTTTAAGGCCTCAAACATTACGGTAAAAACTGTTTTAAGCAGGATCTCAACAGCAAATGCGATTATAGGTACGGTTACATTTTATTTATTAGGTTATGTAGCGTTCCTCTATCTGGGATTGCTTAAAGAAGAATTCTTCTGGCTGGATGTAAAAAAATCATAAACCTAACTCTTACTACGTAAGCTTAGAGCGGGGATTTTATTTTTTTTTTTAAAGGTCTGACCAGCCTAAATCAACTTTGTTTACAGCAGCCTATCCAATAAGTAATTATGAATTACTTATACGTTATTAAACAGTATAAATAATTAATTATTGCAATTTTATTTTACTTACACACTTATACGCTGCCCTCCCTGGTCTAGAGGTTACACGACTTTCTCCGTAATCTCGTATACTCTCGTAAGTAACGTGACGTTGGGTGACAAGCGGTAGCGATTCTCTCCACGTCGGTAACTTAGGGTTATGTAAGCCGGTCGCTCAGAAAGCAATGGCAAACTACTGAGCATAATCATGCCAAGAAATCAACAATCAGCTGAAAGATGCTGATGTTGACAGCGATGTACTGTAAAGGATATGTGAACAAACTTTATACACTTATACATTATATTTTATATTATGGACACAAACTTGTACTAATTTGTTAACAAGATTTTACAATTTATAGTTATAATTTCTTTCTAAATTATCTTTCGATGGCTTTAATTTAGACACAAACCGATTACATTGTCACTACAATTGTTGATTTTTTAATGAGATATATGTAGCTGCTTGCAATTTTTGACAATATTCTTGAAATCTGGAAGCAAGATTACTTGTTGAAATTCCCATGACAGCATGCACGTTGCAGTCCGACAATAAAGACCTACTCTTAGAATTGTTAATCTTCAAACACGAAAATACTTGTTCGCACATGTATATTGATCCAAACAATGATAAAAGTTTAGCTGCAAAGATTTTCAGTTGGGAAATGATTCTTCTGATAAACACACATAGAAATCCAGCAAACCATCTGACGTGAATTTCTCTTTCAGACCATGATCTGCTTTGTAAGTTAAGCAGCTCCAACTGTATGTCCTCTGTGGCTGTATCAGCTTCTGCTTTAAAAGGTGAACTGAGAATATTGAACTATGGCTCTAAGTTCTTGAAATCTTGGAATCTCAATCCAATTTTTTTAGTCAATGCATCTACAAGGCCTTTGCACTCTTCAGTCATTTCACCAGAAATGGTTTCTTGTTTCAGCAAAGTTGACTGCAACGTCCCGTAAGGGATGCGCAACACAATATTTTTTTCAGCAAAGGGAAGTGAGAAAAATTTTTTCACTTGCTTGTCTGGAGAACAGAGAGAGTTTTGCCTGAAATGATTTTACACGTACATACAATTCATGTGCAAACACACCATTGCCCTGAAGTTTGACATTCAGTTCATTTAACTTTTCCACAATTTCAATGGCAAACATAAAGTCTAACTTCCACTCTTTATTGACAATGTTAGTATTAAAGTCACATTCAATGCCCTTCATCCCCAGGAACATCACTATTTCTTCTCTGAAGTCCCACACCCGCCTCAACATCTTGCAGAGACCCAGACATGGAATACTGGTGTGGTACAGGACATCGGAATGTTCAGTTTCCACATCGTCAAGTAATGCCTTGAATTTCTGTGATTAAGTCCTCTTCATCTGATTAGGTTAATGATACTGACAACTGGGTCAATAACGTGCTTGCTATTCAAAAGAGTTTTAAACATACATTCTTGATAGATCATGCAGTGAAGTGGTAATAATGTGTGATCTGGATATTCTGCTTTAATCTTATCACTTATCAACTTTACCAGACCTATATTTTTTCCCAGTCGAAGCACGAGCTACGTCAGTTGTAACACTTGCCATCTTGTTCCAAACCAACCCAGTTCGTTCAATACAGTTAGTAACAGCACTGAATATATCATGACCTGTGGTTGTGTCTTTGAGTGACTCAACACTCAGTAACTCTTCAGTGAGTTTGAAAGAAGTGTTTATTCCACGTATAAATATCAATAATTGGGCAGTATCATGTACATCGGTATTCTCATCCAATGCAAGTGAATATCACAAAATTGTTTTATTTGCATCTTGAAGTTTATGCATCAAATTGTCACTGATCTTGTCAACACGTCTGACCACAATTCTCCTAGATAAAGTAATGTTGTCAAATTTTTTTGTTTGTTTGTTCTGGATACATAATGTTTCCTGCATCTAGCAAACATTCCTTGATGAACTCGCATTCATAAAATGACTTGTTCTGCTTTACATTTCTGCGTGACAGCCCAAGACTAGCTTCTGTTGCAGCATCTTGAATTGAAGGTTGTTTTACGTTTGAAGTGCCCTTGGCACGTTTCTTCTTCCCTCTTTTCCGTTTAGGACTGGGTCGAATGAGAACCTGTAGTTCCCGGTCCACTACCTCTGATTCTGCGGTGGGTGGCAAAGATGTCCCTTCCTTCCTGGTTGGGTGAGCATCCGTATCACTTACCTTATGTTCCGCTAGAAAGGTTAGCTTCTCCGCATTGACTGCTTCCATATGCGTTTTCTCCATCTCTACTTCCTTCAGTTTTGCTACGCTCTTGTGCTTCAAAGAACTCATCATTTCTTTTAGTCATCGTTTCTTCTTCTTGGTCCCACCATTCTAACTCGGCTATGATATATGTTTCTAGTTGCTCCCCCTTTAAGCCTTCTCTTAAGCCCCACCGTCTTGCGGTCTCTAAGAATCTGATGCGCGCCTCCATGTCCTCTTCGAGATTCCGGTAACGTGAGTCCATAATTGTTAATGACTATAATCAGGTAAGCTCCTATGTATATATCAAAAATCAGATCTAAGCTAGAAAGACAAGAATGAACTACTGACAGTCTACGCTATCCAATGTGTAGAGTTAAGCCTCAGCAGTGAAAGACAACTGAAAATAATATTCAAGTAGTATCTGGCGACAGCAGTAAAGTAAGTGTGAGAGATGTACTACACAGTAATCATCAGTAATATTTACCTAAATAAACATTAAAATGCACAGCATACAAATCAAAATGAACATGGCATATATTAGCATAAAATACAAATCAGTCAAGCAGTTAAATCATTCAAACACATCAATGTAAATATGATTAAAGTGTTCACTTCTCATTAAATGATGAATAGTAACCCTAATTTATAATAGTTAAAAACAGTTATCAATAAATGATACATGTTGGTAGTTTTCTCATAAATTACTATCTGTTATAAACTTTTGCAAAGTTATATCTGTACTCTGTAACTTCCTCAACTAAAAATAGCTACATCTGATGTCAGACTATTATGACTGAATGAAGATTACAAGAGTTAACTTTTTAAAAATCGTATGTCTAGGGTCTAGTACCGGATTCTATTGAAAGCGAGAAGTCCGAATTCAAATACCGGACGAGAAGCCCAATCTTTCAGAAGTTGGGGTGGCCACCGGCTAGATGAAAGTATTATTCACTGGCGTGCAACCCCAAATAGTCAGAAATTGACTAGGGACAAAATCTATATGGCTGAACTACAGATTAAGCCCTGAATATCCAACATACAGCTCCAAATGGCTCGTAACAAAATTGAAATGAACTGTGCTGAATATTCGCCAAGGAGTAGGAAGGAGAAGGTTAGCTGAGATAGATTTTTAAGTCTAAATTTAAGAGTAATTGACAACTATCCCAGTACAGGTTTTTCTCCCCTGACTGTTCCCTTCCTTGGCGTGTAAGTAATCCCCCACCAATGTACACACACAACACGTATGCACAATTGGAATTAAAGAGTATAACGACTGAACTATGAGTTAAAATAAACTACACTCACTTTATTGGCTAATCATTATTATTAGACATCTGATGTTTTTCAAGATGATGATGATTAATCGTATAAGCTTGATGCACTACAGTAATCATGAAAGTGAAATGATTAATATAAAATACATAACTCTGAATCCTGTCTGGATCAGTGAGAGGTCCGCTAACAGCCGTTATGCTCCGATCAGCAAACAGCCGTGGTCAGATCAGCGAACAGCCGGACGGTGTTCAGAAGCGGTAGAGTCTGTCCTGTCCCCCTAGTTCCTCGTTGTCACAGCACGGGTACTGGGCTCTGTTGAGGGCTTGGAAGAGAACATCAAGAATGTGTATTATCTAGTTCTACATCAGTACAATCCTAATTAATACATACATTCTATCACCCCCCCCCCCCTATACAATGACCAGTTTGGCCAAGTTTCTCTTCCAGCTTTTCTGTGCGTTAACTCTCCTCCTTCTCCCTCTATATCTCTGTCCTACGGTCTTAGTCTGGGACGGGCTTTTCAAATGTCTCACACGCCTGTAATTATTACATTTCTGCCTTCCCATATCCATGTGGCAAATACAGACAGACTGGATCGTACAGCCGCTCCGTCCAAAGTTGGTTTAGCAGCTAACAGGGTCGGTAATGGTATTATAATAGTACCTAATCATCCGGGCTTACAAGCCGTGACCGGTATCTGTGCCAGGCTTCCGTGAATTACCGTGAACGCTCGTCCACAATACACTGGAAAAGTTTAGCACCATATACCCTATACCAATTGTGGGTAATGTCTGTACCATTACACCTCTGCTTACAACACAATCGATGGCCAATGTGCCAATGCGAACACAATAGTATACCACCAAATTCTTCTTAGTGAGTTACCATATAAAAAATCAACATCAACTATACCTAAGGTATGCGAATTCAAAATGGCATATAAGGTTATTCTTACATATGTAGTATGAATGCAAAAAGGAAGTAATATCCTTGTCTACAACAAACTGGGAAACATAGTTTCCATATACGTTACAGACCAAATAAAAGTCTGCCGAGTTCATGTCCAAAGTATAACAAACATTATGCATGTGACAATTCAACTATATCAAACATCCAATATACATACATTATATTACTTCAAAATGGACATATAATGATACTCAACATAATAGCATAAGGCATTATTAATTAGTAATAATATTGTATAGCTACAAAATGAGATATACAACAAGTCTAAATGAAATGACCACACAGAACAGTCACATTGCTGATCTGCCTGGTGCAGTCACAAATTAGCCACTGCTGTGGTAAAATTAACAGCATTATAGTCAGTGGACTATATTCTGCACAATAAATGCACGCACAAAAAGGCAACTAGGCTAGTGTACAAAGAACTGACAAGCATCTACCACGACACCTCAAGTATATCTAGAACTTAGCCAAGATCTGCCGAACATAGGGTTCCTACTTCTCAGAAGAAGAACACATAAAGAAATATGATATTGTACACTGAACTGAGAAGGAATAGTGCACACTCAAGTAACCTGAGACAATGATATTTCTTGAAATAACCTAGGTCAGATGTAGACTGAAAATTAGTACATACATCTAAAAGACTTGACTAGTTACTAAGAAATAACTTTCCTAGTGGAGTTTAGCAGACATATGACTACAAAAAATTGAGCTGGCTGCCTACCTGTTCAGAAATTTTTCATGTCTAACATGACACAGGTCTAGGGAGCCTTATTTAAGCTGAGTCCAGCAGACAGTGTAAGACACTATTATCTCCTTGGCACCTTTCTGTCTGGGTGGAAGTTCACATGCCCCACCTACATGTAATTAATTCTATTCAAGTGTTGGGCCGGTTTTACAAGGTCTGTTTCACACTCTACTGAGTCGGCCAGTCTGTGCAATTTCAATTCACACCCTTCCATTGGTTGATTGCCCCTAGGCCACTCTGTGTGGTCAGCTATCCTAGGCATGTTTACAGCCCTAGGGCTATTGTCTCCACCTGGGTCAATATGTTGTTCACGCCTGGGTGGTTTTATTTCATTATCTCTGACATTCTCCACCTCTCTACATGTAATTAATTGCATCTGCCCTCCAGTATGGCTGGATTGTTAACCATCTGTAGGTGAGTCCTACTGGTGTAAAATTGAAGAGGGTTACCATGTAGCCGTGGAGTGTGGTGGTTTGTAATCTTACGTCATGTTAGACGTCTTATAATGCTTATAGAAACAGCTGTTCATTTGTCTGTTCTTTCTCTACATGGTCCATCAAAAGTGAACCAAAAATCGGTATGGGATGTAAAGGCGGCATTTCACGACAATTGGGCAGTATCATGTACATCGATATTCTCATCCAATGCAAGAGAGTACCACAAATTTGTTTTATTTGCATCTTGAAGTTTATGCATCAAATTGTCACTTATCTTGTCAACACGTCTGACCACAGTTCTCCTAGATAAAGTAATGTTGTCTACTTTGTTTGTTTGTTTGTTCTGGATACATATTTGCTGCATCTAGCAAACATTCCTTGATGAACTTGCATTCAGAAATGACTTGTTATGCTTTACATTTCTGCGTGACAGCACCTGCTTCTGTTGCAGCATCTTGAATTGAAGGCTGTTTAGTGAAAACAGTTCGCGTTTCTCCAAACTTTTCACCAACTCCAGGCATTTCCTTTCCCTCTCTGCGATTGTTAAATTGTATCCGAAATCGGAATGTTTTGTTTAATAATGTCTTTTAAATTGTACTCCTCGTAGACAGCGACTGACTCACAACACAACAAGCAAACTCATTAACTACAAAATATTATAAAACAGTACTTAGTTGTCTATTCATCATTAAAAACACGGCATTCATCTTCAGTCTGACGATTTTTAGTGACACTCATTGTTTTAATAAAATTCAAACAGTTATAATTTTACAAAACTTTAAAAAGATAATTAACCAAACCAAGGAGTAAACTCAGAATTAATTTCAGAAATATATATAGACCACCTCCTCCTCCTCCTCCTCCTCCTTCTTCTTCTTCTTCTTCTTCTTCTTCTTCTTCTTCTTCTTCTTCTTCTTCTTCTTCTTCTTCTTCTTCTTCTTCTTCTTCTTCTTCTCTTCTTCTTCTTCTTCTTCTTCTTCGTCTTCTTCTTCTCCTCCTCTCCTCCTCCTCCTCTCCTCTCCTTCTTCTTCTTCTTCTTCTTCTTCTTCTTCTTCTTCTTCTTCTTCTTCTTCTTCTTCTTCTTCTTCTTCTTCTTCTTCTTCTTCTTCTTCTCCTCCTTCTCCTCCTCCTCCTCCTCCTCCTCCTTCTTCTTCTTCTTCTTCTTCTTCTTCTTCTTCTTCTTCTTCTTCTTCTTCTTCTTCTTCTTCTTCTTCTTCTTCTTCTTCTTCTTCTTCTTCTTCTTCTTCTTCTTCTTCTTCTTCTTCTTCTCCTCCTCCTCCTCCTCCTTCTTCTTCTTCTTCTTCTTCTTCTTCTTCCTCTTCTTCTTCTTCTTCTTCTTCTTCTTCTTCTTCTTCTTCTTCTTCTTCTTCTTCTTCTTCTTCTTCTTCTTCTTCTCCTCCTTCTCCGCCTCCTCCTCCTCCTCTTCTCCTTCTCCTTCTCCTCCTCCGCCTCCGCCTCCTCCTCCTCCTTCTTCTTCTTCTTCTTCTTCTTCTTCTTCTTCTTCTTCTTCTTCTTCTTCTTCTTCTTCTTCTTCTTCTTCTTCTTCTTCTTCTTCTTCTTCTTCTTCTTCTTCTTCTTCTTCTTCTTCTTCAGCGTTCCGAGCCATTGAGGTTCTTTGCTGCAGATACAATCCGTCTCCATTCGTCTCTCTGGTTGACCTTCTCTTTCCAGTCGTTGATTCCAAGTGCTTGTAGGTCTGTATATATATTATCTCTCCACCGTCTTCTTGGTCTACCTCGGGGTCTACGGTCATTTATTTCCTGAGTGTAAGCGAGTTTTGTTTCCCTATTATCTTCCATTCTTTCTATATGCCCCAGCCATTGTAGTCTATTAGCCTTCATGGTACCAGTGATTAGCGGGGACTTAAACAGATCCTAAATGTCTTTGTTACTTCTTCTTTTCCACTCTCCACTTTGTATATCCCTAATGGGTCCAAAGATGCGTCTCAAAACTTTGTTCTCAAAGGTTTGTAACAAGGCTTCGTCTCCTTTCCTTGTACTCTAGGTTTCAGAGCCATACAGCACAACTGATCTGATCAGTGTTTTGTACGTTGTGATCTTGGTGTTACGAGATAGCGCCTTTGATTTTAGTAGATGTTGTAGTGCATAGTATATCTTATTTCCATAATTGATTCTAGTTTGTATTTCTTCCTTATGATGTTGGAGCAGTTGAAGATTGTACCCAGGTATTTGTATGTTTCGTTCTTTTAATGGTCATATTATCTATTTGTATATGGCCAGAGTTTTTAGCCATTCCTTCTCTTGAAATTACCATATATTCTCTTTTATCTTGGTTGATAACCAGCCCAATCTGTTGGGCTTTTTCCTTTAAGTGAATCAATATTTCCAATGTATAGACTACTGCAACAAATAAATTAATTTGAACATTGTAAATGTGGAAATAACTTAGAACAGAAAACAACTATTAAATTTAATATTTTCTTGCAAAATAAATCATTTTATTCACGGGAGAAATATCTGTGTTTCATAAAATCATCCTTATTAAATGGTTGCATGTCGATAAATATGTCTGTATATTAACATCGATATATTCGCATTTTAGCATTACATTACCATGATGCATGACTGTTTATAAAAATAGAATATTATACAGCAATTTAATCAAAATCGTTAAAACAATAATAACGGTACAAGAATTCTGTAAAATTCAACAAAATAACTTAAAAACGAAGTAAAATTTATTTATTTCTTAATGCCCTCAAGGGCCGCATAATATCAGTTGCCGGGCCGCATGCGGCCCACGGGCCGTAGTTTGCCCACCCCTGCTCTAGTGTAGTGGTTGTATGAGATTGGGGTGGTGACATCAAAATCAGTATCCTTGCAGATCAATAGGCTATAACTCATGAATAAATAATCGATTGGTATGTAGACTATTACGTCCCCTGTTTCGTATCTTTAGCTTGTTAAGGTTGATGGTTTTGGGGGAAAATATTTAGAAGTCTACCAAGTGTTTTAGGTGTGGTGTCCGTCCACAAACAAGTGACCACTTGATCGATCATCGCAGAGTGATCACTAGTCCGGTTTTCCGTTATGAATGAGTCGGATTATTAATATTACTCCATGTAAGTCAGGTTGCGCGACCACGAGGCACTAGCGGTGAGTAGTCGGGGTGTCGGGTTCGAATCCCTATTCGGAGGTCGCATGGTAGAAGAAATATTGATTATATGTTGTAAATTAACTGCGCTGGCGAGATCTGATGTTATTAATCAGAAGATCAAACGATTTATCTCCAGTCGGTTGGAAAATTTGACCAATCAGCAGAGACGAGTCCCTCGCTTTATACAAGTATGCATGTTATTAGACCATTTGAACACTTTGCACCAAGTTTCACACTAATGGATCAGCAGTTTGATTGCTAGACATCTTTTGATGCACGTTAGCTATCAGTATAATAATGACACAAGCAATGGTCGACTTGAAACAAGTTAACAGCGAGATGGTGAATATGGCATTGTCTATTATTAGTTCCTACAATTTCACAAAGGCAAATAACTCGACGCTGTCTATTTTAGTAGGTCAAATAGCCAAACAACACGATGTGTGCTGTTCACGAGACTAGAAGGTATTATCAAGCCCAAACATGTTTTCTAAGTCTTTGTTTCAGTCAGTGATGAACTATTTGGCAATAACGTCATCAACTATGTTAGAATATTGATGGTGTTTACACTTGGCATGCGTCTGGGTAAGCTTCTGTTTCTTCTTCTTCTTCGTTCATCCGGAGTTTTTTTTCGGACGTGATTGCGTTGTGCCTGTTTACAGCAGAGCTGCGTTCTTGCGCCGTTAGGCCGACACATCCGACTTCTGCGGAAGCTTCTGTTTGATGATTCTTACAATAGAGGTGTGAATGTCCAAGATCTGGAAGAAAGCTTTGCTAAATCTCTAGGCGAATATATGTTTTCTAAACTAAGTCCTTGGATGCTTCAAAAACAAGGTGGTTGGCAGAATTTCAATACTATGACTGCAAACAAAAAAGGTGAATTAAAATCAGGCCTAAATCCTCGTATTTCATTATACTTGTTAGAACGCTTGAGTGTGGATATATAATACATACAGTAAACTCCCGTGGGTAGTTTGTGAGAGGCTGTCGACACGTTGTAATGGTAATTAGACAAATTGTGATCGTCAGTGGGGAATTAGTGAGGTTCATTAGTCAAGTTGCTAGGTCGATTCAACAAGTTGTGAGAGCAAATAAGGCAGTTGCTAGGGCACTTCTACAAGTTGTGAGCGCCATTGTCTTACTTTGCTATATATTTTTCTCATTTTGGTTAATATTTTTCTTCATTTGGCTAACATATTTAGTACTTTGACCAACCTTTTTCCTTACTTTACCATTCATACTTCTTAATTTGCTTGAAATATTTCTTTACTTGGTCAATATTTTCCCCCCTTTGGTTAACACATTTTCCTTTTTTTTTTCCTTTAATATTTGGACGAGATATTTATACATTTGGATGAAATATTTTTTTTTACTTGGTCAATATTTTTTTCACATTTAGTTAACAAATTTTCCTACTTTCTATAGGTTTGGAATAGATGTTTATAAGTTTGGTAAACATTTAAGTTGATTTGGGTAACATAGTCTCCTACTTTTTATAAGTTTTATGGAGATATTTTCTCAACATGGTCAACATGATTTCTACTTTTTATAAGATTTTTCGAGATATTTCTGTAATTGACTAATATTTTACACATTTGGTTAACACATTTATCTAGTTGTTTAATAAATTTGGGAGAGATATTTATAAGTTTGACCGATATTTTTCCCATCTGGGTAACAAATTTTCTTACTTTTTCTAAATTTGGTGGAGATATTTCTGTATTTGACCAATATTTTCCCCCTTTGGTTAACAAATTTTCCTACTTTTTATAAGTTTGGACGTGATATTTATAAATTTGGTTGACATACTTCTTTAATTGGCCAATATTTATTCACATTTGGTTAACAAATTTTTCGACATTTTATAAGTTTGGACTAGATATTTATAAGATTGATAAACATTCCAGTGGGTTGGGGTAACATTTTTTCCTACTTTTTATAAGATTTTCGAGATATGTTTGTGTTTGACCAATTTTACCCGTTTGGTTAACACATTTTCCTAAGTTAAAAAAAAAAATACATAAATTAGTGCTAGATATTGTTAAGTTTGACCGATATTTTTCCCATTTGTGTTACAAATTTTCCTACATTTGATAAATTTGGACGAGATATTTCTTATTTTGGCCAACAGTTTTATTAGTTTGTATAACACATTTTCTTATTTAAATGTTGAAATGATACATATAAACTTTTGTCTAGGAGTGAAACGTAGAACCATGAGCAGACAAGTTGAAAAACATATTTTGGCATTGGAAATGGGTTCCGGGGAAAGCTGCAAAGGCGTCTATACACACATTGAAGAATTAATGAAAATTCAAATGCCTGATCTAAGAAGCGATGTCTTCGCTGGTCAGGACAGCTTGTGACATGTCATATTACGTGAGATGCCTAATGATGAGCCAGGACAGCTTGTTGTATTCGCGTGTAATACTATACAGTTGATAATATTGGCTAAACACTCGCCGGTTATAATGCGCTAACTTTTAAGTAAATTGTACAACTTCCCCGCCTGGCATCGATGATCACATCTCTCCTCTAGGTCTACGAGAAAGGCTTATTCAGACAATGTGATGAATTGATTACACGCGCATATGCAGCTTTCGAGACCGGTTTATGTATTATTGATGTCAGTATGTTCTGTGGTGTTACTTGGTGACACTAGGACTACATGGATATAAAAAAGAGAAGAGAGCAAATGTATACCATTTTAGAGTACGGATGCGCTACTGACGAGGTAAGTGGAATCACTCCCATACACGATGATCATCACGAGTTAGGTCCTCTAGTTCGATAACCGACAGGACACCCTTTCTGTACTACCCCTCTTAATCACGTGCCTCGGATGTACCCTTAAATCTGTGACCGGATGCAACGCCATCTTTTAACGGATGTAACCATTACGCACGTGTCCGGATGTATCCTTATGCATGCGACCGGAAGCAGCATCCTCACATGGTCCGGTATAGCATTTGAAAATTTATCTCCTTAAGGCTTGTTGTGATGACACATAATCACATATCAGAAAGTATTTCGGGTTCGGTTCAGGATCCTGATAAAGGGATGTGTTCCCGCGTTACATAACTTACTATGAGACATGCATTTCCCTAAGCCAGCTAATTCACTGTGACTAGGCCATGTCGTTATTCTTCACTTCTCTCTACTATATATAAATATATATTATAATTATTATTTATGATATAAATTATATATTATATAAGGGTGAGTCAATAAGTAAGTCACACAGTTCTGTGGGATGGCAGGTAAATGTAATTGGTGTTTTCTACAGGAGTCATTAGGTGACATCAACATCCAACTTTATGTTACCGTTCGTATGGCGACGCTAAGTGTCTTATACGCATGCACAGCGCATAAAGAAAATGGCGACTGTACTTTCTGAGTATACAACCAAAGAGTAACGTGCTGTTGTGCGTTTGTTGTGGGCAGAAGGACTTCCTGCATGCCAAGTCGCAGCATAGCCCATGACGCGAAAAACAGAAGGAGCAGAACTCTCGATCAGAAACGCGGATATAACTAAGAGACTAGCGCATCACGTCAGCTTTGTTGATCAATAGTTACAAGAATGAGATCATGGATTCCAACAGGGAAGCAGTGCAGTGAAATTGTCTCGAACTTGGAAAAGAATATTGAAGAGCAATATGACATCATTATGGCCAACATCGATGGCAGAGGACAACGTCCAAAGTAGGAAAGATATAGGAGCCTGAAAAGAATAGAACGAAGGCAACAGATCCAGCCGAGACTAGATATATTACGGCAAGGTCAAACTTATGTTGATAAAGAATAACTGAAGAATAACGGCAGGAATCAATTAGAAGGTCTAGTGTTTCAACGATTGATTACTCGTATGTCATTATCATGTATACTACGGATCGTTAAAGACATTGGAAAATTACATGAGAAACGATTTTATTTGCCGGTCTTCAGTAGTTTTTGATTTGCCGTTGAGTTTTCCTGCTTCAAGTTTGTTGAAAGAGTGTCACACCCTGGACACCTTATCTGTTAAGGATTTATTTTACTGAATTTCGTTAAGACACTCTTCAGCACTGCAGATTATATTCATAAGGAAATGCTTCCTGTTTATGCTGACAAATGTTTGTCCTGTAAATCGGTGCATAACTGGGTAGAAACATTTTCTCAAGAAGGCTCTAAACTTGTTGATGAAATCCGATCTGGTCGTCCTGTTGAGATTGCAACAGAAGCATCTGTGCAGCGGGTGGGGGAGATGATTAGATGTGACAGGCGAGTAACGATATACTCTGTAGCATCTGCAATAGGGTGCTCACATGGTTCAGCATACATCATAATGCATGATCGAAGAAAACGTCCAGGACTGCTGACTAGAGGAATGTTGCTTCTTCGTGAAAATGTCAGACCACATACGGCCCGATTAACTCAGGAGAAAATTAACCAACTAAGGTGGGAAGTTCTGGAACATCCACCTTACAGCCCCGACTTAGTCCCTAGCTATTTCTACCTTTTTGGTGCACCGAAAACCCACCTTAGTGGGAGACATTTCGCGAAAGACGCCGAAGTTGAATGTGAAGAGAAAACGTGGTTTAGAAAAAATTGCACGCGGTTCTATGAAGCCGGTTTTGGAGGACTGATAAAACAATGGGATAAGTGCATCAATGTTGGTGGAAATTATGTTGAGAAATAAAGAGACAATGTATGCATAAAAAACTCGTTAGAAGTTGTTATCGTTTTTAGTTATTTTTCTACAGCCATTTGTGACTTACGTATTGATTTCCTCTCGTATATACTGATATAAATTCACTGTCACCCGCGGACGAGTACAGAGAAAAACAACCATTTATATATACAGATATATACACCCTTACATCCAGACATCAGACATACACACACACACACACACACACACACACACACACACACACACACACACACACACACACTCATGTCGACATTCGTGCACACATATACACACACAGTCAATAATAAGACAAGTAATGGAATCACACCAATATCACACAAGAGCGAAAACTACGAGGAAGAACGAACGAACGAACAAACTTTATTTTAAAAGGGTAACAAATTGGGCACACAGGCCCGTCTTACATTCGGCCCTTTCAATCACTCATCTTTCATTCATCAAATGTACATGTTACATTAACATAGGGGGAAAAAACATTGTCAAATAGATTTTGTAAGCATAAACAATGCATATTACGCATGATACATTCAGATGAGAAGAAAAAAACAAAAAAAAAACATTATCAATTTGAACACGGGGCATCCTGTTCCTGGGCATGATCTTATCCGAGAAGACATGTAACCGATCTCCCTATGCAAGACATCAAGGGTGTGCACGATATTAATAACCAGTGGCTCTAGTAAACATTCCCATCTCTATAATGGGATTTGAACTCGGTACTTCTAAGCGTGAAACAGCAACCATAACATCTTAGCCACGCCTCATTCATACACATCTTTCAATGTAAACATGCACCAGAACACCCAAACACCAATACTACACGCGCCAAATTAGTTAGAGATCACCTGACAATTACTCATATGATATCTTGGAAGGGCACTATTATATAACAAAATCGAGACAATATTGCCGCAGAAGTGAAGAGATAGGAATCTCGAATACACCGACATAGTTTGCTAGCTGAAGCAGAAAAATCAGCGTCTGTTTAAGGAAGACAAGAAAATATTGTGTTAAAGCCCTAACTGTAATGTTCTCACTGCTGACTCCAGAAGCCGTTGCAGTGAAATCAAATTACTGGATGTTTAATTTTCTTCCTCCAGTGGAAGCCTGACGTGCGACTCGGCGTTCACTGTGGGGATTTTATGACATCAGACGTCGATTGCTGATCTCTGGTTTGACGTTGTTTGAGGGAAATGGCTGGGATTCTGAAGCACGTACATTAAACGCTGCAATAAACAACAGACACAGAGTGTATACATCAAGCCAATAATAGCACAGCATAACAAATCATGTCCCCTAACAAATATACTTCTAAAGTTCCATTAATATTGTTCATTATCGACGTTTATAGTTCCCAGGAGTTGTTTTTGAAAGTTCGTGTATCTCAGGTACCTTGTTTTTGCTACAATCACGCAGTATATCGCTTGTGTGTGTTTTATGTCGCCTCCATTAAATATACTCTTATAGTTTCCAACCATTGCACTTAGCTTATGAACAATAAATCGAGGGAGCGGAGATAATACAGTAGCTAGTGCGCTTTCGTATAATCCGGCGATGATCTGTTCGAATCTCTTTCGAGGCGTGATTATTTTCACTAAACGGATGGTCGATGCGATACTTATCACATCACGCACCGGAAGTCCTTTAGTCTATATAAAAATGGGCCTAGCACCATTTGCCAAATAGGCCATAAGGAGGGCTGCGTGGTCTCGAGGTATGGTGTCCGCCTCGAGTGCTGGAGGTCCCGGGTTCAAGCCCTGATGAGGGCCGAGAGTTTTTAACGTGGACTTCTAGTAACAACATTTCCCTTGGTCTCTGGGTAGTGAGATCGGACGCCCGTGTGTATTGTTGTGCACGTGAACAAAATCCCTTGGCCGTTGGAAATAGGAAAAGAGTAGCCTAACGGCGCTGCCCTGGCAAAATTTCGAGTTAAAAATCTACCCAAAGTATTTCAGGATCCTCGTCAGTGCTATGGAGTTAGTGCACTGAGCTGAGTTTCTCCAGACTCAGGTTTGAATTAGGAGTAGAACGGAGCACTTACGGGTTACACCCGTGTGCCGTGATGTTGATCCATCGAATAAACTGAACTAAACTAAATTTGCCAAATAGGCCTTCAGGAGTATAAATGCAGTTATTACTGTATATAAATGCAATGTTATCACTGTTTATAAATGCAATGATATTACTGTTTATAAATTAAATTTTGTGAAAACAGCTAAAGAAGTAAAATATAAATGAAAGTAGATGACAAACAAAAGACGAGAAAACTGAAGAGGTGAACCAGCAGTGAAACAAACAAGAAGTTAGAAACATAAATACTAATGCGTATTGAACAATGGCACCGCAGAAGTCGGATGTGTCGGCCTAACGGCGCAAGAACACAGCTCTGCTGTAAACAGGCACAACGCAATCACATCCGGAAAAAAAATCTCCGGATGAACGAAGAAGAAGAACAATGGCAGATACTGTGTTCGGAAGATGACGATGTGTGCATATTCTAAGTCATGGCATAAAGAGGTGAGGACTAAGCGTCAGCGATCCACTTCCACGCCTTGCCTAGTTGTGATACACTCGCAGTTTTATAGATCAATCGGAGTATAGCTGAACAGCGCGTAAATGCCTTTGAATATGAATGTTATAGACGAGTTCTAAGAAAATCTTGGATAAAGGAAAGAACAAATGCATCCATACTTATACTTCAAGAGCTGAATATTGAAGAAGGTTGGCTATTAAAGTCGATAAAATGAAAATGGAAATATTTTGGTCACTTGAAACGCCACGAAAGTTTGGAGAGAACAATAATGGAGGGGTATATGCCTGGGAAGAAAGGAAGAGAAAGGCCAAAGAGAAGATGGGTGCAGGATGTGGCGAATGATCTCCAGATGGGTGTATCGGACCCAGGACATCTTGCTTATGATCAAAATGTTGTCCGGAAGGTTGTCATGTTAGCGAAGTTCTGCAAACGACATGTTACTGAATGAATGAATTAATGAACGAACGAACGAACGAACGAACGAACGAATGCATGAATGAATGAATGAATGAATCGGACTATATATCACACTGGCTGCCTTTACTTCCTATCAGGGACGCAGAGGTGTTTCCAAGGCACCAGGGCCGGGTTATATACTGGCCAAGACCTATTGACAAGTCCTCGTCGAGCGTCCTGGGCAACAGGTCCCTTCGGGGTCCTGGCTAAAGTCAGTAGGATCGCCGATTCCTCCGAAGTCGGAGAGTGTCTGCCTGTACGGCGAGGAACCACCAGTCTGCACACCAATAAGCCAGACATGGGACAACGGATACTCACGCAAAACTCAGGTCCTGTATGACATCACACTGATGTTGGACAACAGGATGCCTTCATCCGACATACAGGACTTCACGTTGGAGCTCAAGCCAACGAACACAAGCAAGCAAGCAACCAGCAAGCACTTCCTATCACATTTTCTGGTACCCGTTATAGGCAAAGTTCACTTCCCTAGAGTCCTATGTCAATTTGTAAAATAAAACTGGATTCGAACGCATGACCACAGACCGCCAGGCAAGCGTGCCACTAGGCTACCAACGCTTCCATGAGATGTTGTGCCTTATAGCAGATTAAAAGTAATTAAGAACGAGAATATTGTGAACACAAATGTCCATGTCCTTATGACCTGGCTGGAGATCTGGAATGGAGCTTCTCAACGTGTTACTGAACGTATAAACTATTGCCTTGAATATCATAAAAGACAGTACTACCTGCTTTCTGTTAGTGCCAAATGTTGTGCGGCGCTCACCAAACTAACATGCCACATTGTGCCAACGGCTTCGGGCGTAGGGGTGCAATTGGAAGGACACAAGCTTTACCCTAGTGCATGGAAATGCAACCTAAAAACTAAATGTCATGGCAGGGCAGACAAGACCCTAAGCCTTGGCCGGCAACTGGTCTGGGATGGAAGCTCCGTTAGGCGGACAGTTAGAGCATTGCTTTTGTGATTCGGCAGCTTCTGCAGCTTGTCTTATTCCAGACGTATTGGTGTTACCTTCCCTCGGGAGTCAACTTGGCAGGCCAAGAGAGGGATCATGCTGCATGTGCAACACGTGGTCTCTAAATTCAGCCCAGGCTTTGTCTTATGGAGAAATATAACCCCATTTTACAAACTATCGTCTGACAAGAAGGCACGATGCCAGTCAGTCAAATCACAAAGAGCCATATTGGTGACATGCGTACAGACTTGTCAGTGTTTCCTTTGAGCTCTCTGTGAATAGAGGAAGTGAACGCGTTTCACAATTCCTCGACATACAGGCTTCGAAATCAGTCGCGGTCGATTTATATGTACTCCGCTTTACGTTGATTTCTGCGGTATGAGTGTCGGTTGTTCAGAAGCAATGAATAACTACCGAACGTAAATAAAATGTCTAGTAAATCACAAAGAGCCACATAAACAAATGCTGAGGTTCATTGCGAAGTCGTGTAAAGGACATGCAACAACTTAACTTTCAGCTCAACCCTTACTTTTGCTACTATGAGTTCAGTGAGTATTATCTATCAGGATCTAGATGGTAGTATATGAGTTAAAAGAGTGTAAACTGTTAATTAGTCACTCACTAGTTAGAAGTAAACAAATAGTCACACATAGAAAACTAGTCAGACAAGTCAACAAGCGGGGAACAGAAATCATGACAATAACATTAACAGTTTAGTTTAGTTTAGTCGATGGATCAACATCACGGCACACGGTTTAACCCATAAGTGCTCCGTTCTCCTCCTAACTCAAATCTGAGTCTGGAGAAACTCAGCTCAGTGCACGAATTCCGTAGCAACGGCGAGGATCCTGAAAATATTTTGGGTAGATTTTTAACTCAAATTTTGCCCGGGCAGCGCCGTTAGGCTACTCTTTTTTCGATTTCCAACTGCCAAGGGATTTTTTACGTGCGCAACAATACACACGGGCGTCCGATCTCACTACCCAGAGACCAGAGGAAATTATATTACTAGAAGTCCAGGTGAAAAAAAATCCCGGTCCTCACCGGGGCATGAACCCGGGACCTCCAGCACTCCAGGCGGACACCATACATCGAGACCACGCAACCCCCAATAACAATTAATAACAGAAAGCGGTCTCGGAGTAGAACTCTCGAAGTGTATAGTTATTAAACTATAAGAAAAGCCACGGCTGCAGAAGGATATAACAATATCAAATACAAACAGATACTTGTAACTACTGCGAAAAAGTGAGCGTTAATAAACACAAAGACAGTGTACATACCTTACAACGAACTCCACTACGGCAAACGTAAATAAGACAAACATAAATTATAATAACATAAAAATAAACAATACCACGGTAGTCGTTTCGATAGTAATAACTTTCATCACGTGTACCACAAACAGAACTAAATAACAATATGAAATTAGAAAATTTAATTAACAATTAAATTAAAAAATTAAAAATTTAATTAGCCAGAATGCCAAAACAAAAGTCCTCCTCGAAAACACAGTTCTTCTTCTTCTTCTTCTTCTTCTTCTTCTTCTTCTTCTTCTTCTTCTTCTTCTTCTTCTTCTTCTGCGTTCATCCGGAGTTGGTTTTTTTTCGGATGTGATTGCGTTGTGCCTGTTTACAGCAGAGCTGCGTTCTTGCGCCGTTAGGCCGACACATCCGACTTCTGCGGGCATTTGTTGACCGGGTTAACCTTCCCGGAGGTTTCTTAGGACGTTTGACTCTCACTGTTGTGGTGTTATCTCCCATCCTAGCTCATCCTGACCAGGATGTCTTTTGCTGTTCTATATGGGCCAGCTAGGATGGGAGATAACACCACAACAGTATTGTTGCGCACGTTGTTTTTTTTCGGATGTGATTGCGTTGTGCCTGTTTACAGCAGAGCTGCGTTCTTGCGCCGTTAGGCCGACACATCCGACTTCTGCGGGCATTTGTTGACCGGGTTAACCTTCCCGGAGGTTTCTTAGGACGTTTGACTCTCACTGTTGTGGTGTTATCTCCCATCCTAGCTGGCCCATATAGAACAGCCAAAGACATCATGGTCAGCCCTCAAGGGAAGGCAGGGGCAGACCATGGGCATTCCCCGCCATCCAAGGAGGCTTCCATAATTGCAGAGCCAACACACAGCGCTCTGGTACTGGGCTCACCCAAGGAATCGTCACGTCCTGCACGTGGCTGCTTAGCCTCACTTCCGTATATTGGGCCTTCCGTTCACCATAGGCTGTTCTTCCGGAAACCAGAAGAATGCAGTGTGCAGATGACATCCACACAGTGAGCTTTCTATTCGGACTTTCCGCATAATGGATTTGCTATCCAAGCAATATTCCATTTCGTGCCACTAGGACACTTTTTCCACCTTTTATGAAGCCCACACAGTGAGCTTTTGATTTGGACTTTTCACGTAATGGATTTGCTATCCAAGCAATATTCCATTTCATGCCTCTGGGAGGTTTTTGTAGCCGACATACCTGTGGTATGAAGTGTGGCAGTCTGAATACTTCTTCATACACCTTTAAATGTCAACCTGTATGTAGTTAAAGTAAGCTGCGGTCAACTTGAGCTTGTTGATATCTCCATACAGCTTGTCCTCAAATGAAGCAGGTGTGGGCCAAAATATATTTCTCTGGTCTGCATATATTGGGCAATCCTGCAGCAAATGTTTTGCTGTCATTTTTCCAGTTCGACAATTACATTCATCGGTATCTCCTATCTTTAGTTTATTGAACAAGTGGTATTTCAGCCTGTTATGTCCTGTGCGGAGTCTGAAGATTGCTACTTGTTCTCTTCGGTCGAGTTTGTAATATGCATCATCCTTCTGGTGGCCTGGATGCTCTGATTCCCATTTGGTTCTATAGGTGCTTTTTATCAACCTCTTTGCCTCATTATAGGTTATGTCTATGTCAGGCTGTGGTAGTCGTCCGCCCTCTTTTGCCAGACTGTCAGACTCTTCATTTCCAGGTATACTGCAATGTGATGGGATCCACTGTATTACAACATTTTTGGATTTCTGGCATAGACCATGGAGTGCTGCTCTTAGGTCAGCTATTTCTGTGCTGTTATTGCTCTTCAGTATTGAGACAGCTGACTTTGCATCTGTGAAGATAGCTATTTGCTTCTCTTTATTTTCCTCCATCAAGAGCATTTCTGCTGCAGTTTTCAGAGCCTCTACCTCCGCTTTGAAGTTACTTGAAAATTTTCCAGTTGCCACTGAATGTGTTTTTTTCACTCCATTTTTTAAATTTAGGAGAATTCCTCCTCCTCCATTCTCTATTGAATTTTTGGCTGATCCATCTGTATATGCATGGGTCCAATTGCTGCTTGGGTAATGTTCTTTTATGTAGTTTAGGGTTATTTCTCTTCTTTCGGTTTCATGCTGAGTGTTCTTTTTCTCAATACCAGGAATGTTTTCTATCATCTCAGGCAGTTGCTGCTGTCTCCAAGCTGGGAACTTGTGTGCATTGTAAATGGGTTTGACAGTTGATATGTTAAGTATAGGATCTGCCCTAATCTTTCGTTTTGCAGTTTCTACAAAGTTGCTACGCTTCAGTCTTCCCTTTCCAAAACCATTAAACCTTTTATACATAGGGTGGTCTGTCAATCTTCTAAATTTTTCTGCTTGTTGCTGGGCTCTGCTATCTCTTCTATCCTGCATTGGTTGTAAACAAGTGATCTTTTCTAGTTCATTAATAGGCGTTGTCTTCAGGCTTCCAGTTATGATTCGCATTCCTTGATTTTGGACTCTACTTATTTTGTTAAAGTTTGACTTAGCTGCTGTTGCCCAAGCTGCAATGCCATATTCCAGTACTGGCCTCACCCGTCCAGTATATAACTTCTTGAGAACTTTCTCATCTGCTCCCCACGTTGTACCAGCAAGCTTTTTCATGATTGCCATTCTTTGCCTTGCTCTTGTTCGATTTTTCTCAACCTGTGTTTTCCATGTCAGGCGACGATCAAAGGTGACTCCTAGATAGTTTGGATTTTCTTCATGGCGCAATATTTTTCCATTCAAAACCAGCTTAGGTTGCTGAGTTTTATTTGAGAGGGAGAACACTGTGCATGTTGTTTTCTCCTCACTTATCTTCACTAGCCATGATTTTGACCAGTCCTCTAGCGCTAATAGGGCTTGCTGTATTCTGCTGTTAGCTGTACTAATATATTCTTCAGATGTCCATATGGCTAGGTCATCTGCAAAGGATGATGTGTGTACTCTGGACGGAAAATTTTCCGTGATGTCATTTATATATGCTAGGAATAATGTTGGTGAAAGAACTCCTCCTTGGGGGACACCTTGCTCCACCAGCATCATTTTGCTGGTTTGTCCTTGTACTTTTGTCCTGGCAGTTCTGTTCTCAAGGTAGTGGCTGATCCATTTGTACATTTTCCCACAAACATGCATTTTTTGCAGTTTTACTTTCAGTCCTTCCTTCCATACTTTATCAAATGCTTTTTCTAAATCTATCCAGACCGCTAGTGTGTGCTTTTTCTCTTGGAAGGCATCCTCTATTTCCTGAGCTATATAGGTTATTTGATCTTCAGTGGATCTGTACTTTCTGAATCCTGCTTGGTGTGGTGTTAAGAGTTTGTTTTCTTCCAGATGCCATGTTAGCCTGCCATTGATAATGCGTTCCATTAATTTTCCTACACAGCTAAGTAGACTGATAGGTCGATAGCCATTTGGTTCTTCCAGGTCTTTTCCTTTCTTTGGGACTGGTATTAGTATAGCTTCCTTCCATGCCTGTGGGACTATTCCCCTCTTCCAGCTGTAATTTAGGACTGCTAGTAGTTTCTTTTTTGCCTTAGTGCCTAGTCCTATTAGCATTTCATTTGTGATTCCATCCTTTCCTGGTGATTTCTTCTTTTTTAGGGTATTCATTGCCTGTTCCATTTCTTCCATTGTTAGATTTGCCATCATATATTCTGCTGCTGTCTCTGTATTTCTATGGTGTATCTGTTTGTCTTTGATTGTTTTCTTCTGTTCGGTTGTAATATCAATGTGGTTTGCACTTGCATAGTGTTCCATTAGTGCATTTGCAGCCTTTTTTCCTGTAAGCAAGGCATTTCCTTGTTTAATTGTTATTTGTTTGTTTCTAGGTCCTTCATTGTTCATGGCTTTCACTAGTTTCCATAGTTTGTTTCCATCCCTATCAAAATTCAGGTTTTCAGTTTTTTCCCTCCAACAATCTCTTGTTGTTTGATTTACTGTTCTTTTATATTTTGCTGAGATGGCTTTGAGAGAGACGTTCGCTTCAATTGTTTGTTCTCTCTCTGCTGTCTTCCTGGCATCTTCAACTTTGTCCACCAAAATTTGTAGTTCTTCAGTCCAGTATGGTTTGTAATTTTTCCTCGCTCCTCTTGGAATAGACTCAGTGGCTGCCTGTATTATTGCTCTGTTTAGACTTTCCACCATTTGCTTCATGTTGCCATATCGTGTATTTATGTTTTCACAATATTTGTCTGTTAGTATGGCAAATCTGTCCCAATCTGCTCGTTTGTAATTCCAGCGGGGCAAAGGCTTTTGCTCCTGTGGAACATACTCCATATTCATTACAAGCTTGATTGGTCTGTGGTCACTACCTGCTAATTGGTCAAGCACATGGCGATCGATTTTGTGGAGGATGTCTCCTGTGCAGAAAACTAAGTCTGGAGTAGAAGTGGTAAGCCATCTTTTGGAGTAGAAGCTCGGTGTGCTTTGTTGAGTAGATGGAGATTTGCGTCTATTTCCCAGTCCTCCACTTCATCTCCTCTTTTGTCAGTATCTGGGTATCCCCATCTTTCTGAACGGCTATTAAAGTCTCCGACAATAATGCAGTTTGTGTCAGTTATTTTCATGTTTGATAGTGTGAGGTCCTTATCTGCTGGGCTATACAGATTGTAAATTCTTATTTTGACGTCCTTTATCATTATATCAACACCTATAATTTCCGTTTGGTTGTCAGAGATCACAGATACTTCGCTGCAAGGTATTGTATTTCGTGTAAGTATTAGAACTCCTCCTTTGTGTCCTTCACGGTCAAAACGTGTGGCCTGATATCCTCTGACTGAGAGTTTGTGATTGGCATTGAGGTGTGTCTCTTGAATGCATGCCACATCTATTCTATCTTTATGAAGACGCTGTGTTAGGGAGACTTTCTTGTTATAAACTCCTTCTGCATTCCACTGTAGTATGTTGAGTGTCCTTGGTATTTGGTCAATAGCTCTTAACCTACTCCTCTGTGCCTTGACTCCACAGCACAGGGGAAGGTGACCACCAGTAGTCATGGGTGGACCCCCTCGAGGCAGGGGGCCCGGCACTATCACCGCCTGATGGGACTTCGCGGGATTAGCACCATAACGATTAATTTTGAT
Organism: Cepaea nemoralis; assembly: GCA_014155875.1. Lineage (NCBI taxonomy): Eukaryota > Metazoa > Mollusca > Gastropoda > Stylommatophora > Helicidae > Cepaea > Cepaea nemoralis. Next base: position 62,456 of record JACEFZ010015741.1, on the reverse strand, counting down.
TTGTGACATCATGAATTAAATTACGTTGCACTGCTTTGTCAAGCCTGTGGCTCATTGCATCCGATTTCGACAATCATTTATTCGGGATGCTTTCCCTAGCCTTTGACTGTCCCCAGTCTACCTACAAGGCAGCAGGTTTGTGTGTCACTTGGTCTGGTCCCTCTCCCTTGACCTGTCTGACATGGGTGACCCTACCAGTAGCTGTGCTACCGTCGGCATAGCTCTTGGGGTCATTGGAACACACAAGCCCCTCTTTCTCGTCAAGGTGAACACACAGCAAAGGGGGAAAACACAGTTCATTATCGATGGAAACTGCAGTCACCAGAAAACCAGCAGCCACACATTTCTGCATAAGAAGAAAAGAAATAAGAAACTGTGGAGCCGAAGCGGGTGGCAGGATATCGCCATTATCTTGATGACAAGAAGAAGGTTAGGGCGACGACATTACGGCATCTAATTTCATTGCATCCAACACAGACACCAACGTTTCACAGTCGTTATAGTCGCCAGAGAATATATTTGACACTGATTACCTACATATTCACGGTTGGCTTTTGTTGCCATTGTCTTGAGTTCAGATGTCCAAAGTAGGTTGTTAAAAGAGAAGGCCTTGTGACGTGAAGTGTGCATTGTTGCTTGTACGATCCAATTAAAAGCGATAGCGATCCACGACGACCCTCCAGCAAGAATGGGTGTTAAAAGGAAGAAGTGTGACCAAAGAGCAGGTTGTGGATGGACTGTGCATAACGTAGTTGGTGCCATATAGTGATTTATCAACATTATAATAATAACAATAATAATCCTCTGCAGCTCGCTGTCATGGTAGAACCAAATGAACAGAATCCAGAAGCAACGTGCCAAAAGCATCGATGACTAGAAGCCGGCTGACATGTCTGTTACGTCAATATTTATTTCCGGTGAACAGCTTGTGGTAAATATGAACCATAATACTAAAAATATTAATAATCATCAGAATACCGTTCCCGTACAGCCGGGAGGGCCGGTACCGTAGCGATAAACATAATCACACAGCTGAACCTAACTATTCAAATCCCAAGACAATGTCCTCACCGCCTAGCGTCGGTTCTAATGCCTCCTATCGGTTGACCGTTCTGTCACCTTGGCTATTCTCGCCGAGTCCTAGTTTATACATTCATGGCCAGCTGTTGTCCTGACTGAAAGGAATAATGCTTTAATGATCTAGCTCTTCTACCAAGTAGTTCCTAGCTACCACAGCCATCTCCTGAAGGATTGTTGACAATCTTCTCTCCTTTAATAGACTCATGCCGCCTTCCGTGCCGCCAGCATAAGCTCTACTCACTTGTTGCTAAACTATGCCACTGTGACGGTTCCCACCTTCTCACGTCACTTAGCGACTTTTTCTATCTGTTGGTTCGAGATTACTTCCCAGATTCTTTGTGACTTACCCATTACGTCATTCATTCTGACTCGCTCCATGGCAGTTGGGTGTACCTTGTACAGCCCACCCTGAGGGTGGATGGTGCTTCCACATGAGTACAAGGAACGCAGCCTGCTGTTGTGGTGCTCAAGACAATGTATTATCTATATATATATATATATAAATCGTCGTGTGTATGTATGTATGTATGTATGTATGTATGTATGTATGTATGTATGTATGTATGTATGTATGTATGTATGTATGTATGTATGTATGTATGTATGTATGTATGTATGTATGTATGTATGTATGTCCGTCCTTTATGCGTTCGCGAACGGTCCAACCGATTGAGATGAAATTTTCTACAAGTTTTCCTTTCATTCCTGTGCAACCAACTGTGATAGTTTTATCTATCAGCTATCAGCTATTACCTTCCTAAAATTTAATTTTGTAATTACATGACTGAACATAAGAAAATATAAAAATATATGACAAAAAGGGATATAACTTTTAGTAGCATTGTTATATCTTAAGTTAAGTCCCCTGGCTATAGAAATCTATATGAATTAAATGAGGTGCAGCCGGGCCAGGTCAGACAGACAGATAGACAGACAGATAGACAGACTGACAGACAGACAGATAGTCGGGAACGGGAGCCAAGTTTACTTTAGATAGATCTCTTCCAATCATATTTTCTATCTATTCTTCTATTCTATCTATATTTTTAACGGGAACGGGCCGAACATAGATAGATAGATAGATAGATAGATAGATAGATAGATAGATAGATAGATAGATAGATAGATAGATAGATAGATAGATAGATAGATAGATAGATAGATAGATAGATAGATAGATAGATAGATAGATAGATAGATAGATAGATAGATAGATAGATAGATAGATAGATAGATAGATAGATAGATAGATAGATAGATACATAGATAGATAGATACATAGATAGATAGATAGATAGATAGATAGATAGATCCCCGCCAGAGCCTGGGCGAAGCCGGGCCGGGCAGCTAATATTTATCGTTTCCATCAAGGGGACTTAACATAAGAAAAGTTATTTCAAGGGTCATAACTTTTAATAACATCACTATTATTTTATGTATAGATTGTTGCATTGTTTTCAAAGATTTATAAACTTTTTGTCTATAGTTATTTACAGGCATATGAGTTATAATAAATAATGATATAATCTTTAAGGCATTTTCATAATTTTTATAAAAGTAATGCATCTATTTAAATAGTGAAAATTTTCTAACACATCTTTTTATGTTTTTAAAACCAGTGTTCATTAAAAATAATGGATTTATTTTAGATTAGATACGTTAGAATTTTATTTCTGTACTTTTTTCGGAGTGGAACTTTTGAAGTAATCGAAGCATTTGTTTTTTTCCGTTCGCTTGGCAGAGAGAAGGTCAGTACACAATTAAATGGGTATATTCTTGATTTTGTTTTTGTTTTTAAAAAAAAGTTGGCCGCGTGTGTGTCAACATCACATTTTTCATTCAATGTTGTGGGTGTGCATACCTTATGCATACCTTACACGCAGCACGCCTGTTAAAATGCAGGTTGTTGTTTTTTTTTTTTGTCTAAAAAAAGAAGAAGCCTATCCTTTGATGTACTGTTGCCTCGCATCCCAATGATTCCAACAGACATGCCATTCGAATTCAAACGCCTGCAGTTTCCGGTGCGACTTGCATTTGCCATGACGATCAACAAAGCACAGGGACAATCGCTACAAGTGTGTGGACTAAATTTGGAAAATCCGTGCTTCACACATGGACAGCTATATGTGGCCTGCTCACGCGTTGGAAAACCTTCGGATTTATTTGTGTACACACCAGACAGAAAAACAAAAAATATTGTTTATCAAAAAGCACTAAATTAGACATCAAATTTGGTGTTCGACCATAACTTAAAAATTATACGTCAACATTTAAAAAACTAAATAATCCTAACATTAAATGAAATTTTCTAGCTGCAACCAATAAATTAGCTGCGAGGGCCCAGGGGCCGAACGCATACTCTGTACGCTTAGAGAATGTATTTGAATGTATAATGATTACTTATATGAATTTAATGAGACGCTCCCCGCCAGGGGCTGGGCGAAACCGGGCCGGGTCAGACAGACAGACAGACAGACAGACAGACAAGCAGACAGACAGATACATAGATAGATAGATATATCCCCGCCAGAGCCTGGGCGAAGCCGGGCCGGGCAGCTAGTGTGTTATAAATGTCAGTTGCCGCTGCGACTTTGCCTGTAGTCATTCGCCGACGTTTCGCTATTAATTCTTCACGAATGAACCTGTGTTGTATAAGTGTGAAACCAGCTAATGTTGGAGATATCATAGTCTGTCAGTCATATACACTAGTGACATTGTAACAATATTGCCCACACCAGGTCTCTGTCAGTATCTTTCAAAATGTTTCCGTCAACACAAATAAGTTTTCTGGGAGTGGTCATGACTGTGTTACTGTGCGTTGTCATGTCTGTGATACTGTGCGTTGTCATGTCTGTGATACTGTGCGTTGTCATTCTGTGATACTGTGCATTGTCATGTCTGTGATACTGTGCGTTGTCATGTCTGTGATACTGTGCGTTGTCATTCTGTGATACTGTACCTTGTCATGTATGTGATACTGTGCCTTGTCATGTCTGTGATACTGTGCGTTGTCATGTCTGTGATACTGTGCGTTGTCATGTCTGTGATACTGTGTGTTGTCATGTCTGTGATACTGTGCGTTGTCATTCTGTGATACTGTGCCTTGTCATGTCTGTGATACTGTGTGTTGTCATGTCTGTGATACTGTGCGTTGTCATGTCTGTGATACTGTGCGTTGTAATTCTGTGATACTGTGCCTTGTCATATCTGTGATACTGTGCGTTGTCATGTCTGTGATACTGTGCGTTGTCATGTATGTGATACTGTGCGTTGTCATTCTGTTACACTGTGCCTTGTCATGTCTGTGATACTGTGCGTTGTCATTCTGTGATACTGTGCATTGTCATGTCTGTGATACTGTGCGTTGTCATGTCTGTGATACTATGCGTTGAACAAATTAGACACGGTCGGTCGTCTGCCCCTCGCTTAGATTGCCACGGGTTCGTTGTCGAACTCCATCATCCGGTGTACGAGTGCAGTTTGGTGGGAGACCATTAGGGGCCTCTGGAGCTACCAAGTTGCTGCCAGGTTGTGGCTAGAAGCCAGCAGCTCCGCAGAGAGGCTGAGTCTTACTGGATAAAACACGATGCAATGAAGTATACCCTCTTGCCTTTAAATTCTTCATTATAGAAGTTAATACAGTAAGCGGTAGCTATTCTTACCTAGACTTTAGCCATTACCAGTAATTACGTCAAGACAGTAACATGTAATGTTTTTCCCTAGACCATAGCCGTTACCATTAATCACGTCAATATAGTCATGTGGAGATTATTGTACTTACACGTTAGTCAGTAGAACAACAGACACCACGAGACTGGGGAAACGCCATAATTGTCCCAGTTTGAAAAAAAAAAATGGCAGCAAAAGAGACTGCACACAACACACCAGCATTAAACTGTTGAGTCATACTGGGAAAATATTTTGCAAAATTCTTGAGAAAAGATTACGAACTATTATAGAACCCCAGCTAAGCGAAACACAACTTGGATTTAGGAAGAAACAAAGGATGCACAGATGCCATTTTTGCTCTTAAACAACTTATAGAGAAATCAATCGAATTCAACGAAACACTCTACTTAGTCTTTGTCGACCAAGAAAAGGCATTTGATAGGGTAGATAGAAACAAGCTATGGGAAATCCTTAAACAATATGGAGTGAGTACACATCTAACAAACCTATGTAGAAGCTTATACAACAACAGTGAATGCATAGTGAGAGCAATTGGAGGACACTCAGAACCCTTCACCATAAGATCCAGAGTACGACAAGGTTGTGTCCTGTCCCCTCTCTTGTTTATAACATATATAGGCAACATATGTAAAGAAACCAGCAAAACAGAGACCGCATGACGAGAACAGAGAAGAAGAACCATCTGCAAATCTAACCATTAGAGAACTCCTGTTTGCGGACGACCAAGTACTAATAGCAAAATCAGAAGCTGAATTACAAGACCACATGAATAGTCTAAACGAAATGTGTAGGGAACATAACATGAAAATTAGCACACCTAAAACAAAGGTATTGATTATAACTAAAGAAGAAAAAGCAACAACGATTCACCTAAACGAACATCCCTTGAAACAAGTAAAGAGTTTCAAGTACCTAGGAAGTATAATATCATCAAATTGGAAATCAGAAGACGAGATCGAAAATAGATGCAATAAGGCAAACCAACTCATTGGACAATTGGCACCAATACTAAAGAACAAACATGTATCAATAACTACTAAGAAAGCACTTTACTACCCAATCTTCCTACCAACTCTATGTTAGCAATGCCAAACCTGGACAATGACAGATAAAGAGAAGAAAAAAAATCACAACAACAGAAATGAGATTCCTGAGAAGAACACTCAATGTATCAAGAAGAGATAAGATCAGAAATGAAGAAATCAGGACTAAAGTCGGGGTTATAGCTGCACTGTATGTTGTTTGTCCATCAAGAATGATGATGACCATTCATTTCATCCAGTGGGGTTGAAGGTATGGAGCCGTGGGTTCTAAGATGGCTGATAAGGCCTATTTTGGCTCGAAATATTCTTTGACAATGTGGGCAAGGAATGCTTGACGTTTCTGGAGGAGGATTTCCTGCAGTGGTTTTTCTGTCCTGCCTTTTCTTCACAGCTCTTGCAGTCCTGGTTGCCTCACATATGACTGCACCCTTGCGTAATGATGCACGCCACGAATTTCGGTCTCTGGCTGCATCCTCCCAGGTGTCATGATGAATTCCAAAAGCCTTCAGTGAAATTTTCAGAGTGTCTTTAAAGCGTTTCCTCTGGCCACCTTGGGAGCGTTTACCACAACGCAGTTCGCTGTAAAAAATTCGTTTAGGGAGCCTGTGATCTGGCATGCGAGTCAAGTGACCAGCCCAGCGAATCTGATTCTTCATCAGTAGAGTGTGGATACTGGGCATGGATGCTCTTTCTAGGACTTCAGTGTCTGGAATCTTGTCTTGCCATTTAATCTTCAGTAGCTTCCTTAGGCAGACTGTGTGGAAGTGGTTTAATTTCCTAGCGTGTCGCTGATAAACAGTCCAGGTTTCACAAGCATATAGCAGTGTGGATAATACAACTGCTTTGTAGACTTTTAGCTTTGTTTGCAGGCTTATTCCTGTTCTGTCCCATACATTCTTGTACAGTCTGCCAAAGGCCGCACTGGCCTTGGAGATTCTTGCATTCACTTCGTCATCAATTGTGGCAGCTTGTGACACAGTGCTGCCAAGATAGGTGAATTTGTCCACAACACTTAGTCTATGATCATTCACTTTGATATTCGGCACAGTGTGATTGTTCCCTGGAGCTGGCTGGTACATAACTACAGTCTTCTCCAAGTTGATAGTGAGCCCAAAGTTGGCACAGGCATGTGAGAAAGCTGAAACATTATGTTGCATGTCCGTCTCTGAGTTGGCGTACAGAGCGCAATCATCAGCAAACAGGAGCTCTCTGACGGTGTCGCTGTTAATTTTGGTTTTAGCTTTCAGCCTTCTGAGATTGAATAACTTTCCATCCATACGGTAGTTGATGTCTATTCCAATGTCGTCGTTCTCGAAGGCATTCATCAGCATGGCTGAAAACATGAGGGTGAACAGTGTTGGTGCCAGGACACATCCTTGCTTCACTCCATTGGTGACAGGAAAGGGTTCAGACAGTTCGAGATTTTCCTGTACTCTTGCCTGCATGCCATCATGAAATAGCCGCACTATTTGGACAAACTTTTGTGGACAGCCATATTTTGCCATAATCTTCCACTGTCCTTCTCTGCTGACTGTATCAAAAGCCTTGGTAAGGTCAATGAAAGTGGAGAACATTTCGCAGTTCTGTTCCTGACATTTCTCTTGCAGCTGCCCTATATTTTATTAGACGGCAGCAAGTCAAATGGTTTGGCCATGCAAGTAGGTTACCAACTAACAGTATACCATAGTGGTTCTCAAACCTTTTTTGGCCCCGTGCCCCCCTTCACCATATTTTCAGAACGTCATCCCCCCCCCCCACTTCCTATCAAAAATTTGGCCCGTGCCCCCCTTCACCATATTTTCAGAACGTCATTCCCCTCTTTCATATTTCCTACCTAAAATTCCCCCCACTCCTACACAGTATACGTAAAAATGGAAGGTAAATGTAATAGCATATACTAAAACAAGTCTAGACATCCACATAAAACGTGATTTGTGGGTCTACTTACTTTATAAAATGAGTTTTAGAAGAATGAGACGTACATAACTGTAAAGTATGAAGGGAAAAACAATATCAAGTAATCGGTTCTTGTATTAATGCGATCTTGAAATGGTCATCATCCCCCCCCCCCTGGAAACCCTAAAATTCCCCCCTGGGGGGGGGGGGGATTCCCCACCGGTTGAGAACCACTGGTATACCACAACCAGCAATGATGTACAGACCAGAGGGAAGCAGAGGAAGAGGCCGACCACGTAAACGATGGACGCAGGGAATAACAGAGGCCATGAGAATATCGATACATAAAGCCCATAAACGGGCACTTTCCCGCTATTTATACTTCACCTCGACACCGCAAGGTACAAGAGGAGCATGGTGAGATGAGATGAGACACGTTAGTCATTCACGTTAAACAAATCAAGGCTTTAATACGTAGATTATGTGACTAACAAGGTAACAAACAGTAATACACTTTTGAACAGGGAGAGCAATACAGGATAAATAGGGGCGGGAGGGGGTGGGGGAAATATATCTTAACCTGGTGCGCACTCTTTGTTTTGAGATACCTATAGATAGCTACATGAATGTTGAAATATCACGCATTCCTCTACCACAACAAGGTGAAGACACCGAAGAGAAGAGTTAAGTTCAGATATTTTCAACACGCGCTAACGTCTTGTTGCCAGCGACTATCATTTGGTAAACTGATGTTACACTTTCTGGTCCACTTTTAATCTAAGCAAAGTCTGCACTTTCTGGTCCACTGTTAATCTAAGGAAAGTCTGCACTTTCTGGTCCACTTTTAATCTAAGCAAAGTCTGCACTTTCTGGTCGATGATGGAATGCAGCGTCTTCGATGCCAGCAAACGCCTTGCACAAGACATTTATCGTGTGTCATAAACTGATAAAAGGTAAGTATATGCTAAACTTACATAAACTTATCCCTACAAAAACGGTCGTTTATGTCACGGCTGTGATAAACGTACTTTTTCGGCAGAAGCAACAAATCATGCAGAGAATAAAACAAAAAGACAACACAAGCTTCCTTGCTGAACCCTTGTCGACCCTGTTAGAATAGATCTGACTTAGTCCACAAACATAGCAGGAGTCCACCAGATACGCCATTCTAATTGTAACACTATCAAGAATGTATAAGTTACCCGGCTATACTTATCTCTGAGCCACTTCATCTTAATTCAGAGAAATGAAAAATATTTTCGTTGGTTCTGTGATACGTCGTGATGAATACAGCGGAGTTTGTGTCTGCGTTATCAAGCATTCATGCCGTGCCAGGATTCCAACCTCATTTATTTTCCTGCAGCGCAAGATACAGTAAGGGGAAATAAATAAGACAACGTTGGAACCCTGAAATTTTGTTTTCTTGGTTGATTATGTCCCTTGTAATAATTCGCGTTCTGGGTAGAATTGATTCCATGGTCGACGCTGCTCTTTGGGGGAAGAAAATGCATTTATATCATAAAACACAAATACAGCACTTCAAGGTGTTGTTTTCTCTTGCCTTCTACAGTAGATGGAAACCAAGTGCCGGGACTGCACATTCAGAAGAGTAGCTGGAGGAAGTGTACACAACGCTGTTATTACACTTCTCTCAGGCTTTAGGGTCACCGGAGTACCAATCCCTTGCGCATCCTGAACGACGCATTTCCACACGAAGTGGCTGACATTGCAGAGTATCAGCTTGCTGGATAGCAGTCAGCCCTTTAGGACCTTAATGAAGTGGGCCTCCTGGAGCATTACGTATTAGGTTTAAAATGTTCATGACCTTTTAGTCCTGGCAATCAATATTTCTAAACCCAGTCCGCCATTGTTCACACGGCTTACATCTTGTCCGTATTTAAGTTTCCGCCTGGTCTTTCCTTGTCCATGTCTGCATATTATTTGCTCCATGAATTATTGGTCGTACTCTATTTCTTTGTCTGACATTCTTTTGTTGAATACAGTGGTGGATCGCCCAGAAAGACCTAGCTACGTTGAATGTAATACTGGAAGTTGGCTACATTAACAGTGCTTATGATATCATCGAATGGCCGTACACGATTATCTCATGAAAATAATTAAACAGGCCTTGGATATATGCTGTCTGCAAGAATGTGTCTGAAGAGACATGATCTTCCATTGCTCTAGAACTACATTCCACATATGGGTGTCATCATTAGCCGGCTGTATCATGCATCCTCAACCTTC